>OY282597.1:17688314-18055550 GCA_958298965.1 Chrysolina haemoptera | reverse complement strand
AAAAGTTCCCATAAACATATTTCTTATTTGTTTCTATTACACAGAGTGTCAAACTGAAATTCTCATTTTTGTTTTTGTGAATAAATTTCATAGTAATAGTGATATTTCAGTAAATTTTGGTAACTGGGGGTATTTTTCAATGACAATTGCCCTCATATTATATAAACCAATCATATGACATCATTTTCTCATTTCAAATTAATGAGAACAAGACTTTTTGAAACCACTGCCTCCAATCCGTGGTATTTTTATATCGGTGTTTCGACTCTTCCTTGTCACGGTTAAATATAGAAACGACAGTTTGACGGTTCAACTCTTCAACTGACATTCATTACACAAAATGAACTGTTCCTGCAATCTGCATTTAGTCCATAATATAATATATTCGTGAAATTGTCTGATCGAATATCCCTTCAAAATGCAGATTGACAGTGTGAATTTGTGTTAATTGCTGCAAACACATCATTTAAACATTTAATATCAATTCCTTGGCATCAACTCATTATTGTGCTTGCTTTCATTTGAAATTTCCTGATTAATATTATAATTGAAATGATATGAGATAGCTGTTTCCTAATTTTATAGATAGGTTAAGACTAGAATTAAAAATCAGTTCGAATCATATCCTGATGATGCTGTGTTAGTTGGCGGAATATGCTTTGAGAAGCAAATGTATGCAGTTTAGAGGTTTGGGAAAAATTGTTTCCATCACATTCAGAACTGAGCCTGTCTTTTCTCATGGAAATCTATTGGTTCTCAAATATAAATCCATTGTCTCCCAATATTCACAACTATTTTCTAAGTTAACACAAATCTTTCCTCAGCACTTAATATAAGAGTAATTTAATTAATTTAATGTGGAAGCAATAGTGTGTACTAATATTGCAAATCCTTCCATATACTTACTGTTATAGCCTTGGGTAGCAAAGTAGTGGGTTATATGGAATAAAAACTTTTTCTTATTAAATAACCAGAAACCAGTAACTCATTTTTGAAGAGGGCAGCACCACTCAGAAGTTCATATAATGTTGACATTTAGGCTTTTTCGATTGAGATAATGTTTGGTGATATCCTGTCATTCATTAAACTAGACAGCCTATCAAATCCAGTTGAATATCCTGTATAGATAAATTATTGTAAAGGAAACGGATTTCATGAGGGATTTTATTGTTTCATGAGTCTGTTTTTTAGAGTATGTTCATATTCATGATCACCCCATCATGAAGTAGATATGTACAAGATAGTCATTTTTTTCACCATTTATAAGATTTTTTCTATTTGGTTACTCTGAGAAAATATTACGAAATACTTCCGATGATTTCTTCTGCTCCTATATGATAACTAAGAGATTCGAAAGTCAACAAATAGTCTTGAATTGATCTATTCATTATTAATTTTAAAAACAGAAAATTTTAACTACTTATAGGAAATGTGGGGTGCATTGAAATTCAGTGGTGATAGTAGTTAGTAGTACTAGTTTGTCAAGGTAAAATTGTGTCTAGGGGTTCTATTCTTGACCGTTCACAATATTAACGAGTTACATTCTGAGATACTGATAACATGTCAATGACATGCAGAGAAGAATAGAAGGTGACACTATAAGTACACAATATTATTACAAACGTTCAAGAATAGCACATCTGAAGTCTTGTGCCCAAACTTTAGTCTACAGTTCATTTGTTCACCTACATATGAAACAAACAACAGTATTCAAAGTTAGTATCATCAGAGGCTAAAACTGCCGTAATTCAAACTATCTGTACTATGTTACAAATACATGTCTCAAATGAATCTGAAGACAAAATCATCTCTGCCCTACCGCCCCTACCTACCATTTCTGATAAACGGCCAATCAGTTAGATAAGCAGGTACCAGGTATTCAACAATTATTTCGATCTTCACTCTTAAATATACGTTATTCAAATCGATCTCTCAACTAGTACGTATAATTATTCATTAAACAACAGTCTAATGACACTAAAAGCTGAAATTAGATTAGAACTCACCAATAATTTTTGGTGGATGTAAATACAAATAACAGCAACTTTAACCTTACTTTTTGACAACTTCAAAAATATGACAATGACATGAATGACATGAATAACAAGGGGACAAGTGACAAATATACCACAGAGCACAGAACTATAATAGTTCTGTGCCACAGAGTTGCCACTTGTATTTTTTTATTGGTGATTCCGTTCAAGATTGCTTTCCAATGTACAACTTGTTACATCTTTAGTCAAAATCGTGTCCGCGGTTTTTGATATATTCAGCATTAATGCATGTCCTCAAACGCCGTCTCATCTATAAGCTAGGGCCATGCATGTGGGTTTATGAGGTTTATGAGGATTCAGTGACGTGATTCAAAAATTGAAAATTTGATGCCAGCGCCATAGTGGCAAAAATAGAACCACCGTCAAGTACATTAACATTATGTCAAAAGAAGAACAGAATAGTCACCACATATGCACAAGAATTCCATCGACCATCATTATTCTATAATCACTAGAAAGCAACAAGATGCCCAAAAATAATATCCAAAATTTTAGAAATTTTGATAAAAATAGTAAATACTTATAAATTGTTTCAAAACTTGACGCCAGAAGAAGAACCTTCAATAACTGGTTCAGAACTAATTATTACTGGCACATTCAAGTTACAACATTACTCTGAGGACGAAACTTATTCCGTGCATTTTACATTTTTACTGTGGTCTTTGAATTGTAATATAGGGCTTGCTTTTGCATGGATGAGGTGTTTACCTTTCAAATCATGTTTATTTTCTGGGTATTCCTACAGTTGAAAAGTGATTACGCCACCAGAAATCAGTAGGACTCCCCGGTGTGGCATAGCAAATAATAATAGCCGTACTCTACCCGCACAGGCTATTAGTATATTATTATATAAAATTTAAATTTAAATTTTCCTCTCGGACCCTTTCTCCAAAGCTCCAACATATTCAAAGGTCGCGCTGGGTTCATCATTACACCAATAACCTCACCAAACTATGGGCTAAAGCTATTAGGACCGCCTTCTGCATTTGTCCGGCTATGATTTCTGCTCTCACGCGACATGCCGGTATAATTTTTGGTAAGTTGCGAATGCATCCCCCCTGCTCTTCAGAAGATGTTCGTTTCGCCAGCAGACAAAAACTTCATGACGAACATCGTCTTACTTTGATGGTCAAGGAGGACTTGTCAGATTTATTGGCTTGTATTCGCCTGAGGATGGGGAACGATTAGTTACAAAAAATTTGGAACTTCTTGGTGACCACAAAGGACTCATTATCCCCAGAGCGTAAGACAACACCGGTACCTCTTCTATACCGTATGAGTGTCGCAGGCGGTAATGTAATACTCGAAGAGCTGCGTTATGATTGTGGATATAGGATGGGACCGCATATGCTGATAGCTTATGAATTATGGTTTCAGACTCGCGGCAGGCCCTGCATCTAGTATCAGAGACCTCTATACACTCGACCTTAAAGAGGAGTTGGTAAAGTGTTTGGATTAGCCGAAGTCTTTACGACGTTTTTGAAGAACACCCTATACATTGGTTTATTCCTGTGCAGCTACAGGAGATCTACATTTTCCGCAGCACACAGTGTGTCTCAGTGTTCATGGAAGCACCTCCGTAATTTCCGTAATTATTGAGGTAGAATCATGAAACTCTCAGGACAAATGGAAAATGTGAAAACACATCTACTGGCTCAATGGTGTTGGCCTAAGGCATCTGAGCGAATACATGATGAGCTCATGCGATAAATCTTACCAATACAGATAACATGGTTATCAAAATAGTGAAAAAACATTAACGATACTTCTCGAGCTTGATTCTTATTTTTTTATTATCGTTATTATTATTATCTGAAGTACACGCATTTGCGTTTAATTGCCGCAATGTAATACCGCATGATACAATCAAAATTACATTTTAAATGAGATTTATTGAAAAAAAACAGTTGGTAGTAAATATGCGAATATACCTACTTGCATGGCGAAAAATAACTAGATGAACTCAAAGAAAACCTCTGTCAGTTTTCATTACATCAATGCTGTAATTAATTAGCGTAATACCTACGTTTAATGACACAAACTTGGATAACAAAAAGCAGCAGTGGATCGCATCCTTGAGGTTCAATGGGTCAACTTTCTTGATAAGCCGCAGTGGTAATATTTATTTATAGTAATTTAGTGTGCTCACTGGTCTCCGTAATTTGACAAAGACCTACAAAAAAGGCACAAAGTTTCTGTAAAGGTGCAATATGTGGGACTTTATATTGACTTCTGTTTTGTTCACAACTACTCTTTTATCGTTGCCCTTCATAGGTTTTGCATACCTAGGTGAGTCAGTGTTTCAATAATTCTCATGGAATCCATTACAAACATCTATTCTAATTTACTAATGAAACATTTTAGATAACAGATATTTCAAAAGTTTATTGATTCAGAGATAATTTATTTGATATTCAAAAATAACTATAAAAGTGCGTTTTATATTTCATTTAAATAAGATCTCATTTAAATTTCAATTACAGTATTACAATACAACATAATTTATTTTCCTCAGTTTGGTTTCTGACTCCTAGCCAGCTTGTTTTGGAAGTTTTCAGTTCCTAATAATAATTATGATCGAAAAAATGAAGCAATGTACTTTCTTGACGATCAGAGTAATTTAAATTTCACTTTCGAATTTGAGGGAGCTGAAGTAATTTTTCACTTGTAACAAGAAAGCTTTTTTGTCGAAGTAAACATGAGATTTCCGTTGCTAAAAAATTCAACGAAGAAAACTGCACCGAGAACTGGCAATTTTTGAGTTGAATTGCCTAGAAGAAAGGTTAACTTCGATAAAAAAAAACGTTGAAGTGTGATTCGGTACGACAATTCATCGAATGTACATTTAATTCACATATTTTATGTAGAAGTCACTTACTTGGCAAACAAGTTGAAAATTCGACCGTTTTAAATGTTATGTTCCGTTTTGGGCCAAACTTTTGTCGCTTTTTGTTCGATTTTTCGCATACGAACTTGGCATCTTTAGAGTCTTCTGTCGCTTGAGAAAACTCCTTTTTCATCTCGAATTCCCCAATTTTGCATAAACACTCCCTGTGTATCAAAACCTTGAAAAAAATATATTTTTTGTACAACTGACATTAAAAATGACGTTTTTAATTCATTGACACATGAACTAAAAACTGACGTTTTCACAAAATCACTTTTAACACTAGTGTTAAAAGTACTTTTAACACTAGTGTTAAAAGTAAAATGACAGATGAGATGATGGATACTCAGTAATATAGATCTCTCTAATAGAAACACTTCAATCAGATATTATAATCAGAACACCTACTCAAGAGGAATCGTTTATAAAAGTTCACACATGTATTTGGTCGTTTGCGCAATTGATAATACTAATTCCTTTTGAAGTTACAAACGAAGTAGTATTTAGTCCAACTGTAGAATGTCCTTCATCACTGACAAATAATGACATTCATAAATAAAGTGCGTTGGGGTTTATTATATTTGAAGTATCTGTCAGTCAGCCTTGTAATCCAAAGATCGTGTGTTCGAATCCTTATGGATCTTATTTTTTTTTTGTTTTTTTCTTACTAGCAGTAACTGTTGAACAAAAAATTTTGTATGATACATTTGTTAAAAGTGATTTTATTTTGCTCGTGGGGTTGCTCCACTCGCTAACGCTCGTTTCGCAATATTCCCCACTCACAAAATAAAATGCCACTTTTAACACTTGTATCATAAATAACTATTATTTTTTCAATAAAGACACTTTTTGTTTTAAAATAAGTTCGTCATAGTGGCAAAAAAACCGCCGCATTTGGGATTTTTAGGGTATACATCCAAAAAGTTTTTTCATCACTTGATTTAAAATTGTCAAAATTATTATAGTTACATATTAAAATATGTTAATATTTGTGCCTCCATCTTAACCGCTCACATTCACATATCGTGGGTTATTTATTTCATCTAAAAAATATCGTGCATTTTTTCCATGAAGTGAGCAATGTGATACTTTTCTCAATAGTAGAAAATGTTACGATTAAAAGAAAAATCTGCTTTACACAGCATTTTTTTCTACAACTGTCAAAAAGGAGATCCAATTCAGATTTTGATTGCAAATGAAATGAATTTGGCATATTTGTTGATGTCGATATATTTATTATTAATGTTGACTTAACTTTAGAATAACTAGTCTATTGGAAGGAACTTTTCATTTTCTTAGATTTTTCTCCAAAATAGTCGAATAATACTCTGCGAAGTTACAAACACCTTCATATTCATGCTATGTCAAGAAATTTATTTACAGATATTAATTTTATCATTATCAATAATTCGCTATCTCAAGATGCACTATTTTACTAATTTCATTAATGCCTGGTTTGTACTTTTTTCAGAGTTTTCCGTAAATTAATGAAATAATAATCAAAATACTGATACTTCATGTGTACAGCAAAACAAACTAGCTGAACATGTGAAATTGCGTGAACGTTCCTGTTGAGTGCCTAAAGTCCGTTGTCTGACGGGTGCGCATCACGTGTTTAGATTTTTTCGACCTGTACCTATATATCGATGAAATATTGTATTTAAAAAAGTTTTTTATCAGGTTTGAAAATCGGCCGTACTTTATGGTTAAGCTGCATTTCCACCTTACATCCAGATTTGGAGTTTGTTAAATACGTTACAATTCGTTCGTTATTGGATACTCAGAGGAACCAAGGAATCATATCTGTTTTGTTATCCGTCAAGGGTCAGGCACACCCTGAAGCTGTGAGGCGACATTTACAGGTAGACTGTTTTAATATTATTTTGTTTCCGAATTGATGTAGAACCATGCACGAGAGACAGTGACTAACAGTATGCCATAGAGCAAAATGAGTAGAAACGTGTAATATCGATAGATAAGATGACTCTAGAAAGACAATATCGAAAAGTAGTGGGCCTAGTATTGTTCCTTGGGGAACTCCTAATATTGAGGTTATTCTTTCTGAGAACTCCTCAGTGAGAAGTCGTTTTGTATTGGAATAATAATAATAAATGTCTTTTTATTATTCCACAAAAAAAAAATATGTGATTACAATAAAAAATATGTTACAATTTGTGTATATCTCCCCTGAATAATATTTTTTCAAAAAGATATTTTGGTTCTTTCTGGGTTATAATTTTCTGATGAAGGGTGAGAGATTGAAGCATAAACCTGTTTTTCATATTAAGCCATTTCAATTTTGGTAAGGTATGGGATATGTGGTCAAACTTTCGTATGCCAAAAATGAATCTATTGTCGGATTCTAGGTGTCCGACAGTCCCAAAAATTTGCGGGGGCCCTAAAAACAAAAAACGTCCCTCTGCCGAGAATTGTTGAGAAGAGTTGTTTCCGATATTTTCTTAATAGACATTTTCGAATTGCTCAATTCAAATTTTTACAGTGGGTCTCGCTTCACAATATTTTTGCCTAGGTATATTTATTTTTTCGAGTTGAACTAGACTTTGACTTACGAAAGTTCACTACTAAATAAAGACGGGTATATTTTGTATTTATTCCTGTTTATTTTGGGCATGCATTGATCGAAAATGCCATATATGCTTTGGTGAAACCTGTCTAAAGCTGTGTCAGGAGTATCATAAATGATAACTTCATTCCATTTACTCTGGTTTAGTAACAAATACAATTTGTTGAGGTCACTTTTCCTAAAACTATAGGCATTGGTGTTTGCATTATGTTCCGTTGTTTGGTTACTTTCACAGTGTCCAAAGTTGTTGCTAATTTCTTGTAGTGAATGATATCATTCTCCTTACCTACTAGGCTTATATCACTCCTGTGTTGCTTAGAACAAGATCTAGTGTTTTTCATTTACATTTTCAACCTTAATCATAGAAAAGAGATCCATCTGAGACATTAACTCATCAACAATTTTTGAATTATTGAAACTGGTTTAAAACAGTTAATTCGCACTAAGGTGGTATATATAAACAGCAAACTCCAATTTCAACCCTATGGGGTTCGATAATATACAAGGCAGCCCAAAGCTAACATTTAGTGATCTACATTCAAGGCTAAACAATATTGACACCTTACTGATCTTCAACCTTCCATTTCACCTCATTCATCGAGTTGAAGTCTACTCGGTATATAATATATTTCCATTGGTGATCTCCTTTACCGCAACATTTTCCATGTTTTCTCTCCTAAGCACAATTCCGTTACAGGAAGTAGTCCGTAGAAGGGACAAAGCTGGCAACTTAGTATTTCTGAGGTTACGTCACCTTTTGGTCACCAGATTTGGAACGTATGCTTGGCAACGAGGAAAATTTGATTTGGATCAAAATTTTACTGTAGTACCATTCACTTTCAAGGGAAGAGCAGTGACTGAATATAACATACAGGTGAGTTGAACATCACATGACATATATTATGTGGAGCTTAATTTTGAAAAAGTTTAAGTTCAAAATAGCTTCAGATATATATTTCAATTTCATTCTCTTCTGTAATTTATCTGTTCAAAGGAATACGTCAGCGATATTGTTTCGAAATATTTACCATCAAATATCCCACCATGGCAAATGATTATTATACCTTCTGCGGAGGACCACCATTATATTCTCCTGAAATTGCATCACTTACTGTTATCAGAAGGAATAAATATTGGCGATCTGCTACCTCTGATTCCTCCAACCAGACAGGCTATTGGGTAAGTTGTCATACTCTTTTTTCGAAAATCATTAATAACAGTTACAACCTAACCTAACCCAACCTAACTTAACCTAACCTAACCTAACCTAACCTAACCTAACCTAACCTAACCTAACCTAACCTAACCTAACCTAACCTAATCTAACCTAATCTAACCTAACCTAACCTAACCTAACTGGCCAGAGTCAACATGGCCAATTATTAAAGTAACTTCAAAAACTGAATTTTTCATTATTAGAATCTTCTGACATACTAAATTAAACTACTGATGCTCATTTACAGATCAAATTCTTCCAAGAGTCCTCTTGTTGAAGTTTTCAAGAAACCCCAAGTGATACCCATTCTCAAAGAACGTCTAACCGAAGAGTTTTCCAACAGATGGAACGAGTTCGTCGCTAACTGTGATCCACTAGAATGCCCAGAGCTGTTGAAAAACACCCCAACATTCCCTCAATTCGTTTCAATCGTTGTCATTACATTCATTTCGTTGATCAAAGACTGCAAAAAGGGTTTCCGAGTTATAAAAACGGATGCGTTTTCAAGAAGCAAATACACTCTCCTTTCTGCCGTGAGAGAAGCAGAAAAGAGACAACTGAACATGTCTACTTTGGTATTATCTATAATGAAATCGTTGGATCCTAGAAATTTGGCACGTACAATTTTTCGAAGCATTTGGTATATGGGGTTCGTTCTCCCTTTACGACTACCAATCGTTATTTATGCAGAATTCAGAGCATTTTTCACGTGTTTGACATTGAAATATTGCCCCTACCCAAATACTTTCGTTGGCATAATGTACGTTTATGTACCCTTGTTCTATAACTCATTGAAAGAAATCCTTTATATGGTTGGGATACTTTTCTCAGCGCCCAAAACCATCATCCGAGATATCCTTCTCCAGGACGAATGTCTCCAAACGATAACTCTTTGTGGTAGAAAATCTATTGCGTGGTCGGAACCTGTTCTGATCGAAAATGTCAAAATTATTGCTAAACAAACAGGAGTGTCGGAAACAGAGATAATGCTTTCAGCAGTGTCGATGTGCCTTTCCAAATATTTCACGCAGATAAATCAACAAATTCCTAAAGATTTACCTATTACCATGAGGAATATTTCGTCCAATTACATTTTCGCTACTGGGCTGAATATTAAACCCGAAGATGCTGTGAGCGGAGTGCTTTGCCTAAACTTGACCATTCCAGATACTTTGAAAGAGACCGCACACATCGAGAATTTACTGGACATAAAATCGAAATTCAGCGCTTCATTGGAGAAGCAAGGATTATCCCATCTATTGACCATGCTTCAAACTAAGTTTGGTATTTTGACGCAGTTTCTGCCTTCTACCATGCTTAGTATTTATTTGAAATACCTTTCGAGAAAATATGTCGTGAGTGTAACAGAAATAACAAGTAGATATCCCAATGTTACCCAGCGAACATTGTGGGGCCAAGAAGTCAATAGCGTTATTTATTGGAGACCTCCGCAGGCGAATACAAGTAAGTGGTATCATTATTTTTCTAATAATTCCTTCATGTTGATATTGAGAGCAAGGTCCTACGAATGCCTAACAAAATATGAATTAACTGTATAAGAACTACTTAATGAATAATGTGTAATGGTTTATGTTCTCGAACTAGTATATTGTATAATCATCATGAAATGACATACATATACCTACGAGTAGAAAATGGGTCATTTCATACTCATTGTACAGTATAGTTTTTCTAAGACTCGCCGACGTTAGTTTAAATTTTCTTTTTTTATAAAGCAGCTGTCATCTCCTTACGAATGGCAGCTCTCAAAAATCCAAACTTGTGCGAGCCAAGGATGAACGAGGTCTTACCTTTTATCGTACGATTCCTAGCACTTTCTCGGGCCATCAGATAAAAATCTGTAGTCGTTAGGATTCGAACCTAGCCGACCAGCAGTCAATGGTTTTTACTTTCTGTGCATCTTACAAAATATATATATATATTTTTACTTGTGTTCAGTTCCCTTTGTTCCGTTTTGAAATGTAAAATAGTCGAAAATAATCATTTCAAAAACGACTATATGCAGTGTGACCCACTTAATATGGAAGCACCCTTATAAAACCTTCATTTTTCAACCGATTCGAATAATTTTTTCCAGTGCCAACTAATCTTATTTTTCAAGGTCAAAAATCTAAAAAATTATTAGCGATTTTTTTAGAAAAAATCTTACTACACCACTGAATTCTAGACATTTTCAAATGGTTCATAAGTAAATAACGTTGAAATACGCCATTCAATAAAAAATTCAAAAAAAAATTAAATCAACTCATCACTTCAATTTCAAAACTTTATCAGAACTTTTGCTACACCACTTGTTTCGGGAAGTATCGAAATATTACTGACCATAATTTTATCGAAATCTGTTGATAAATAAAAATTTAAAACATTCATAACTTTGGTAGTTATTTTTGAAATATAGGTTTCATTGCTCTCTGATACTTTAACTTGAGACATTTTTCCTATTTCAAATAGGGAAGTAGCTATAATCCTCCCACGCATCGTTGATACACCCTGTACAAAAAGGACAAGCTAATAAAATTATGCTGGAAGTCCACGACAGTCAAATATACCATCGTCTTTAGGATTGAAAATTCGTGAAATCAACTTCAACGACGACAAATTGCCAATATGAAAAAAAAAATGCATCATTTCACAAGTTCGTCACAAATGTTTTGTTTGCACTAAAGTGCTAACTTTAGTCCCGTATAACTAGGACCAAAATCTGAGAATATTCCATTATAAATCTTCATTGATTGAATTAACATTGTAAGTGATATTAACATTACTACAATTGATGAAAATAAAAGTTCGCCACAAATGTTTTTTTTTGCACTAAAGTGCCAACTTTAGTCTCGTATAACTAGGACCAAACTCTGAGAATATTCATTATAAATCTTCATTGATTGAATTAACATTGTAAGTGATATTAACATTATTCAATTGATGAAAATAAGGGTGATTATTTGTATTTGATAAGTGAACATTAGAAGAAAGTGAAGAGATGTCATGTTCTTGACGTGTCGGCTGTGATGTACTTGCCACTGTTTATATAACTCATCAAAATAATTGTATTACTGTTGAAATTTATAATCCTAGAAAGTGCAAAAAATAGCGTATATGCCGCAGGACTAAAGCGATATTTTGTCTCTTAAGTGATTATTGGCCATCGGGCTCTACGAGCCCTCAAGCAATAAACATCACGTGCAGGATTAAAACATTCGCTTCAGTCCCTTGTTATATAATATACTATTAAGTTGCATACAAATTCCTTATTTTCGTGAACTCACAGTGATAAAGAGAATATTTGTATCTTCTTTGAATCAATGTTTATTATTAGTATTAATCATCAATTGTCCATTTTCCACCAGCATCCGAGTTTTTATTTATAACTTCGAAATGTTTTTCACGTGCATTATATTTCTGTCGATATTATTGTTCCAAGGTTCAATACAAATTTGAAAATTGCTACATTGAATGATTCATTCCAAATGTTATCATAATTTTTTTTTAGGTATATCTTTGTGCTTGAATGAGTATGCAGATCACGTGAAACTGGGAGTTATGTGCGATGCGCAGCTGGTACCTCATCATACAAGTTTAGTCAGAGAATTCCCGAATTTCATCAAAGAATTAGGGGAAGCTGTCAGTACTAGATAAGATCACTTTATTCTAGAATTATATTTGTATTTTAAAAAAAACATAATAGTTCAGATTGGGGGTTTTCTTTACCATGGTTTTATTTCTAATTACCTTTTGTATGCTTCGGTTCCCACGACAACGAAAATCCTGTATTGTTCAGAGAACCGAGAGAGACAGAGAGAGAGAGTAGGTATTATCTTTGCTCTAAGGTATTTTTCTCCCGCCCAACTTTCCAGCACGAAATCGTGCTCTATGCAGAAAGTTATTTCAGTATGGCCTTTGAGTTGGTTTCAGACTAGAGAACAGACGGATAGGCGTCTTACAAATATCGGTCAGTCAGAACACAACATAAACCGTTTGATCGGGTAGTGTAGGTATATTCTGTAAATTCACAAGAAGACGTAAGTTGTTTCCTATACATATATTTTTATTCCCAAGCACCAAGTGAAATATAATCGATCGGTGCTTGACTGAAATTTTCGTGCAGCATTATCGATTAGGTTAGGTTAAAAAAGGGGTTTGATATTATCCAATCTACGATTTCCATTTCAACTGATAAGCATATTGATCCAACTATACCTGGTGTATCTACATAATTTACTACATAGTTTACAGGAAATATGCCTACTTTACATTTATTAAACATATCATACTCGATTCGAACAAAGTTAGAAAAGTGTGCCGGAGAGTTTGATATATAAATGAAACGAATGTTCCGAGGAGAATCCTCTTCTTTCCGCACTATCTGACAAAGTATCTGTCAGAAACTATGAACATTGATTATTTGCATCTGATATGTGCAATGTGTGCAATGTTCCTCCAGTGCTAATTGTAATCAAGCATTGAACATTATCCCCCATCATGTTTCATGGGTTATTTCTCTCTCATCACTAGAAGATTAGGCCAGATAACGTCAGAGTTCTCCTGGACCACACCATGAATGATAACATTCAATGCTTGATCACTATCAGCACTTGAAATTGTTTCTTCCTAAAACACAAATATGCCGTACGCCCCTGTTCAGAGTTACAAACACATGATTTGTCTTGAAATATGAAACTGAATGCCTCTAATTCCCGACTAGTACCCAACTAATGCCACTAATATACAAGGCATGTACGCCATAATTCCCAGCGGTATCTCCCTCGATTTTTGCGTTCAAGGAAAGTTCATTCGACATTTTAACTTTAATTTTGTACTGTGTGATATTGTATGTTCTATTTACATTCTATGTATTTTTACAATTTCCTATCTTCCTAACTCCTAACTCCATTTGAAATCACCAGCATCAGTACGACGTTTTATGAAAGAGAAGGAACGGAGAAATACTGAGTCTGACTGGCCATATCTAGGGGTGGCACTTTTCTACACGTAAGAAAGGTAATTTTTTTGGTTCCAATTTCGAAGTCCCAGTTAGTTGTCAGCTTCTTTTGGTGAGGGAGCACAATGAAACTGTATAATGTTTTTTGTCAATGAAGTCGTTTTCGCTAGGGCCAACCAATATCGAAATATATGTGAAAAATCAAAAAAGGGACACATTTTGCTATGCCATGTTGTTATCACCCATCGCAGTCATCAGGATTTTTGGTTTATTCATCTCCAAAAACCTCGGAACACATCCTTAACATAAAGAAAGGGCGCACAAAGGTCTTCCTTGATTGAACTAAAAGAGAAATTCACGAGTTATATTTCACATAAATCGCTTCGAAAAGTACTCGTAAAATTCGACTATGATTATAAAAATCTAATGGGAGACCATAGGGGTTCGGGTGGAGAGATGAATTTTCAGAAAGAAGCCTCATAACCTTATATCTTGTTTTTGGGATTCCCTGAAAATCGACACATCAAGAGTTATCCTGAATTTCTCAAGTTTATTCATCCAAGTGCTGAAATGTCAGCCATAAATTACGGTAAGATTATTCCTAATGCGATCAATTGTTTGTTTATGCCGGCTGGCATTAAAATAAACAAAGCCTTTCCGGTGTTCTTTTCGGTCACTTTGTAGTAACCCATTAATATAATTTATTAATTTGTCTGGCTGCGGAAGACACGAAAGGAAATGTCACCATGTCAGTTACGTTCATTGGATGTTTATGGTTGAAGATTACTTTTTTTATTTATTTTTTATTGAGAACGTTTGGTGACGGTTTGATCGATTCGGAAGATACCAATGGAATTATAGAAATTATAATTATATTGAGGAAAAAGGTATGATTTACATACAATTTCATATTCTAGCTAGTATTTTTGAAATATAAAAAACGTAATAAATCTTTTTGAAAATAAACTTTTATTTATGGGCTATTGAACTAAAAAATGTTAAAAATTATATTTGATATATGAAAATGAAGAACGATAAAAATTTAAATATTATCTTAAGCTTTAGATTTTTAAAATTTGTTTTTTTAAACCGTATATTATTTTTTACTGTTTGGTTTAATAGTTTATGAATAAAATCTTATTTTTGAAAAGATTTTTACAATTATTTTATTTCGATCTTTAGAATGTGTTTAATTATCTGCCTTAACAGGTGCGTCAGGTGCTCAGAGGCATGAGGTTGGTAAGGTTGTGGCATGCGTATGCTAATTTTTTTCTGTAAGGCTGGGGGTCTAAGTCTCACCACCGACATTTCTGTTCTTCGTAATTTTTCACGTCCAAAACCTTTGGAAATGTTTCGCAGGCAGAGGAGTGGCATTTTTTGAAATTGAAGCATTCGACTAACGGTCCGATGTTAGTAGGAGATTTGAGCCGGTTCTGGGCCTCCCCCCACCACTATGACGTCATCGGTGACCTTGATCTTTAACTTTGACCTTGGCCGTTGACCTTGACCTTTGATCTTGATATTTGACCTCGACCTTTGACTTTGATATTGACCTTGACCTTTGACCTTGGCATTCGACCTTGACCTTGAACTTTGACCTTTGACCTTGGTCTTGATCTTGACTATTGTTGGGAGGTGTTTGACATTGTGATGACTTGGATTTTTTTTCATACACGGACAAGTACTTTTTCCAAGTACATATATTTTTTCTTACCTCAATGTCCTTCATGTATACTTACTCTGCCATTGTGTGTGATCCTAATGTGTGGAGTACGCATACAAATCTAAACCGAAGTATAGAGAGGGTACACGTCTGCACGCCACGGATATCCAGTCAGACATGTGATTCCCCTCCGATGATGTATACCTTGCGATGGTGGTGGGGGGAGAGGTCGCGTGACGTCAACGCTATGCGCATCCGACAACGATCCAGTGATGTGTGTCAGACTCTCGCTCTCGACATGGTTGGCTTTCTCCCACCCTTTCTCCCCACCATCACTCCCACCCCGTCTCCTCACCCTTTCTTCTCCCACCCTTTCTCCCCACCTTAACCCAAAGGCTGCGGTCATGCAGCGACTACGTGGCTTTAACGTTGAGATATACTTGGAGGTACTTTGAAAATTTTGGTATGACCTTAATGAATGCTATACATGTATTCAGTGTTTGTGTTTGACCTTGAGATGTCATTGTGATGACTTGGATTTTTTTTTCATACACGGACAAGTACTTTTTCCAAGTACATATATTTTTTCTTACCTCAATGTCCTTCATGTATACTTACTCTGCCATTGTGTATGATCCTAATGTGTGGAGTACGCATACAAATCTAAACCGAAGTATAGAGAGGGTACACGTCTGCACGCCACGGATATCCAGTCAGACATGTGATTCCCCTCCGATGATGTATACCTTGCGATGGTGGTGGGGGGAGAGGTCGCGTGACGTCAACGCTATGCGCATCCGACGACGATCCAGTGATGTGTGTCAGACTCTCGCTCTCGACATGGTTGGCTTTCTCCCACCCTTTCTCCCCACCATCACTCCCACCCCGTCTCCTCACCCTTTCTTCTCCCACCCTTTCTCCCCACCTTAACCCAAAGGCTGCGGTCATGCAGCGACTACGTGGCTTTAACCTTGAGATATACTTGGAGGTACTTTGAAAATTTTGGTATGACCTTAATGAATGCTATACATGTATTCAGTGTTTGTGTTTGACCTTGAGATGTCATTGTGATGACTTGGATATCATTTTTCATACACGGACAAGTACTTTTTCCGGGTACATATTTACCTCCATGTCTTTCACCGTCCTTCATGTGTACCTACTTTACTATTGTGTATGATCCTTATGTGTGGAGTACATATAAAAATCTATACCGAAGTATAGAGAAGGTACACATCTGCACACCACGGAGATCCAGTCGGATATGTGAACTCTGAGAGATACCTTGCTATGGTGGTGTCGTGACGTCAACGCTATGCGCATCCGACGACGATCCAGTGATCGTGTCAGGATTTTGCTCTCGACACGGTGGGGTGGGTCCGCGCTGACGTCACAACACCCATACGCAGAGGTACTTTGAAAATGTTGTATGACCTTCATGAATGCTATACATGTACTTAAGGTTTGTGTTTGACCTTGAGATGACATTGGTGATAGATGGGAGAGATTACATACACGGTAATGAAGTTCTTGGTTATTGTGTCCTGTTTCAATTGTATTCATGATTGATAGTGTATGTTATGTGTACGTACTCTTAAAAACTATAAAGTTTAAACAGTACATACAAAAAACCATTGACATTGGGTTTTTTTCTTCATATATACGGTAATGATGACCAAGCACTTTTCTACTCTGCGTTTGATCTGCGTATGACCTGTGTACGGTAATGAGTATACGATCGAGTATTTGAGTACTTAAATAACTCCATGTCTCGAACTATGTATGATCATGTGTACTCCAGACTTGCTACTGTGACCTTCATGGTGTACATACAAGTATAAGTAGCAAGAAGCAAGTCCGAAAATTCAAGAAATCTAACCACACACGCACCGTCTGTTAGTAATTAAACGCCGGCGATGAATGTACCGTTCCCTCAGGCATGACCTCCGCATGACATCCCCTTCCTAATTTTGTGAATGGTCTGTGTGTGACACATCACACCAGGAGCTCGCTAAACCAGTCATATTAGTTTCTCATCAAACTGGTGGTCCACCAGTGAAAAATTAGATACGGTTGCTTCGACCACTATGTACACATGTGATAACAATCATGTGCTAACAATTCCGACAACATAACTGATGATCAACGTATATAAAACGTATATAAAACGTATACAAAACGTATATAAAACGTATATAAAACGTATGTAAAACGTGTTTGACATTCACTTGTCCTCACTTGATATTTTTTTTTATTTTGTATTTGTATAAAACTTACATCTAATTCAACATTTCTACAATACTTAAACATAACTTAACCTATCTATATACAACCTAAATACTATACCTATGGCAGGCTGCCGCCATCCTATCCATGGCGGTGCGGACTTCTGCTCTCACAGTGTCCCTCCTGGTATGCATTTCAGCTTCCAGGAGGGCTGCATGTTGATCTCTCTCCATGAGAGCTGCCTGTTAGCGGGTAATTTCTGCCCGCTCTCTAGCGATCTCCAGGCAGCCGCGCTTAACCTCATCCAGTTGCTCCAACACCTGGTCAATAAAAGTCCCCGGCCTTGCTTCGAGGACGTTTCTGGTTGGCTCGCTTGCCGTGGTGGAGGTGGTGGTGGAACAACTGTAATGACGGGAGAAAGGGGTATGTCTGCAATTGTTGGTTCCAACTGTACAACTACAGGAGCAGGCATTACTTCAACTGGTGCCACTATAGTTGCAACAGGTGGTGCTACAACAGTTGAGGATGCCTTCTTTGACGGCCATCCTCCAGAGTACGGGCTATTTCTACTACAGTTCCTACGGTACTCAACAATAGGACCAGCCTTACTTGTACTACTGTGACTAGTAGATTGCTTCTTCGATGATGACTTCTTTGGTGGCTGTACCATGAAATCATCATCGCTGTCCGCAATATTTATTATAGGCATATCTTCCGTCGACAATTTTGCTCCAGCGTTACGGGATCCTTTGGGAGCAACTCCATCAACGAACCCACCTCGTCGTTTGCGTTGGTCCATCTGCGCACCTGCTGGGGAAGGCGTCATCGGCGTTCATGAATACAAGATTGTTAACTTACCTTCAAATTATTCTACTTAGTCCTGTAATACTGAATGCTGCTGGCGACTGGATGCCGCAAGTGGCTGGCGACTGAAGATTATTCTGGGGGAGTTCTTGTTTTAATCACTCAGGCCTCCACCCCACTCCTACTCTTCTTCTTCTCCGACCTACTTCAATCCCCACTATGTCTTAAGCCACGTCCCTTTCTTAAGCCACACCCGCTTTCTTAAGCCACGCCCCCTCATACCAGGCTTTGCAACCCTAACCCATCTCCACCCCTATTTCAACTCTGCTATTTGTTACAATGCATACATCCCCCTACGGGGCAAAGCTGATATAGAGATGAGTGACATGAATAACAATTAAGTATGGGAGCATTCGCATATTCCACTGTATCATGTGAATAACCATGCTGATACCACCCACCATTATTATTCATGCCGCAATACCTTAAAAAACAAATGTCACATAAGAAACGCTTTCTATTGTCACAAGTATGAATTGTGACAAAGTAACAGCTGCAAAAGTACAAATTACTGGCAAAGTTTTCTAATGCTTCAGTCATTTTTATTTGATGGGCCTTGCTCACGATGGTTTCGGGCACATCCTCACAGTCTGGTACAATTCCATCATCGGCTGGTGCTTCTTCACCGTCATCTTCGAGAAACTGTTCTCCGTCTAAGTCTTCCCCAGCTGGATTGTCCTGGCGGCCATCTTCAACATCTCTGTGGTCATTGAATTCACCATTGTCACCATCAGCCACTACAACTCCATCCTCCTGTTCGTCACCATCCTCATCCACTACAACTCCATCTTCCTGTTCCCAAACAAAATCGTCGCCTGCCAAAACTTCAACCTGATTGTTGACATCTAATCGAGAGAGGGCTTCCAATGCAAAATCAACTTGATCAACCATAATTAGTGACGCACATGAATGTATTAATGAAATTCCCACGGTCCCTACCCACTATCTACCGAAACTGCAAGAAAAAAAAGTGGATTTTACCTCTGAAATATGACAAAAAAATTGAAAGAATTTTTTTCCAGTAGCATTTATCATTTTGAATCTTTTATCTCAATTTTGATATTTTCCGATTAAATCCATTATAACGTGAATACAAAAACATTTAGTATATTTTTGACGAATGTACAAATACATGAGAAAAAAAAGATGCAATGCCTATGTTTCCTGGCTTTTTTTTCCAGTAGCATTTAACATTTTGAATCTTTTATCAAGTATGGTATTTTCCGATTAAATCCATTATAACGTGAATACAAAAACATTTAGTATATTTTTTGACAAATGTACAAAAACATGACAAAAAAAAAAAAATGCAACGCCTATGTTACCTGGCTGAGTTAGCAAGCCGACTCGATTGCTCTATACCTGAATTCAAAGATAGGAGCAGCTATCAGCGCTCGGCCTGGCGTAGTTCGAATACACTTTACGATTTCATAATGTATGTACCAAAGCCAATCTTCACCAACAAATAAGAAACTGTGAGAAGCTTCTAAGGCGTGGTGGCATTTAAAATTCTGCACCCTTTCGTCACAATGTTTGATGAACAAAATATTTTGAAGCGACACATTTTACGCTTCCATAAAATAGGTATGTGATGTTTGTTACGTACTAACATTGCTACTTATAATCAGAATACGAACAAATGAGCAAAAAAAATTAACTATTTTGAAGAATATTACATTGATCGATAAAAGTGGACACAGGGAACTATACCCCTAACCTATTGGTTGTTCATGCAAATAAAAATTGAAAAAGTGAAAAGAAACACTTTGTTGTATCTGAAATTCACTATTATAGAGAAGTAATGAATTTTCGATATTCAGTTTTGAATCTTATCAGCCACCATCAATGCAATCAGAAGTACAGAGATACAACTCGTATACAGTGAGTTTTAAAAAGTTTGCACCATATGGAAAACTTGTTCATTATCGATTTTTCAGAAAATTTTATTCTTCTTAAATATTGGTGCATTGCAGAAAACATAAAAGTTGTCAGTATTTTAAATTTCTGAACGGTATACAGGGGAAACAAAAAAATATGAAATTCGATCAGGTGTAAACTACGCTTATTTTTGACATTATCGAAAAAAAATTTAATTTAGAAAAGTTGTTTGGGATCAAAACCAACATTTCAATTCAAAATCATAGCCACCTACGCAGAAAAAATAAAAAAAATCACATTTTTATGATTAAAGTGATCGTAAAGATGCAGATTTTTATTATTTAATATTTTTCCTGGGTTTGCCTCTAATATAATGATGGTCATCAAAAAACCTATCGAGAATGTCTATTCCCATTCTATTTTTATTCTTTTGAAAAATGCAAATTTCAGGTTTCTTGATTTATTAATTCGAGAAAAAGCTTAAATTTCTAGTATCCTCTTGGAGGGAAATTGTACAAATTTTAGATGTAATTCAGTGTTCGTAGGGGGGAGTAGTTGTTTTCTGCCAGATATTCGCAACAAACTTTCTACTTTGTGAAATGGTGTGGAGAGAAGGGGATTTTGACTATTCTGGTAGTAATATTCAAGTGATTTCACTCGTTTTATGCTTCTTATGAATCATATACAGCTGACGGAAACTGAAGCAGCTGTTGGTATGCAACAGAATATCAAGTTTTGAGAGGCACTTTTATCGATATTACATCACACTGCACTATTTTGGGAAAACAAATGACATTCTTCCGAGAAACGATGTTTTCATTGTTTTAAAAGTTGAAAGGTTATATACGAGACTTGTTAACAAAATGATATTTTTTGTTGAGATCGGAAAATATTTTAAAAATGCAATTTTCAATTTTTACTTCGTATATAACTGTGAAACCTAATTCTAAACACCTTTGCAATGCCCTCTGAACATTTCCTATTCTCGTGGACAGAACTTTAAAAAAAAATGTCTACATTCATGCAAAAAGAAAAACTTTATTGACCTATATTTAGTGGAAAAAGAAGTTCTTCATTGCACTAGTGCAATAAAGTTTTTATTACACTCATCTGTCATTCTACTTCAACGTGCTGTCATCATGACAAACATAAACGTTCAAACCTACTACATATTGAGTAGATATTCTGTGAGATTGGCAATAAGTTTTAAACAGTTACATATTTTATATTATTTTGTACTAATTTTAGCAGCCAGACTTGAAAAAATAATGTCTACCCGAAAATAACTCCATAATCGAAACTGATCCGCTTTGCTCTAAACCGCCTACATGCATAGAGCATACTGTCAGTACTATGACCACATCTCGTGATAACATACGCGCTCACGGCTACTGTGATTTTGATTTTTATAATGCATCTGTAGTTACAGAAACGTCAGTCAAAAATTAATTCTGACAATTACGGAATTGAAAGTTTTAAAATGAGTAATAATAATGGAAAATAGATGATAGTGATTTGTTTCAATGCAAATCGATAGTAATAATTAATTATTTAAGTTGCGATTTTCATTTTCCTACACCTAGTGCCGCACCTTTATAATTCATTTTTTTTGCTTTTTTGCATGAACGTAAAAAAATGTTGTATGCAACTCGTGCAAAAATTGTTTAATGCACTCGACGTGAAATTGTTCGACGAATTGAACTGTTATCGAATAATGTTGTATTGAGTCCTTACATTCTTCATTTCTCCGCTCAGTTGACTGAAAGCATTGTTGGCTTGATTGTATAGGGACTCTTTGAATTAAAATTGTTGAAAAAAAAACCCGTTAACCAGCTGTCGTCCCCTCACGAACGGCAGCCCTCGAAAGTCGAAACTTGTGCGAGCCAAGGATTAACGAGGTCTTACCTTTTAACGTGCGATTCCTAGCACTTTCTCGGGCCATCAGATAAAAATCTGTAGTCGCTAAGGATTCGAACCTAGCCCGACCAGCAGTCAATGGTTTTGAAAGCGACAGTCTCAACCACTGAGCTACCTGGCCCCTAATATGCAATGATACGTTAAAATTTATTTGATTGTCTTTGGGTAGAATATTCTACGCTAAAAAATTACAATATTCCTTAGGGATGCTGTCACCCCAAGAGAGAACAATACCATTATTCTATTACTCATAATTTATTATGGGAGTTCCTCTAATATAATGATAGTCATCAAAAACCTATACGAGAATATCTATTTCCATTCTATTTTAATTCTTTTGAAAAATGCAAATTTCAGTTTTCTTGATTTATCAATTCGAGAATAAGCTTAAATTTCTAGTATCTTTTGGAGGGAAATTGTACAAATTTTAGATGTAATTCAATGTTCGTAGGGGGAAGTAGTTGTTTTCTGACAGATATTCGCCACAAACTTTCCACTTTGTGAGATGGTGTGGAGAGAAGGGGATTTTGACTATTCTGGTAGTAATTTTCAAGTGATTTCACTCGTTTTATGCTTCTTATGAATCATATACAGCTGACGGAAACTGAAGCAGCTGTTGGTATGCAACAGAATATCAAGTTCTGAGAGGCACTTTTATCGATATTACATCACATTGCACTATTTTTGAAAACAAATGACATTCTTCCGAGAAACAATGTTTTCATTGTTAACAATAGTATATTATATGGCAAGGGACTAGTGAATGTTTTGATCCTGCACGTGATGTTTATTGCCTGAGGCCCCTGAGGGCTAGTAGAGCTCGAGTGCCAATAATCTCGTAAGGGATAAAATATAACTTTAGTCCTGTGGCACATACGCTATTTTTTGCACTTCCCAGTATTATAAATTTCAATAATAATACAACTAATTATTTTGATGAGTTATATAAACATGGTACTTAGATTACTTAAGTAGGGAACGTCATAGTAACGGTGTCAACAAACTTTTTCAATTCAGTGTCATTTCAGTTAATGTTGACATTAACCGATACATCAAGAACATGACATCTCTTCACTTTCCTCTAATATTTACTTATCAAATACAAATAATCGCCCGTTTAGTTTCATCAATTGTTATAATATTAATGTCACATACAATCTTAATTCAATCAATAAAGATGTATAATGGAATATTTCCTAATTTTTGTCCTAGTTATTAATAGTGTAGCTGTGGTAATTTTTGTTTTTTACTTTATCTCCCTAGGGACTGAAAGATACATTTTATACGGGACTAAAGTGACAACTTTAATATTAACTTTAATTATTAACTTTAATAATAATATTTTTTGTTGAGATCGGAAAATATTTAAAAAATGCAATTTTCAATTTTAACTTCGTATATAACTGTGAAACCTAATTCTAAACACCTTTGCAATGCCCTCTGAGCATTTCCTATTCTCGTGGACAGATCTGAAAAAAATTTTTTGCTCATTGATATCAAAATGGAGTTGGTATGCTTATTCTTCAAAAATTTGAATCAAACACGGACCGCAATTATTTCCATAGATTGAAAATGTCGCACTTTACAAGGGTGGATCAGATATCATCGTTCGTAAAGTCCTTTACGAGTTTTAACGATTCATTATATAGACAGTGGGTTGGAATTTTAAGTATTGAAAAGCTTTTTCGGCCATGTTACGGTTGACATTTATTGCCTTCTAAATGAGGTGATGGTGTATTATTTACAAAAACATGTTCAAAGATCACTTCAACAGATTATAAATTCACGGTTTGAATACCTACCTCTCAGAACCCTTTTTTTTTATGCTACATGTGTAGGACCATCTAATTTATAGCTTGCAAGAAGAAAGGCAGCCTTATTCAAATCTTCAAAATTAAAATACTAGGTGCAATTTTGAAATCGAAATAATAATCTCCTGAACATTCAATGTTTGGAGAATAGAAAACATAGTGAATATGAGACAGTCAAATTGTGATGCTGTAAATTTACATTAATTTGTTAATTATTTATTTCTTCCTAGCAATAAAAGCGATTATTATTATTACTATTACCAAATATTGTGAAAAATCGACAAAAATATATTGTTGACTTATTTTATAATATGCAATGATACGTTAAAATTTATTTGATTGTCTTTGCGTAAAATATTCTACGCTAAAAAGTACAATGTCCCTTAGGGATGCTATCGATATTTCAAAATTAATTTCAAATGTTGAAGAAAAATTATAATGCTGTCTAAGAAGCCCCTCTATTGGTGAAATAATTTTAGATATAGCTCATACATGCAATACATCTATTGGTTGATATTCTATTTTTTATTGTTTTGGGGTTGGATTCTTCCTACTTTTTTGGTGGGCGTTTCTACATAATGGTTCAAATGGTTATAAAATGAATGAACTTGTGTTAAATAGTTCATAGTTCTTTAACTTTAGATCAATTTAATTTGACTTTGAAAATTATTGGAATTATAAAAAAAAATGGGTCCAATCGTTATTTTGGAAAATATTCTGTTACGTAGTGAAACTGTTCAATCCAAGGAATCTTTTGTGGCACTAGTGAATCAAGACCAACAGACTGTTAATAATTGTGAATACTCCAATGATTTGTGCACCATAAATTATGACGAGTTTCTAAAGATGACTACGCCTACAGCTGCAAAGCCTATTCAAGATTGCTACATTGATCTTACTATGACAGATGATGACCTTATGCCTGCAACATCAATCAAGATCAATAAAGAAGAGAAGAAAAGTGTGAAACGACTATCCAATGAAATTAGCCAGGTACCAATGAAGAAAAAAAAACTCATTGAACCATTAATTATTTCAAGGCCCTCGGCTTCTGGGACATATGAAGTGAAGTCCAAAACAACAATATTATCATTCCAACCAGTTCAGGAATATATAGCGAAGAAGAAAGTTAGCAAACAAAGGATCATTGATGCCAAACTAGCAGTTCATCGTTACGAAAAAATGGATATTTATATTCGTGGAAAAATCGATGAAACGCATAAAATTGAAAATAAAATAGTTTCTTTAGAGTTGGAAATCTCCAAGTTGCAAAAGGAGTCTGAGAATTTGCAAAAGGAGTCCGAGAATTTGCAAAAGGAGATTCAACTGAACCATATTCCTACCGACTGCCTTCAACAAGCTCAAATGGAGCTTCAACAATCCATAAGTGAATACGAAACAATCAGAATTGTAGAACAACAATGGCGAGAAGAACTTGATGAGGCTTTTGAGAGCGATGAATAGTGATTTTTCTGTTTTTCTATTATAAAATATATTTCTGGAATAATGTTTTGATGTGTTTTTTCTACACACTCCCTGTACATTTTTGAAATATTCGGGGATAAATAAATAAGAGGTCATATTTTTTATCGATAAATGAATTTTTAATTGCATGGAAAATTTTATTGTCATGACTAAAAAATCGAGAATCAAGGGAGTGAAAAAATCGCGAGAGTTTGCGCTAGAGCGATTTTTTCTACTTCCCTTGATTCGAGATGATGTTTTGTCAGAAGACAATAAAATTTGATTGCAATTTGAAATGTATTTTAAGAAGGCGTAGAAAGGCCATAGTAATTATTTTTTAGAATTCCGACTTACCAAGTCGGAATTAGTTAATTCCGATGTAATTATTTTTTATAACTCCGGACTGGGACTTAGTAAGTCAGAATTATAAAAAATAATAACGTCTGAATTATCTAATTCCGAGGTAGTAAGTCAGAATTCCGAGATACTAAGTCGGAATTAGGTAATTCTGACTTAGTAAGTCGGAGTTCCGAGATGCTAAGTCGGAATTATAAAAAATAATTACTGTGGCCCTTCTACACCTTCGTAGATATATAAAAAATATAATCTCGAATGTATTTTAGAGAGATTAATACACAACTATATGACAAACAGACAATAAATATATTCATATTGAAAGCCCAATCTTTCATGACTATAGTCCAAGCTCTGCATTTGAAGTAGTTCCCCAAGTTCACAATGCTTCTCTTTCAGAAATATTTCAAACTGTTTCCATAAAGACTTCTAGTTATTTATTGAGCATTTCTCGGAGAAACACTTTTTTCAAAACATTCCAACGATTCTCGACCAAATCTTACCATTTCATGTTATGTTGAAAACTCGAAAATAACCTCTAGAGTGGAATTGCAACGACCATTGATTGGTCGATTCTAAGAAATTGAAGTAATTTCATTGACTGTCAGATTAGGCGTGTATTAATTGGAGGTAAATACATGAGAGATCGTATTTTTATCACTTATGATTACACGAGAGCTTTTTTTTTATCGAAGTAAACTTGACACTGGCAGTAATGAGAATTTTATTGCCTGACAATTCAACGAAAAAAACTACCCCTGAAAAAATTATGAGTCCGCAGGACGAGTAATTTTTTCTGGCAGTTTTTTGAGTTGAATTGTCCTAATGGCAACAAAATTCGAATTATAAATGTCAAGTTTTCTTTGACAAGAAAAAACTAGAGTGTAATTCGGTAAGACAATTCAATGAATATGTGACATAAGGTCATCAAAAAGATGTTCATAATGCTGGTTGTCATGCTTCCAAAAGTTAGGTTCCGTTTTGTCGCTGGAAAAGTTAGGGCAAACTTTTTTTGCTGTAATAATGAAAACACCGCGACTTATGGCATTTTTAGTGCATGAGTTAAATTGTCAATTAAACATTTTTAATTGCATGAAAATGTTATTGTTATGACAAAAAATCGAGAATCACGGGAGCGAAAAATCGCGAGAGCTTGCTCGAGAGATTTTTTCTACTTACCTTGATTCGAGATATTTTGTCAGAAGACAATAAAAGAAAATAACATACTTTATAAAAGATTTAAAATATTGAAAGCTACTGGAAAAAAAAATTGAAAGATTTTTTTGACATGTTTCGGAGGAGAACAGTGAAGTAGAAATGACAATTTTATGATTTTTGATCTGACAGGAGTACCTTGTAACGTCAAATAAAATATTACAAACAAATGCAAAACTTTTATTCAAACATTAAAGAAAGGTAAACTGATGTCACATCACGAATTCAACCAGTTTACATTATAAGTTCTTATTTCCATTATTTGTAATAATGAAACTAATATTTATGAATTCAAATTGCACCAATTGAAAAAAATAATGTAAAGTATTCGTGGATAACTGATCGTTCGCTGCGCCGTCGTGCTCGGAAAATCGCGCGTTATGATCACTTTAATCATAAAAATGTGATTTTTTAAAATTTTTCCTGCGTAGGTGGCTATAATTTTGAATTGGAATGTTGGTTTTGATTGGTTTTTCTAAATAAACTTTTTTTGATAATGTCAAAAATGATCGAATTTCATATTTTTTTGTTTCCCCTGTATACCGTTCAGAAATTTAAAATACTGACAACTTTTATGTTTTCTGCAATGCACCAATATTTAAGAAGAATAAAATTTTCTGACAAATCGATAATGAACAAGTTTTCCATATGGTGCAGACTTTTTAAAACTCACTGTATACGAGTAGTATCTCTGTACTTCTGATTGCATTGATGGTGGCTGATAAGATTCGAAACTGAATATCGAAAATTCATTACTTCTCTATAATAGTGAATTTCAGATACAACAAAGTGTTTCTTTTCACTTTTTCAATTTTTATTTGAATGAACAACCAATAAAACCCGAGTAGGGGAATAGTTCCCTGTGTCCACTTTTATCGATCAATGTAATATTCTTCAAAATAGTTATTTTTTTTTGCTCATTTGTTCGTCTTCTGATTATAAGTAGCAATGTTAGTACGTAACAAACATCACATACCTATTTTATGGAAGCGTAAAATGTGTCGCTTCAAAATATTTTGTTCATCAAACATTGTGACGAAAGGGTGCAGTATTTTAAATGCCACCACGCCTTAGAAGCTTCTCACAGTTTCTTATTTGTTGGTGAAGATTGGCGTTGATACATACATTATGAAATCGTAAAGTATACTTGAACTACGCCAGGCCGAGCGCTGATAGCTGCTCCTAGAGTCCTTGTATGCAATTTGACATTTGATCGTATATTAGAGTCGGGACACTGTTTGACAGGAGATCGAAAATATGCGTTTCAGGTTATGTCTGCCTTGCGAGGCCAAATGATCACAAGGGCGTAACGTCAGGGAGGAAATATGTGAAAATATAATTTGTAGTTCACGTAACCCGAGACCCGAGAGTAGCTGTGCCAGAAACTTTAAAAATCAAATATATGTCAAGTGAATATTCCAATGATTCCAATGATTCATACGATGTTCTCGAGGATCCAGTTCAGCTAAAGATATTCGGCACTCGAAAGATCCGTATGGAATATCACATCAAAAGCACAAATTTGTCGGGTGAATTAAAATGATAGATAGTTCAAAAGTAATATTTATTGAAATGGGTAAGCTTCTAAGCTTCTCGTTTATCCTTGACTCGCCGTTCGTAAGGGGACAACAGCTGGTTAACGGAAAACACAATTTTAACAATTACACCAAAAATTACAAAAAAAATGTTCTTTTTATTTCATCAAAAAAATTGATTTACTCATTGTCAACTATGATAACATTAAAGATTTGGCTGATAATCAAGAATATTGGAACCTCAAATTCATACGTCAACAACAAATTGAAATTTTCGAGTATTGAAGAGCAAAGCCTTCCGAAATATCAGGAAAACCTGTTTGATAAAAATGCTGCAACCATTCATTGCTCGTTTTATTGAAACAGCAAATGAAATGAAACTTCAGCTATCAGCAGAGTTGAATGTGAAGAAATCAAACATTTTATTGAATTTTTACATGACGTATCGTTACTGTTAAGAAATATTAAAATTCCTGTATTTCTAGGATTTTAATTTTTACTTACATCTCGACATTTCCAAAACAGATCAGAAAATGTATTGAGGTTGAGGCAATCAGTACCCAATCCTCTTCAGGTACGAAATCTTTTGAAACATGTATGTGTGATATAGTACATACAAATAGATTTGGAGGGAAATAGTTACACAACTATTTATGATCAGAACTCACTCGGGCTTAACGATTCACTACAGGAGAATCAATCAAATAATGGTCTCTTTCAATAAAATAATTTGTTACTAGATGAATGAAACAAAACTAGTAAATTCACAGGAAAGATTTCAAAAAATTGTCTCTATTATTTTTCGAGAAATATTTAGAGGATATATAGGGATTTAAAATGCAGAATATTCCACATAAAACTTTTCACATATAATTGTACAAGTGGTTTGTATTTTATCGGGTAAATTTGGGTTGTTTAATGAGAAACTGTTTCCTAGCAGTTCGACGAGAATAACTGTCAACTATTAAAAACACGACACCGAGTGTTTTTAGGTTGATAGTTATTCAAGTCAAATTGCTAAAGGAAACAGTTTGGAATTTGAACAACACAAATTTATCCGATATCAATACAAACCTCAACAATTTAATGAATGAGAAATTCAGAAACATATCAATGTCAAACTATTCATTTTGGCAACCAACACCGCGATAATTGATAAACAAATGAATAAGTGAAAAAACCACTAGTGTATTTGTCGCTGTAAAAGTTAAAGCTAACTTTTGCCGCTGTCAAATTGACAATTGCACTGTGGCATATGCGATTTTTATACATGAATTAAATTGTCACTGATAAAATTGACATTTTTCAATAGTATCAATGCTGAAAAAAAATAAGAAAAAAAAATCACCTTGTTATATCCGAAAGAAGAAAGTTTTTTAGTTATTTATTTTGATATAAGAGTTGTTTGTGAATTCGATCAATGCAGATGTATCTTATTTATTCTCAACAAGCTCTCAATAACTTTATGCGCAATGAACAAATAACGCTTATTATACGAATATAAAAATAATCTTCCCAAAACCGTGGGGTGAATACGATCATAGATCACTGGAAAATCTCTTACATTACTAGTTTCAAATATGAAAAATTATTGGTTCTTCGAAATCCATTTGAATTGATCATTGAAAGTAGTGCGAATGTTCTATGGTCGAAATCACCTGAAGTCGAATTCGGCAAAGTTCATATACTAATGGCTTCGTTAAAAAACTCCGCTCTGCAGATATTTTGCTAGCAAGTTTTGATAACATTTCTCTCGCCCTTTTTACGAATCGCCACTGTTGACAGAGATGGAAATATATTTTGAACTGTCAATACTATCGTTCGACCGTTGTTACATCAACGGTATAGATATATGGTCTGTAGTTGTTAGACATAACCTAAAACGCGTTTTTCGATGTTATGTCAAAGAGTGTCCTGGCTCTAATATACGATCAAATGTCAAATTGCATACAGGGACTCTAGCTGCTCCTATCTTTGAATTCAGGTATAGAGCGAACGAGTCGGCTTGCTAACTCAGCCAGGTAACATAGGCGTTGCATTTTTTTTTTGTTTTGTCATGTTTTTGTACATTTGTCAAAAAATATACTAAATGTTTTTGTATTCACGTTATAATGGATTTAATCGGAAAATACCATACTTGATAAAAGATTCAAAATGTTCAATGCTACTGGAAAAAAAAGCCAGGTAACATAGGCATTGCATCTTTTTTTCTCATGTTTTTGTACATTGGTCAAAAATATACTAAATGTTTTTGTATTCACGTTATAATGGATTTAATCGGAAAATACCATACTTGACAAAAGATTCAAAATGTTCAATGCTACTAAAAAAAAATCTTGAAATTTTTTTTGTCATGTTTCAGAGGTAAAATCCACTTTTTTTTCTTGCAGTTTCGGTAGATAGTGTCTCGCCCTTTTTTACGAAACGCCACTGTTGACAGAGATGGAAATATATTTTGAACTGTCTGGTTTTGTATTCACGTTATAATGGATGGATTCGGAAAATACCATACTTGATAAAAGATTCAAAATGTTAAATGCTACTGGAAAAAAAAGCCAGGAAACATAGGCATTGCATCTTTTTTTTCTCATGTTTTTGTACATTGGTCAAAAATATACTAAATGCTTTTGTATTCACGTTATAATGGATTTAATCGGAAAATACCAAACTTGAGGTAAAAGATTCAAAATGATAAATGCTACTGGAAAAAAAATCTTTAAATTTTTTTGTAATTTTTCAGAGGTAAAATCCACTTTTTTTTCTTGCAGTTTCGGTAGATAGTGTCTCGCCCTTTTTTTTTAGAGCGAACGAGTCGGCTTGCTAACTCAGCCAGGTAACATAGGCGTTGCATTTTTTTTTTTTTGTCATGTTTTTGTACATTTGTCAAAAAATATACTAAATGTTTTTGTATTCACGTTATAATGGATTTAATCGGAAAATACCATACTTGATAAAAGATTCAAAATGTTAAATGCTACTGGAAAAAAAAGCCAGGAAACATAGGCATTGCATCTTTTTTGTCTCATGTATTTGTACATTCGTCAAAAATATACTAAATGTTTTTGTATTCACGTTATAATGGATTTAATCGGAAAATATCAAAATTGAGATAAAAGATTCAAAATGATAAATGCTACTGGAAAAAAATTCTTTCAATTTTTTTGTCATATTTCAGAGGTAAAATCCACTTTTTTTTCTTGCAGTTTCGGTAGATAGTGGGTAGGGACCGTGGGAATTTCATTAATACATTCATGTGCGTCACTAATTATGGTTGATCAAGTTGATTTTGCATTGGAAGCCCTCTCTCGATTAGATGTCAACAATCAGGTTGAAGTTTTGGCAGGCGACGATTTTGTTTGGGAACAGGAAGATGGAGTTGTAGTGGATGAGGATGGTGACGAACAGGAGGATGGAGTTGTAGTGGCTGATGGTGACAATGGTGAATTCAATGACCACAGAGATGTTGAAGATGGCCGCCAGGACAATCCAGCTGGGGAAGACTTAGACGGAGAACAGTTTCTCGAAGATGACGGTGAAGAAGCACCAGCCGATGATGGAATTGTACCAGACTGTGAGGATGTGCCCGAAACCATCGTGAGCAAGGCCCATCAAATAAAAATGACTGAAGCATTAGAAAACTTTGCCAGTAATTTGTACTTTTGCAGCTGTTACTTTGTCACAATTCATACTTGTGACAATAGAAAGCGTTTCTTATGTGACATTTGTTTTTTAAGGTATTGCGGCATGAATAATAATGGTGGGTGGTATCAGCATGGTTATTCACATGATACAGTGGAATATGCGAATGTTCCCATACTTAATTGTTATTCATGTCACTCATCTCTATATCAGCTTTGCCCCGTAGGGGGATGTATGCATTGTAACAAATAGCAGAGTTGAAATAGGGGTGGAGATGGGTTAGGGTTGCAAAGCCTGGTATGAGGGGGCGTGGCTTAAGAAAGCGGGTGTGGCTTAAGAAAGGGACGTGGCTTAAGACATAGTGGGGATTGAAGTAGGTCGGAGAAGAAGAAGAGTAGGAGTGGGGTGGAGGCCTGAGTGATTAAAACAAGAACTCCCCCAGAATAATCTTCAGTCGCCAGCCACTTGCGGCATCCAGTCGCCAGCAGCATTCAGTATTACAGGACTAAGTAGAATAATTTGAAGGTAAGTTAACAATCTTGTATTCATGAACGCCGATGACGCCTTCCCCAGCAGGTGCGCAGATGGACCAACGCAAACGACGAGGTGGGTTCGTTGATGGAGTTGCTCCCAAAGGATCCCGTAACGCTGGAGCAAAATTGTCGACGGAAGATATGCCTATAATAAATATTGCGGACAGCGATGATGATTTCATGGTACAGCCACCAAAGAAGTCATCATCGAAGAAGCAATCTACTAGTCACAGTAGTACAAGTAAGGCTGGTCCTATTGTTGAGTACCGTAGGAACTGTAGTAGAAATAGCCCGTACTCTGGAGGATGGCCGTCAAAGAAGGCATCCTCAACTGTTGTAGCACCACCTGTTGCAACTATAGTGGCACCAGTTGAAGTAATGCCTGCTCCTGTAGTTGTACAGTTGGAACCAACAATTGCAGACATACCCCTTTCTCCCGTCATTACAGTTGTTCCACCACCACCTCCACCACGGCAAGCGAGCCAACCAGAAACGTCCTCGAAGCAAGGCCGGGGACTTTTATTGACCAGGTGTTGGAGCGACTGGATGAGGTTGAGCGCGGCTGCCTGGAGATCGCTAGAGAGCGGGCAGAAATTACCCGCTAACAGGCAGCTCTCATGGAGAGAGATCAACATGCAGCCCTCCTGGAAGCTGAAATGCATACCAGGAGGGACACTGTGAGAGCAGAAGTCCGCACCGCCATGGATAGGATGGCGGCAGCCTGCCATAGGTATAGTATTTAGGTTGTATATAGATAGGTTAAGTTATGTTTAAGTATTGTAGAAATGTTGAATTAGATGTAAGTTTTATACAAATACAAAATAAAAAAAAAATATCAAGTGAGGACAAGTGAATGTCAAACACGTTTTACATACGTTTTATATACGTTTTATATACGTTTTGTATACGTTTTATATACGTTTTATATACGTTGATCATCAGTTATGTTGTCGGAATTGTTAGCACATGATTGTTATCACATGTGTACATAGTGGTCGAAGCAACCGTATCTAATTTTTCACTGGTGGACCACCAGTTTGATGAGAAACTAATATGACTGGTTTAGCGAGCTCCTGGTGTGATGTGTCACACACAGACCATTCACAAAATTAGGAAGGGGATGTCATGCGGAGGTCATGCCTGAGGGAACGGTACATTCATCGCCGGCGTTTAATGGCTAACAGACGGTGCGTGTGTGGTTAGATTTCTTGAATTTTCGGACTTGCTTCTTGCTACTTATACTTGTATGTACACCATGAAGGTCACAGTAGCAAGTCTGGAGTACACATGATCATACATAGTTCGAGACATGGAGTTATTTAAGTACTCAAATACTCGATCGTATACTCATTACCGTACACAGGTCATACGCAGATCAAACGCAGAGTAGAAAAGTGCTTGGTCATCATTACCGTATATATGAAGAAAAAACCCAATGTCAATGGTTTTTTGTATGTACTGTTTAAACTTTATAGTTTTTAAGAGTACGTACACATAACATACACTATCAATCATGAATACAATTGAAACAGGACACAATAACCAAGAACTTCATTACCGTGTATGTAATCTCTCCCATCTATCACCAATGTCATCTCAAGGTCAAACACAAACCTTAAGTACATGTATAGCATTCATGAAGGTCATACAACATTTTCAAAGTACCTCTGCGTATGGGTGTTGTGACGTCAGCGCGGACCCACCCCACCGTGTCGAGAGCAAAATCCTGACACGATCACTGGATCGTCGTCGGATGCGCATAGCGTTGACGTCACGACACCACCATAGCAAGGTATCTCTCAGAGTTCACATATCCGACTGGATCTCCGTGGTGTGCAGATGTGTACCTTCTCTATACTTCGGTATAGATTTTTATATGTACTCCACACATAAGGATCATACACAATAGTAAAGTAGGTACACATGAAGGACGGTGAAAGACATGGAGGTAAATATGTACCCGGAAAAAGTACTTGTCCGTGTATGAAAAATGATATCCAAGTCATCACAATGACATCTCAAGGTCAAACACAAACACTGAATACATGTATAGCATTCATTAAGGTCATACCAAAATTTTCAAAGTACCTCCAAGTATATCTCAACGTTAAAGCCACGTAGTCGCTGCATGACCGCAGCCTTTGGGTTAAGGTGGGGAGAAAGGGTGGGAGAAGAAAGGGTGAGGAGACGGGGTGGGAGTGATGGTGGGGAGAAAGGGTGGGAGAAAGCCAACCATGTCGAGAGCGAGAGTCTGACACACATCACTGGATCGTCGTCGGATGCGCATAGCGTTGACGTCACGCGACCTCTCCCCCCACCACCATCGCAAGGTATACATCATCGGAGGGGAATCACATGTCTGACTGGATATCCGTGGCGTGCAGACGTGTACCCTCTCTATACTTCGGTTTAGATTTGTATGCGTACTCCACACATTAGGATCACACACAATGGCAGAGTAAGTATACATGAAGGACATTGAGGTAAGAAAAAATATATGTACTTGGAAAAAGTACTTGTCCGTGTATGAAAAAAAATCCAAGTCATCACAATGTCAAACACCTCCCAACAATAGTCAAGATCAAGGTCAAAGGTCAAAGTTCAAGGTCAAGGTCGAATGCCAAGGTCAAAGGTCAAGGTCAATATCAAAGTCAAAGGTCGAGGTCAAATATCAAGATCAAAGGTCAAGGTCAACGGCCAAGGTCAAAGTTAAAGATCAAGGTCACCGATGACGTCATAGTGGTGGGGGGAGGCCCAGAACCGGCTCAAATCTCCTACTAATTTTCTGTTATTATATAAACTATTGAGGGACCACGATTGGTCACCACTGGGACAAATAGCTGATGTGAACGAAGCTGTCCAATATTTCTATACAGTAATCTATACTATCCTAGACGCTTCGGTACCACGAATTATTAAGTATCAAAAAGTTAAAAGAATATACCCGCCATGGTTTGATGACGATATAAAATCTATCATGAAACTCAAAAAATATTTTAGAAATAAAAAGGACTGCTCAGAATATCATATGAACAATTACAAACGGCTTCGGTCCGAATTGAAAACTAAAATAAAAAAGGCTCACTCAGAATACATTAACAATATCCAAGTTAATCTCAAACAAGACTCTAATTTGTTTTGGAATTATGTAAATGGAAAAAAAACTATAAAGCAAGCCCATGCACAGTTTGTAATAAATAATATGGAAATCACTGACAATCAAATGATAACCGAGGAATTTGCAGATTACTTTAATTCTGTCTATGATCATGACTCTATCTATGAACTGAAGCATACCGAAACACTGGCACAAAATTTTCCTATTTTCAGCTCTCAACATATTCACTTTCGAAACATATCACATGGTGACTTGGAGAATGCTTTCAGAAAGTTGAAGCCAAAGAGGTCTGCCGGACCAGACAATGTTCCCTGTTACATTTATAAAGCCTGTCGAGAACACCTCATGTATCCTTTGATGGTGATCTTCAATAAATCAGTTAGTCAAGGAGTGTTTCCAGAGAAATTTAAAGAAACTAGACTTACGCCTGTTCATAAAAAAGGAGACAAAAACTGTATTCAAAATTTCAGGCCAATAGCTATTCTAAATTGCCCGGCAAAACTTTTGGAATTTATCATTTTCGAAAAATTGTATTTCTCAGTTGATAAACTGTTAACCGATAAACAACATGGGTTTTGTAGAAAAAAATCCGTGGAGACTAATTTGTTGTCATTTACCAACATGGTCAAACCAACAGTTGAGAGAGGAGGACAAGTTGATTGCGTTTATACAGACTTTGCCAAGGCGTTTGACAAGGTCAATCATGATATACTCCTAGCTAAATTGAAATTATATGGATTGAGTAACCATTTGCTGAAATTCTTCATCACGTATCTTCGAAATAGGGTACAGTTTGTTGTGTTTCACGGGTATAAGTCGAAACAGTTCTCAGTAGGCTCTGGAGTGCCGCAGGGGTCAAACCTTGGCCCACTCCTTTTCTTGATCTTTATCAGTGATCTCCCCTCTATGGTAAAATCTGAATCTCTATTGTACGCGGATGATTACAAAATATTTAAAAATATTGTAGATGTGAATGACTATCTAATATTACAAAATGATATTGATCATATCTATAATTGGTCGATAAAGAATAAATTATTTTTTAATATTAAAAAATGTAGTGTGCTGACATTTTCTAAAAGTAAATTCCCTCATCACTTTTATTATAGAATGGGCGGCTCAATTTTAGAAAGGATTTACGAAATTAGTGATCTGGGTGTGACATTTCAAACCAATCTCAAGTTTGACGAGCACATATCAAAAACTTGTAGGGAAGCTCGGAAGCTTATGGGTTTTGTGAAGAGGACTACATATGAATTTACAAACATAGAGTCCATTAAATCATTATTCGTTGTACTCGTCCGAACAAAATTAGAGTATGCAAGCGTTATCTGGGATCCTCAAAATCAGAGTTTAATTCAAACCCTAGAAACAATCCAAAATAATTTTATCAAATTCCTTTATTATAAAAAATATGGAACTAACCCAGGGTTCGCACCATACAATCCGTTGAGGCATGAATTTGGACTATCGCTTCTCAAACATAGAAGGGTCCGTCGTAACTTAATGTTTATATTTAAAATAGTTAACTCCTATATAGATTCTGAATATTTATTGAGTAACATTTCCCTGTATGTATCGTTACACAGCACACGTCCGAATAATATAATTTTCAGAAATTCTCTACTTGGACCTCTGAACGAAATGTGTTCCTCTTTCAATACGTACAATGAAAAGATAGGTTCCGGTGTGTTTGATGTCTCAGTGCGTAAATTTAAGCGTTACCTCGATGACTTATTTTGAAAATATAAATAATAGTAGATTTTCTTGAAGATTCTTCTTGGTATTTTTGTTAACATCTTTAATTGTATCCCCTATGTATAAATTCAATAATGGATCTGTGTATATCAGTGTATATAGATGTATGCATTTTGTTTTTTCTTTCAGTACTAGAAATTCTTTAGATTAAACAGAAACATGTAATTAGGTTAAGCCTGTATGTTTTTTCATAAATAAATAAATAAACATTTGAATCATTATTTTTCATGTTAATAGCGCAAGCCAAAAAGTTCATTCAAGAATACGATGATAAAATTTCTGAATTTGAAAACAATGAACATCATGATAAACAGAACGATAATTCAAGTATTTCTGAATTTGCCTCAGTTTACCTCAGATCCAACTGAACAAATTCAATGGTAATTTAGAATATTGGTTAGAATTCCGAGATACATATGAATCACTTATACATAATAACAAAACATTGACTGATATTCACAAATTTCATTACTTACGATCTTCTTTGGAAGGTATTGTATCTTTAGAATTCACTGCTGTAAATTACAAAAATGCTTGGAAGTTACTACATGAAAGATACGATAACACACGTTTATTATTGAATAATCACCTGAAATCACTTTTTAATTTTCCAAAAATCATACAAGAATCAGCTACTGATATTCAAAGATTAGTTGATGTGATTTCGAAACATTTGCAAGCTCTTCAGTCTCTCGGAATAGAAATATCAAACTGGGATCCGATGATAATATACACTATGAGTCAAAAACTTGATGATATTACTTCTCGAGAATGAAAGAAAATAAAATCTGATCTTCCATCATTGGACGAGTTCAAATCATTCTTGAGAAGTAAATCAAGTTTACTGCAAACACTAAATTCAAACAAGTCTCAAAATCATAATACAAAAGTTCCAGTTCATAAATTGAAATACAATAAAAAAAAATACATTCACTTCTTCAACATTTCAAATGAAATGTAAAATGTGCCAAGAAAACCATTCAATTTTCAATTGTACCGAATTTCTCAATTTATCAGTTCGGGACATAATTCAAACCACCAATAGATTAAGATTATGTAAGAATTGCTTAAAATCTAACCATTCTTCAAGTGACTGCTTCATGACTGTTCGCTGTAAGGAATGCGGTTCAAAACATAACACGTTCTTGCACATAGAAAATCAGGCCAACGGGAATCAAAATCAATCAAATAATCAAGTACTAAACCATAATGAATCACAGATTCAAATTCCCTCTTCTTCCAAGAAATCTGAATCAGAATCACAATCAATTAACTTAACTAATCAGAATATTAGTGACATTGATTGATTGATATTTTTGTCGACAGCATTGGTTCAGATAACTGATTCATTCAATAATACACATACTTGCAGAGCTTTACTCGAATCGGCAAGTCAATCAAATATGATCACTCAAGAATTATGCGAGAAATTAAATTTAGAAACAATAAATTTCAATACTTCTGTGTTAAGTATAGGACAGATATCTTCAGAAATAAAACATAGAACTGCATTCACGATTCATTCTTGCCATAACAATTTCAAATCTGATATTTCATGTCTAGTCATTCCTCAGATCAGTCCAAATCTCCCACGACAACGTATCATTTCTACTCTCAAAATTCCTCAAAATATAAGGCTAGCAGATCCTTCCTTTAACATCCCAGGAAAAATTGACTTAGTACTTGGTGCCCAAATATTTTACCGTCTTTTATGTGTAGGTCAGATAAATTTGGGTGAAAACCAGCCTACATTACAAAAAACGGTTCTTGGATGGGTAGTATCAGGTCCATTGAGAATGGTAGGTTTTACTAATACATCGTGCTTTTTCAATCTCAATGTCAATGTCAAATAAAGTCGATAAAGTCCGTAACACTAGAAGTGCCATTACATTTCAAACCCCAACGGCTAACGTCAACAAACTTTGTGGATGAAAAACCAAAACGCTCTGAATTAGATGGATAGTAAGTATTAAGTGGCCCCATACCAAATTGTTGGTTAGAATTTTGTGCCAGCCCCATTGGGTTGAACCCCGAAATGCGGTTAACTGCAGTCGAGTTCTGTGGCAATGTGTTGAATGTAGCGCATTGAGTATTGAATGGACTAGAAGTAGTACCTGAACCAACCACTTGAGAAAATGTATTCATCTTTGGTAAGCCCGTCTGAGAGTTATTCACTGTAAAGTGAGGGGAAACGTACTGACGAAGAGTGATATTTTTCACCTTTTCCACCAAGTCAGAAGCCATAGTGACGGTTTTAGGTTTTGGCTCGAGATATGATTTGCTAGCATCATCGGGGTTAACCTTTGAACTTGTCTATCCGATCGTTATCGACAACCACCGGTTCAGTGTTAGCTGGTGGGACCTGTTCCGCCCCACTGCGTGTTGACGAAGACTCAGGTACCAACAGATTGGGTTCATCCAATATCGAAACATTATCCAAGTGGACATTTCGGAAGCATTTTGGTTCCCCACTCTTGCGTTACGATTTCTAGCATACACCTCTTCCAATGCGAGTCGTGTCTCCTCGACTACTGCCAATAGCCTATATTTTTCCGTTTCGATCTCAGCTGTGGGTGGTCTAATTCTGGTCAGACGACCCTGAATGTGACCGAGTCGAGTTCCGATACGTTTTTAATCGTTTACCAGGTTTTCAGGATTAATATCTTGAATACTTCCTACTAGTTCTTCCAATTTGAAACTACAAACTGTAATCTCATTAGTTGGATCGCATCTCATAGTATCTGAGCTAACATAACCCTCATGCTCACGTATCAGAGCCTGTCTCAATAAGGAGCGCTTTTCTTGAACCGTCCCGTTTCCTAAACTTGCACCACGAATCAACAATTCGTAAGTGAGTTCATCTCCCAGTACTCTATTGACATCCATTTTAGCCAGATAAAAATCAGAAAAAGAAAAATGGCTAAGAAATTTACGAAATGAAACCACCCTGTATAATCACCAACTGAAATTTTCAGAAAGAACGACCAAGAAAACACTATTCGATTTCGATTTTTTTTTCTAAAGCTACGTTAAGGGACGAAAATCTCCCCCTCTTCCTGTCTGCTCAACATCCAAATCAAAGTCAAACATGTAGACGAGGAAATACCAGAATAGTTATCTTTCCGCCCGCCCTGTATAGTATGGCAATCAAAAAAAAATTATAATAACCGTAACTTACCAACCAAATCAAGAAATAATTGATTTCCAGTAACACACTGTATATTTGGTTGTATAAACACCACCCTGTATATATTTTCGTCAACAAAGATACTGCCAAATTCAATATATTAAAAAAACAAACAAAATTGTACTGGCAAGAGGGCAAAATACAATTATAGACCCATATGGTAATCTTCCAAGCAATTATGTTTTTGTTCTCATCAAAATGATAAATCTTGTTTCACTCGACACAACTACTGCAAATAATTCATAAATTTGTAAATGAAGTTAAGAAAAATTATTCTGACTGTACAGACAGAATACCATGTGGTGTATTCCACCCTAAGCAGCCAAAGTCTAACGAAAACATCCTCTTCCACAGTTGACGAATTCAGAAAGCAGACCGCCCTGAAATACCTATTTTGATACCAAATTACCAAAACGTTGATGATATAGAATGCAAGTGTAGAAACATAGATAAATATATATTACAGTACTACCAAGTAATCGTATGCACTCCAGCAGCTTTAAAAAAAGTCACCCTGTATGACAAGCAATGCTACCCTCAGTCAGCACTATATATCTGCACTGTGCAATAAAAAATAGGGGTTATTTCTTAACTTGACTATAAAATAATAGCCACAACATATTTCACGTCGATAAAAAAAATTCAGTTTCTATAAAGTCAAACAGTAACTTAACCCTATTCACCCTGTAACCGAGGTAGAAAAAAATTAGTTGGGCGCCATTTTGTTACCTGATAAATTCCTTGAGGAAGAAAGGTGTTGAAAGGGATCTTTGGTGATGTAACAAAAGATTTATAGTGCCTTACCTAACCTATTAAGGCCAGACACTTGGCTAGCTCAGTGGGCGGTGGGGTGGGTAAGGTTGGTCACTAAATGAAAAGTGGATTGTTCACAAAAAAAATATATTTCAATTACTCCCTCTAAAGGAGAAAACACCAGGTTGACCTCCGTCAGGTTTGGAAGACACCACTATAAAATAAATGAAATACCAACCAGTGCCTCTGTTTACCAATACATAAATAATCAGGTGATAATTACCACCTGCAATACTATCTTAAATATCTATCAATGAATTATACCCCTCACAAAAAGGGGGTTGGTACGCTCAAAGGTCTTAGAGTGTGTTCTTCGAGAAGCGAAGCCTGAAGGGCTAAAAATTTATGCCTCAGGGCTCGAAATACAGGTGCTTGAAGAGCTCAAACTAAGTGCCTGAGGGCTCGAAATACAGGTGCTTGAAGAGCTAAGGTATATGGGCAGTAAAATAGGTTAATAGAACAAAAAAGAGGTGTGAATAGTTGCTTGTTCCACACTATGCATATACTATACTTGGCAGTGACGTCCAGTACGACTCGTAGGGAAACAGGAGTCTATAGAGTATTCTCGGGATGCCCCTTCAATGGCTGTGCTAGTTCTTTTCAAGGGAGTTGCTTCCACCACTCTGTCATATGACCCTGGGGCACACCAATTGGTACATGATGTACCAATAGCTCAATTAGTATAGGTATCATCATGTACCAATTGGTATATGATGTACCAATAGCTCAATTAGTTAGTCCTGCTATTTTTGTATTTTTTTTCTCTCCACACTTTCTTTTCTATATTACTAATTGTACCCAACTGAAGATGAACATATATATGTTCGAAACATGTCTTGTTTGAGATTGGATTCATATCCTTTGCTCTATTAAATTTTGTGGAGACGACTTTGTGTTCTTTTTCCAAAAAAACTTGGTCTTCCACTTCGAGTATGGACTATTACCTTCTTATCAAATGAAGAAGTTGCTACCAGGATGTTTTCTTTTTCTTTGCAACGATTGATTGGTTCATGTGGCCAATTTTCCTCACCGTGTTTCAAAAAATCTGGTCCATTAATTTCGTTGCTTTCACCACTTTAGTTGCAAGATCTGCTATATTTTGAGCTGAAGGAACCCAATGCCACTGCTTTAAGGTTGAAAATTTGTGAATTTCTTCCAAACGACTTGCAACGAAAATAGGAAAACGACTTGTTTCAGACCTTATTTGGCTGAGTACAACCATAGAGTCACTCCAGTAGTGGGTTTCCTGAATGTTATACTCAAGCTCACAGGAGTTGTTGTTTCTTCATTATTCTTTCTATACCTGGGTACTGATTTTCTAGACTTTCAGCATTCGTGTTCTTCACAAATTGAGCAACAGCAGGTGAAGACACAGCTTCAAAAATCATAACATTCATCTGATAGGTACCTGGAGGATGATCACGATCCATTCCGCGCCAGAAGAAGCGTGGCGCACATCTATCTTTTTCTCTGATCAGAACCTGGTGAAATATATCCTTCACGTCACCATTCACTGCTACTCTGCCTTGTTGAAAATGCCATAGTACCCCGATCAATGAGGGAACCAAATTTGGGCCTTGAAGAAGGAAATAATTCAAACTATAACCGTGACTTTTTGCGGCTGCATCAAAAACAAGTCGAATTTTGCCAGGCTTATTCATATTCCAAACTGCGAAGTGTGGTAAGTACCATGTTTTTGGAGTTTCTGAAACTTCATGAGCACCGAGTCTTTTGGCGTAACCTTCATCAAGATACTCTCTTATTTTGTTGCAGTACTGTTCCGCAAACTGTTGATCTCTGTCCATTTTTCTTTCCATGCAGTAAAGACGTTTCACTGCATCATGTCGGCTATCAGGTAAAGTTTCTTGCTCGTTTCTCCATAGGTGTCCAACAGAATAGTGGTTACCAATCTTCTGCATGGTATTTTTCATGATATCTAGCGCCTTTTTGTCTTCAGACGATCTGATAGCATTGTCTTTCTGCTTTATGCCAAAATCTTCTAAACAGAAACTATCTTTGACTAATCGGTGGGTTCATCGTCCTTCATGGAATGGGTGCAACAAAGACTGACGTGTTCAATATTCTTCATATCATCATTATTCAGTGGTCCATGAATTGTCCATCCTAGCTTCGACTTCGATATTATAGGTTGATTCAATCTTGGTTGAATGACTTTTCTAGGGATCATCAATCCACAGTTGTCCTGGCCTATTAACAATTTTGGTTTGACAAATCTGACAGCTTCCAGAATATGACAATCAAGGTACGGAAACTTCTTCATGATATCGTCCACATCAATCTTTTGCAGCGGAAGGTCTAGATTGTTTACTGTGCGAACTTCATTCATCGTGTAGAACACAGGATGCGATGCAACAGCCGCGATTTTGATAGTAACTGCCTTGGACTCATCTTCATAATGGTTTATTCCATTCGTCCATTGAAAACACAAGGGAAAGATAGGTCCATTCAATTGAAGTTCAGCAGCTAGATCTGTTTCGATCATGGTACAAGTCGATCCTTCGTCGAACAGAGCGAAAACTTGAAACTCTCCAGCTGGGCCACGTACTTTTACTGGTGCGATCCTGAGCAATACCGATTGCCCTGAAGACGTGTTCTGGTTGGCGCAGAATTCATCAGCTCTATTTTCTCTAAAAGCTCCCGATAGTGAAGGTCGTTCAGTTACAGATCTTTCAAGATGCAAAAGTTTATTGTGTCTACCTTTACATCCGTTTTCGTTGCATTTGATCTTCTGATTGAAACATCTTGTGGCTAGATGGCCAACTTTTAGACAAATGAAACAAAGTTTTCGTTCCAAAACCGCAGCCTTCTTTCGGTGATTGTTTTTTCAAGAAAATCACCACATTCGGTAATGACATGATTCGAACTATTGCAGTACGTACATTCATTCGAATATTGTTCATTTTTGGCAGACCTCTTCTTGGAAATCAACACATTTTCATTTTTGTGGCAGGGTTTTTGAGTGCGCTTTTGAAAAGGATTCGAAATTGAAGCTACAGAATTTACTTCTTCTTCAAACCACTCAACGAAATCTTCTAGTGAAGTATAATACTGCTGTTTTTCCTTTTCGAGTTGATGTCTGACTCTTGCCCAACTATACTTTTGAATTTGTGGCAACTTTTCAACTAAAGAAGATAATATCTCCGGATTGAACAAATAATTGTTGTAGCCAACGTTCTTAATCGTTGTTACCAAATTCGAAACGGCGTTCAGAAAGAAAATACTACTTTCTAACTTATCTTCTCTTATTGGATTGAGCTTCTTCACCTTGTCTATCAGCGATAAAATAATCCATTCCAGTCGGCCAAAGTTCATTTGAAGCATCTTGATTATTCTGGGAACATTAACAGAGGACGTGAGCAAAGCCTTAACAGTTTCCCTTGCTCTTCCCTTCAAGGCCCTGTCCAGTCGTAGAAGATTTTCTACATCACTCAATTGATAGCATTTTGTCGTGCGTTTGAATTCACTGATAAATATTGGCCATTCACTCAATTCGCCAGAAAACGTGCACAGGTTTTGGAGTTTATGACGCAACAGCAAATTATTAGCAGTTACAGAATTTTCAGCACACTGTTTAGCGATATCTACAAGAATGTCGTTACTTTTGTTGTTGCTACACACAAAATAGGAATTTTCTATCACTCGGGAAGGATATTTTGAATGAAACTTATTCTCCTCCTGTGGTGGATCTGCAGTAGCACATTTTCTTGCATTGTTGATCCACATATTAAGACGATTGGAACTATTGTACAGCTTCTCATCATCAGAATATTCAGAGATTTCATCTTGTACTACTGATCCAGTCTTGATGATTTTCTTTCTAATCTCCATCTTCTTCCTTAAAATTTCACGTTTTTTTTCGATGGTTCTTAATCTTTCTTTAGCTTCCTCTTGATCCAACTTTTCTTGTTCTTCTATAATTTCTAATTCAAGATTTAACTTAGAGGCTATCGAAATTCTAGAGATGACCGACTTTTCTTGACTTTTGTCAACAAAATATTCATTTCTATAAAATGAATTGATTTTTGATGAAGATTCTACTTGAGGCGCTTCTTTGGAGGGCACAATCGCTGGAGAACTGTCTCCTACTGGAGTGGGATTCACAAATGCACCAGAAATGGTTTCAGGCACACTAATTCTACTTGTTGAAACCATATTTGTAATCTCACCTGCAGCATATCTCCAAGGTGGTACTCCTTTTGTGCACCTTGCACTCCGACGTAGCATCGTAACTCCACCATTATCAGATTTTGCAGTACTTTTGTTATCCATAACGTGTTCTTAAATAGCTCGAAGGACCATGTAACTTTCGAAGAATAAAGATACAATTCACCTCTTGAAAGTTTTAACTTTATTTTTGCAAATTACAAAAACTATTGGCAATGTTGTCATCAACAACTTTTTTTTTTACATAGTGAAAAACAAAACATTGAACAAAAAAGACGAATTAACACACGGAACTAATCAGTCATAGACAATCGCGAATGATAGTTGGGAACTGTTACTTATCACGACCAGTTTTTCGTTTTTGTTGTAATATTGGGCTATAATCGACATAGTTACATAGTTGACACTAGATCAACCCGACCGGTCTATTCTCGCCCTCACGTCAATGGAAAATACGAAACAGATTACAGAGTTTTCCTAGCTCTCACGGCCCATGAACAACGCGGAGCAGACTACACGGAGTCGTCAGAGGAAAACAAGCAAGCAGATTTGTAACGACCGAACGCACCTTCTGTCGATCGGTCCGACACAGGACAAGAAGAAGAATTCCATTTAACCTTGTTGACATTTAGAAATATGGGTTACTAGAAGGGTTAGATTAGACAAATCAACAATCAGGATCGAACATTAGGGCTTATGCACCATCTTTCAATCGGATTTGAGCAAGTGGTATTATCAGCTGTTTTGATATATCACCCATGTCAGTGTCCGTCCTTCCAGGTATAATTGACAACTTCCGCAGGCCACTCATGCCTTGGGATCTAACTATAAGGGACGTTAGGTGCGGGTCGAGACTGGTACGAAAGCCACCAGATCACATAATCCTTCATAGAATTCTCCAAAATCAAAGTGCACTCCAAGCCCACTACCAATTCTCAAACACAAGGAATAAAAGACCACTGTCTGCGGAACAATGTACATAACCCCTATTGATTCTAATCGAAACCAGCCTGTAAGACAACAGAACTCTCATCGAGCGTCTGCGTTTGAGTACATCATCTGTCTACCTGTCGTAAAAGGAGTTCCTCATGGCGATAACATACCAGAATTTAAAGTTGTATTCGAGCGTTTCGAAGGTTGGTATACAAATTGTTCGAATCTTATTGAATTTGCGGCATCATCTTACAGAGATGAAATCGTCCCGTAACACAGTTGATGAATGTGAATTTGCTATTCTTTCTTTAGTACGCATTGTTCAAAGGGAGCATTTCTCGGATATTAAAAATCATTTGAAGAATAATAAAATCAGTCAACTTAAAGGAACTATTGTAGGTTTGAGTCTCTTTATTGATCATCAAGTTATTTTGAGAGTAGGGGGAAGATTGCAAATGTGTCAATTTCCCTATGATAAGAAACATCCAATTTTACTTTCTGCTAAACATCAGTTCACCAAGTTACTTTTTTTCTCATTAACATTTGAGATGTTTTCATGCCGCACTTCAAATGTTGATTTCTTTGATTCGTGAGAATTATTGGCCACTTGGAGAAAGATATTTAGCGAGAAAAACTGTACGTTCTTGTGTAAAGTGTTTCCGTTACAATCCATCTCAACCAAGTCCAGTTATGGGTGTATTACCAAAGGATCGAGTAAATATTGCACCTCCGTTCAACTTCAGCGGTGTTGATTATGCTGGATCTTTTCATATTAAAGAAAAACTTGGATGGAGTTCGAAATCAGTAAAATGTTGGATTAGTTTGTTCATTTATTTCGTTACAAAAGCCATCCATCTTGAACCCGTTACTCAAATGTCATCTGAAGCATTTTGGGCAATGTTCAGAAGATTTGTTTCCAGAAGGGGTAAGCCCGAAACCATTTATTCTGACGTTGGTACAACCAACAACCATGGTTGATGCAAATTCGGAACTGATTGAATTAGGATCATTTCTGTTGAACTCCAACAACATTATTTCTGAAAATGTAGCTAACGAAGGTGTGAACTGGCATATTTTACCAGCATATAGTCCAAATTTTGGAGGACTATGGGAAGCTGGAGTTAAATCTTCCAAATATTCGAAAGCATTATTAACAAATGAAGAATTTTATACAGTTTTAACTCAGATTGAAGCAATACTCAACCCACGACCTCTCACTTCCTTATCCCCCGATCCATCCGACCTCGAACCCTCGACTCCGTCCCATTTTCTAATCGGCCGCAAACTCACTTCACTACCTGACCCATCTCTAACCCATATTCCTGAGAATCGACTGTCCAGATTTCAAAGAATTCAGCAGATTCAGCAGCATTTTTCGACAAGATGGGAAAGAGAATATGTATCTGAACTTCAACAAAAACAGAAGTGGAAGGTTACACAAACTAAATTAAAGGTCGGCGATATGGTAATAATCAAACACGATAACTGCCAGCCTCTCTAATGGCCTCTTGGAAGAATCATTGATATTCATCTTGGCCCAGATGGCATTGCCAGGGTAGCCTCAATCAAGACCTCTTCATGTATTCTACCCATTGAAGCTGAGTAAGTGAGTTCAAGGCGGGGGAAAAATGTATATTATAATCAAAATTAGCCATGTAGATAACTCGTTGTTATGGATATTGTTAATGTTGATTTTGAGATATTTGATATAATTGTCGATAAAAAAGTTTCTTCAAATGTCAGACTAATTTTATCAATTCAAAACTGAATATAAACACAAAAACGAATAAAAACTATACAAAATGGATTATGAAAAAGTTACGTTTGTGAACTACAATATATACAAAACAATCCACAATGATAGGGGCCACAAATAGAATCACTAATCCTATTAACAAACCTAAAGTATAGGTTTCGCAATCAAACCTGCACCATAAGGGTATGCAGTAAATACTATCTTTGCACTGAGGGTGCGAACAAAATATATTAGGAAAACAAGTGCTTCTACGAGGTACGTACTCCCACAGCATCAAAACGATATGAAACATTCAAAGAGAATGAAGTTAGGCCAAGAAAGGTTTTGTAAATTTGAGGATTATTTTCTATAGTCACAATAGAATATATGGATAAATGAAGCTTCAGAACTGAATTTAGGTCAAAAGAGGTTTCGTAAATTTGGAAAATAAAGTTTGAAACGTTGAACTGTCAAATATGCTATAGTTACACCAGTCCTTGCTACTTTAGCCAAGATACTTAGGATACTTTGGCCTTAGTACTACTGAAAAGTCCAACACTTTCTCCTATCCGAGGCAGTATTACTATCAGAGTACTGATGCCGGGTCTCTCCTGTCCCTCACAAGACTTCCAGTGTCATGACGTGGATCGAACGGGTTGTTTGATAACTACAGGTGCTACGCTACAGAACTGGGTAGCTAGGTCCAGCAACTCCGCCTCTGAAACTACCAATGGATGGTCTCTCTTGTACCTTCAAGTCTCCCAACGTCCTAGGATGGATGAAATTGATGGTTGGATTCACACAGATGATACAAGACAGCTAAGTAATTTGATTCAGCTCGAGATCCAACACTCTTGTCTTAGTAGGTTCAATTATTCGTTGTAAAGTTTTTCGGTGAAACTGAAGATTAATTGTGATAATAACGGTTAATGGGTGGCGATGAAGTGTCACTTCAAGAAGGCAGCAACAATATCCTAGATACCTTGGGAATCCAGGCTTCACAAAATGGCGGTGGGCGACATTAATACTTCAAATCCCCCGGGTAATCTTGGTGGTATATTCCATAAAAATATGACCATTCCAGTCCACAAAATTAGCCAAGACTATTTAATCATGCCAAATAAATGGAATCAACTAATTCGTGATAAATTATCGAAAATTGATTACATGCGTATCGGCACACACCTGCCTTCATGAACGTTGCAAAGGGAAGAGAGCGAAATGCCTAGATCACTCCACCACATTATCGAAATCAAAACAAAAAACAAGTCTAGTGGTGGATTTCTTCTCACTTCTTCCAACTCAGGGTTGTTCGTCTGTCTTGGATTCGTTCCACTGATAAAGTAAATGTCATCCATAGACATAGAACGCATTTTTGATAAGTATATAAGAAAACACTTATGTAAATAATATGAGGAAAAAAAATTGTTAGTGAAATTCATTTCACCACACCAAAAAATTCTAACAGTTATATAGAAAGATGCCATTTCAGAACAAAGTGATCATCTTTTACAAATAATCGATCCACATAATATGGTGTCCAAACGCGGATTGATAAATCTTGGAGGAAAAATCACAAAATGGCTATTTAGCAGTCTTGATGATGGAGATGGCAAAATAATTCAATCAATTTGGAATCATTCAAAAAATAATGATAAGTTACTAGCAGATGCAATTAATGATCAAATATCCATGGTGGAAGAATTTATTACTCAAATCAATCATACTTTAGTTTAAGTGAAAAAAATATACCTAAAACTTGATAGATTGATTTTATGAAAAAATTGATGAATTTAATGTTTTGCACTTGATTATAGATTCAGTAATTGACTTACAAAGTCAGTTGAATCAAATTATAAGGTGGGTGACACACTGGACGGACGAATTTCTTGAAACTCGTTTCAAGAAACAGGCAACTCGTTTAAATATCAAGTAACCCATGTACTTATATGAAACGATGCACACTGGTGTTTCGGAAACAGAAGACCAGAAAGTATTTCGTCAACAAGTTGCACGAAACACAGCGTGCTCTGTTTTTTGTTACTTGTTTCTTGAAATTCTTCAATTTTATTGGTATTCGCAAGGCAAAAAAATGGTATATACAATTTTTCAGTGGATTTAAATACTAGTAGCTAATCAAAAATGTTGAACAACACCCATGCTTATATAATTATCTCTTACCAGATTATAGCAACGGGACTCTGTGGTTATGGCATGGGATGAAGTTGTTGATTACTACGGTGTACCAAAAAGCGTCTTGTTTCCTCAATTACTCTATTTTGGCATCTGCGGTTCGCGCATATTTGCTATAGTTATTATATTTTTTAAGGTATATCATTATTATTATTAACACAAAGGAATCTATTATTTAACAATGAGCTTATCAAGTTAGAAACTAGATGTCCTACCATACCAAGATGCTCAATGCAATTGGGTAAAAAATCTATCAAAAAACAACTACTTTCCTGGCTAATACCACGACGAACGTTTAATTACATCCAATGAATTTCCGTGCAGAGTTCCTACGAGGCTATCTCCGCAATTTCTAGTTGCATGGAAAATGTTAATTTAAAAATTTGGACCACCTATAGATCGATTTCCAGGTTTGTCCTCATCAGTATAGGGTAGGTCTCTGCAGACAATAACTAATGTTTCTAACAAATGGTCCAATTAATGATCCATGTCAAGGTGTAACGAGAATATTCGTCACATTGATTACACAAGTAATAATCGTATAAACAAATCATTATTAACATCGTCAACAAATATTTCGATTATAGTGCTTGAAGGCATCTATGGGTCAGTAGTCAAACTTCTACATCCAAATATAAATCGAATTCGTAACTGTGTTACAAAAACATCTAGTGTAAGACGGAGAAACTACTGAGTCATGCAGAACTAGCTGCACTCAGTTCTGCACTCGAGGATGTTTACGAATTGAGACAGAGGGCAATGTCAATTCTAGATGAACAATAATGCGCATTACAAGGTAGAGCTGGTTCCTGACGAAGGAAAGAGACTACCCTCTTCCGCCTCTTCTTGGTAGACCATTGAGCCGGCGAGACCGTATTTTGTTATACGATAGTTATTTTCTTGACTTATAAATAAATCGAATTATCTTACAAACATTTTTCCACAAAGATAGAACTCGGCAATGGCTTTGATCCTGTGAATTAACTACAGGTATGGATGAATTCCTATAATCATTAAATTCAGAAATATTCTTCGGTTCATTTTAATGACTGTCCATGCCCTAGCTCATGATATTTAATTATCTAGGTTCATCGAGGCCATCTTTTCGAATTATCCAGGTATATTGATAAATAGTCGTCAGTAGCGTTCTAGTTTTATTTCACGGTGTCGTGAAATACATAAAATTTTGTAATCTAGGAATTTGACTGCGGTTTAATTTTTGTAGGATTTTTGGATATGTCCTGAATTGAAATCCAGATCCAGGATCGAATCATTGGTTCAGGGAGGATCCTAGGTGCTGGAATACATACTTAAATCACTGGAACTCGTTGTCAATCACATGGTACCTTTACCAGGGTTTGAAACGACTGGGTGAGTATTGAGAAACACATCTTTACATATTTCTTCATGAATTGAATTTGAAGTGTGTCTTTCATACCGCCCAGATACGTTTCTGGTCTTGGAGGTCCAGTGACAAATTCTGGAGAACAAAGTTTTGACCCCAAGAAAGTCTTTCTTGGGAACTTATATCTTTTATCGTTGAGGATAACATCTTCAATTTATATCTCATACCTGTCTCTTTGAACCTTATTATATCGCAGTTTCTTTGAGTTTGGGTAAGGAAAGCAAGGCCATGTTGTAATTGCCTATGGAATTCATGCATATCTTCATATTTTTGTGGTAACCTTTTGGTGGTAACCTTTCGTAACCACTTGATCTTATTATCAATTATACCTCAAGAATACCGTTTCATGTCTTCATGAACTTATTGTTCAATTACTGAAGTCGAGCTTAAATAAATATTTGAACCATATCAAAATTTTGGATGAGCATTTCTACTTTAAATAAATAAATCAAATCACATTTATTATCATTGTTATTAAAATCATTCAACAGTAAATAAGAATTACAACACGTGTTGATACAGTTATTATTATCATTCATAAGCTTTGCTACTGTAAGTTTGTAAACTTGTATATTTTTCTTCTTTGTAAACTTAGTTCACTTATTGTTAGCGCTATAACTGATTCACTTCAATCAACAACAGGGTTCGCTGAGACAGTTGAATAGGTGTACCGACGTCTAACTAACTAAATAAATTTTTTCATGTACCACGAGAGCTGACGGTTAGCTTCACCACTTCATCCGAGAGATTCATCAAAAAGACCACGATCCTGATACCTAGTAGATGGAAAAGGGAACAAATCAGTCCCAGAATAACATCCATTACAGGAAGTAGTCGGCGTTTCAAAGAGAATGAATTGAGTAACTCACTGTCTCTGTTTCTCTCTCTCTCGATTAGTGGCTGTAACCAATAGGAGTAGACGATACATCACCAACCAAAAGGTATAATCTGTCTAAAATTGAACCATCAGCAACGAAGTCTAACTACAAAACTTTAATCAGTTATATCATTATTCTTATATTGTTAATTCTTTAATATATTGTTACAGAAATTTCCGTGTTTTATTGCTGGTCAAATTTAGAAGGAATTCAACTTGTTTAGAAACTTTTACCTATCTATACTTGTCTACCAATCTATATCGAGGAAGTTTGAATTTTTATTCTATTTTTATTAAACAAAAAATCTCGGCGTCCAGCCAATAACAATTTTCAAAAACTTGCTTGCTAATCTGAAACTGGCAAGCCAGTCCAAAGAACACCACACCGTTCTCCACTGAATTAGTCTGGGTAATCAGATGTAACTAACATCGTTACAAAGGCAAAATCTGAGGCAACACCCGTAGATCGGTGTTAACTGATGAGGGCAACAACTCAGAAATCGATTTATAAGTGGCAATTGCGGATAGCTTTGTAGGAACTCTGCACGGAAATTCATTAGATGTTCATCGTAGTATTGGCCAGGAAAGTAGTTGTTTTCTGACGGGTTTTTGACCCAAATATATTCCTATATTGTACGTTCAATTATTATTCTCCAATGGGCAATTTTTCTAATTCATTTTCCAATATTGATGCCTACTTTATAACCTGTATCTCATCCCAGTTCAGAATAAAATCCTTTCACCACAAAAACCTTTTCGAATCCTGAATGAGAGAAATGGATTTTACCACTATCAAGCGAAACCTTGTCCTGAAATGGAAGACTACTATTATTGCCAGAGCAATCTTAAAACTGAAGAGAACTGTGTCGTCATGGTAATACTGCAAAATTGTACAGCTTCAACTGTCTATTTGGGAAAGCCAATTGCCAACCAGTTTACACCTGAGACTCTCATTTTTCAACGATAATCAGTTGAAACACATCACGAGATCCAACCTGGAAGTTATAACCATCAAAGAAATTCTCCCATGGAAATGACAAACTTTCTCCAATGAAAGTCATACATCTTCCAACATTGAATATATCTACTTTACCAATAAATCTCATTGATGTACCACTGCACAAGATGGACTTGAAAGAAATTCAATATTCGTTGACAAGAGTCATTTTACCGATGGAACCTTCACCTGGAGAGTCAATACCCATTTGGCTCATCAGCATACTTTGCCTGCTGCTAGGTATCCTGACCTTTCTAGGGTTTACTTGCTACTACAAGGCGCGTTACTTTTATAAACTCATCAAATATCTGCCAGCAAGACAACATGGTCAGCCCAGCCAGCCTAGTCTACCAGACCAACCGTAGTCTTCCACTTTGGTGGAAGGAGTTACATTTTAACCGGAGTATGGGTGATCATATACATTTTTTCCGAAATTTCCCAAACTTTATCTTGTTTACCAATTTAATAAAGTTTAATTTATAAGAAGGTAATAGTCCATACTCGAAGTGGAAGACCAAGTTTTTTTGGAAAAAGTTTAATTTGTTACCAGCTGTTGAAAAGCATATGAAGAGATCTGAATGATCTTTATTCGAGGTAGAAGTTAAGTCAATAAGAGTAAACCAAGTAGTCTACATTCATGAACCTCACACTACTAGAAGTTCAACGTCACTTATCATAAATCCGATAGATGGCCCCCACGAAAATAGCCTACTGGAACATGCTGAAAGATTGGCTCACTGTAGGCACAAAACTTCGAGCAAAACTTATTCCACATTGCACAGACGAAATTTGTGTGTTTCGGAACTCGTAGGTGGCACTGCACGTAAAACCGTTCATCCTTGATGGCTTCTTTGTACATGTCACAAATAAGGTCCAAATCAGCAACACTTTCTGCCCACTCTGCTGATAATGATCATGACACCGGTAACACCGGTGACACCGGACATCGGACATTGAGTCGTTATCGGACGTCGGATCGTTATACTTGAAGTGCAGTCCACCAAGCATGATGATAGACTGACTCATTTTGCTGCTGGTTCACGATTTGGAATATTTCGCAGCTAGGCCAACCAGACAGAGGCGAAAGGCCCCCAATTGAATTACAAGCGATTTGCCGCATTAATTCAATTGTTGTGCGTGCTGTCAAAACCAGCTATTTCACCAAGACATTTCGACCCTTACGTTCAATGATTTTTTTACTTGATAGACATCGAGATTTTTCGTTTTTTGTAATTCCTGTTCGTAGAAAGCTCGGCAAGTACGTGATTGGTCAGATGATTTTCACTTTGACGACTTCCAGTTGGGTGTATACCCCTTCTTGAACACATGTTTCGTCTTGCTAATTCGCATAAAATCCCCAATTATGAACTTTTTTTGGCCAGCACGCCCCGCATAATTATACGCAAACTTATACACCTTTTTTTCATTGTCTTGACGTGACGTCACACGGTGTCCAGCCACTTGTAGGTGCCATTCAAACTGAAACATTTGAAGAGTTTCTCTTTCAACGTACATATTACTCTTTCAGCTATGGCTGCCTTCATATTTGTGTACGTGCTGTAGTGTTCGATGCTGTACCATTTCATGGAAGCTTGGAAGCTGGCGTTGTAGGATTCGGTACCAAATCAGATTGCAGAAACCTAGAACTTGTGATCGCTTCCGATAAAATGTTCTTCATCGCTCCGGTGACGTCTCGACCACATTTGGTCTTCAAAGGTCGCACTCATAGGTATTTTGAGAAGGTGTCAATCACCACGATAATACAATTGAAGTTTATATTGACTTTGATGATGGTACGTCTGCGGGAAAATCTCCTTCTGGTCGGAGCATGGAGCATGGAGCTCATCAATCAATTGGTATTTGGCGTTTTAGATCGAAAATTGAAATGAAAAAAAAAATTTTTTTCAAAAAGGAACAAGTTATACAGGGTTGTATTCAGAATGTTATAGGAAGACAAAAACGTGGAAATATATCTGGGGTCTTATTTGAAAGTCGAAAGTTTTGTATTACTTTCGGTGAGACCGAAAGCTACATGAAGCTGAGGCATTTGTCAAAAAATTAAGTTTTATGTTCCATACAGATCCTTCAAATTTCATTTCATTATCTTCAAAATAAAAAAAGTTATGGGGACGAGCCACCTTCCATGGACACCCAGTGAAGTTTGTATCACCATCAATGCGAATGTCCCCCGTATAGTTGTCCAAGTCCATCAACTTGGTGCCGAGTGTCCATTGCGCTCTGGTTCTGTCAAAGTCAGATACTATTTTCGAACAACTTTCGCCAACTGATTCATCATCTTGCCAAAATAACACTATAATATTGCAATTATTTCTGATCGACTATTTGGACATTTTCGAGTAGGTTTGACATGAATATGCAACGTCCATGAATTTATGACGCCCCATGGCATGATATTCTTTGAATATGACAATTGAGTGCTCCTTTGCTTTTGACGGCTCAATAATCTCGACATAGTATGGAAAGTAGCCCAATTCATCGACTAGTTTCAGCACATCGTACAACAGCTGATATTTCGGTTGGTTCAGCGACTTTGAATAAACGTAAACATTCTCGAAGCATGTTTCTTTTGGGCTGGATAAAAAACTGAGTACAGTGTTGGTCTTTCTACAAAATATCGCTTGGAATGGATTCGGTATTTGGTGTTTGCGTATATTATAAGGTCCAACACCGTTATCTGGCACAACTTCCATTGTATGTCTATGTTACATATGACCACGCCCACACTAGCGTTTGACTGACAGTTTGAGTGCTTGCGGCTATGTAAGTAAGATTGCAACGCGTCATTGTTATGCTAACCGTCGAACACGAAGGTCGTGGAGTGGTGAACTCTGTGATAAATTGACTGCCGTTCAAGCTCATACATGGAGACCAATACTGTGGACCTGGTTCCAAATCGAAATAGAGGTTGGCACGCAGAAACGCTGGCGTGAAACCCCTAGACGCTGCTTGCAGATCCCACAATATCGCATATTCGCAAAGCAACTCTCTGGACTGGCTGATTGTAAAAAACTCCCAGTGAAGCCGCCCAATAGCAAGCGACCATTGTACGATGTGGACTCAGTCAAGTATGCCAAACGCCTTAAAATTCCTAATTTTATTGAAGGCTTCATGCGCGAACCTACCTTATCTACGTCCATGTACAAAGAGTGCGCCATTGTCAATCTGGACTCCTAGATGAAGATTCGTGAAACGCATTGGGAAACTTACGTGAAAAGTGGACTATGTGTGAAATACTTTGACAGTTTCGGCAACTTGAAACCAGGGTAGAACCAGGGTACGATATTCGAATGGTGGTGTAAATGTTAAAATCTACTACAAAAACGATCACCATCAGATATTAGAACGAGCCAATTGCGGCCATTTGTCTTTGAAATTTCTCTATGATCAAACATGGTGGTGTCAACAAAGAGACGGTTACCTTTAATGAAGGACGCAATATCACCTGGACTCTTTCACGTGTTTGACCTGCCCGTCAACATAATCAAAGAGCAAACAGTTCACATTGACAGTGCCGTGCTTTCTTCAAAAACCAAACGCGACGCATGAATAATTTTCAACCATCTCCCACCAGTATTGCGTCTTATTTAATTCCAAGAAAACATTCGTTCCAACAAACCTTGAGTTCAATTGCACACGACTGCAACATAATTTCCTTTTCCCGTTATGATTCTCTCACGGAGAATTTTTCATAATGTACAAACATGTTATTACTATCAGCGCAATTTGAATAAATGCTTGTAAAAATCATGATCTCCGATCCAAATAACCCTTTGTTCCAATTTTGAAATTTTATCATGAATAACAAAACCCTTCCATGATCTTGAATTTTAGTTATATACCGGTTGACTACAAGGTACGCCCCCAATTTTTCTATAGTTTTGAAGATACAGATTTCATGTTTGGTATATCGTTAAAGAATACTTGAATACGCATATTTTGACGCCAATATTGAAAATTCACCACGAAATTTGTGATAGCACTGAGGTTCAAATGTAATTGCAGCTCTAATAGGTTCCAACAATTATCAAAAATTACCTAAAAACGGAATAGTAGCCATAAAGAAATACCCACAACTACTGCCGTTTCTCAAATGGTAACATGTACTCTTTACTATGTCATGACAACAAATTATAAATTATCAGTTTACTCATGTGAAAAGTTTTGGACAATTCCTGAAGCAAACGAAGATGCAATCAGGTTTCATGATGAGTGTTCCTACAATTGAATGTTCTTTAACGTAGTTAGTAGTTAGTTGTTCTACTTATTTATTCAATGCTGCTGTTTTGTTTCGCGCTTTTTTATGTTCATGGTCGCCTTCGTTATGAAAGAATATCTAACTTTGAGAACACTTATGATAAAACATCTTGTATTTCCGATTTCTTTCAAAGTCCTCTGAAACTTTTAACAGGAGTAATCTGATAATTACTCATTTTTCATTATGTTGCCATTTGAGATATGGCAGTTCAGTTGTGAGCATTTCTTTTATGAGTGCTATTCTGTTTTTAGTAAATTCTTGACTTGTTTTTTTCAACTGTATCGCACTTCGAAGGTCTCTCTGGGAACTTCTGGTGTCGTTTGTCAGTTGTGATAATTTAAGTTTGAATTTCATAGCGAACTTTGTTCGATTGAACAATCAAATGTATCTCCGCCATTTCATAACCGATTTTCAATTTTAAAGAACAGTGTTATTACAAATAGCGTGTTCTTCCGGGCAATGACGAAAAAGTGTTCAGGGTGTCATTTGAAAAGTAAAAATTGGGGTCACTTCCAGTTGAACCGAAACTGGTGAATTTTCAGTAGCTGCGTCAAAATATGCGTATTCAAGTTCTATAGCGACATAACACATGTGAAATATGTATCTTCAAAACTATAGAAAAATTGGGGAGTGGTCACCCGGTATAATCGTTAGATTGTATCGTCAATACATTCAGATACAGTAAAAATTAATCAGAATTGAGCTGCAATTACAATGCCCAAAAATGAACAAGTTGTAATAATATCAATGGAGTTGAAGATTTGACAACGCTCAGTATCATATTTCCCTGATGATATTCATCCATTACTACTTTGCTCCCAATTTTCATTCATGTTTTAAGATCGTAGTGAAATTGCCCTCTTGTAGTCGGTAGCCAAACTAAGAACTTCATAAAATGAACCGAAACGCACTAAACTTCGTACTCACACACAGTTTTAATTTGTCATGAACATTTTTTTTGGTTTGGTGCATTCTTTATAATGTGAGTGATTTTTTTATCTAATTCATAATCCTGATATAAATTTGATACTTGATATCTGATAACCTCAAACTTGATTGGATTTGAGAATTTTTTTGATCATTCATTCATCTCTATAGCAAATTTCAATTTATATACTCCAACCATTCGTTCACTGTTCATGACAAGGACAGTCGTTGATTATGAAAATGGTCTATTGTGACTTTCACCTTAACGCTCTCTTAACATCCGTATTTTTTACATAAATATCTGAAATTGGCAGAATCGAAATACACCTAAACATCATGTACATCCGAACAAGGAAATTCCTTGTCTTACTTTACGACTGAAAGTTCAAATAAACATAAAAATTTCAGGATTTTTTTGGTTTTTTCTTTACGGGTCCTGCAGTTTTTGAGATACTTGGCTCCAACTGAAAACATAGGCTACATTATAGGGCTTTCATCAATGGACACATCAAATGTTTGTGAGAATCTACAGGGTGATATTTTTTATGGGTCCTGGACTTTTTTGAGGTGCGCCGTTGGTAAATTATAAAATACAGAAATAATTTTTTGGTTTTTTTATAAACTTTTTTGTTTTCTGTTACCGTTATCAAGATAAAAATTAGAAAGAAATTTTTTGTAATTCCCTAAAATTTAGTTTATTCGCATTTGTCTGCTGAAAATTAAAGCTAAAGGCTTTTGCAATAACAATTCATCATACGAAACATCTGAATAAACAAAAAGAAAACGATTTTTTGTAATTCGCTAAAATTAAGTTTATTCCCCGCTGTCTACTAAAATTAAAGCTGAAGGCTTTTTTTGCAACAACGATTTATTATACAAAACAACTGAATGAAATCAATAATAATTGTTGGAAGTGACCTCCTCCAATCCTCATACATGCGTCCGCTCTTCTTCTCATTGATTCCCATACTCATATTTCTTACGGTTTCAAATGCATATAATATTTGGTTTCGTAAGTCATCAATAATATTCAAGTCAGGAAACCTAGGAGGCCATCATTGAGGTCAACCCCGTCCTATACACTTGTTCTCAAATACTTTAAATAAATATTGCCTAGCCAAAACAGAAAAATGTGCTGAAGTGCCATCGTTCATATATTACATTTTATTTATAGTCAAAGAACAACAAAGTAGCATTTATTGCCATCGAGCTGAACTTCGCCCTTCATTTCATGTCAATTCTGCATCTTTCTGTATGTAAAATTAGTCGATTTTAAAATCTGTCATGAATATAATAAAGACGATATTATTATTATTATTTTTCTTGATGTATTGGCATCGACTGCTATGGTCATTAGCCACGTGTTCTGGATAGGTCTTGTTACTAACTCCATTCGCCACCTTAGGAGATTTTCCAGTTTCTATCAAAATAAAAGAGTACAGTAGTTGGTTGGATGGAAGAGCAAGATCTGGCTGTGCTTTCTGTAGCGCAGTCAGAAATTGAATCCTGCCATTTGATAGGACCTACTATGTAATCGCCATCGAAATTGTTTTTGTTTATATTCTTTTTTCCTATCAATAAAATCTATTATTATTATTATAAAGAAAAATATATATGAACCTACTATAATCCCCATCTTCTTTATTGAATAACAAAAACTACCGAGCATTCCATTTTTCAATAACTGTTTGAAAACATATCTTAATGACACAATATTTTCGAACTGAATGCTTATACTTTTTGATACTTTCAAAATTGTACGACACCTATTATTATTGTGAATGTCAGACTTGCAGAGATGCAGTATGTTTCTATCTTCATTGTGCACTACGTCTCTGTTTTAATATACGAAAGAAAAGCCTCTGTATAAGCATATTTATACTGTTTCAAATTTGATGGTTAAACCGATTCGACTAATTTGTTTCGAGCACGAACATATAAGTTAGTTACTTGTAAATATTTTGGTCTCCGCGACGGTAACAATTTTTTTCTAAGTACCTAATAGTATGGCCTACGCGTGGAACGTGTGGAGAGATATGGTTTTTGTACATTGATGGTCATAAATAATAACGAACAAGAGTCTCACTATTCAATACAATTAGGATCTCAAGACCTCCCAAGAACGAAGTTGGCTTCAAATATAATCAAGAAGTGGAATGTGTATGTGAATGTAATTTTCAGTACACGATAATTTTTTCTCGAATAGTGATTGGTAATAGCAGAATCAGGAAAAAAAACTGTTGTATATCACAAATAACAAATACGTATTCTCTGATATGGAATCTAGAACTATTATTGAAAAACATTTCTTGAGATTCACTGTCTATTCATGTTAGTCATTCAATTCGCCTTCAGAGCAAATTAACTTTTGAAAAAATTATTAAATTTTCAAAAAAATTGTTATAGTTTTGTTCTCGCAAAAAATAGACAGTGACTTGATGAACATTGTTCGTGAAGTGGACAGTCGTGTGCATTAACGGGAATATAAACTGACACACGTCTCGCGTTTAAAGTTCAACAAACCATTACATTCTCGTGTTAACAAATCGTGAGTTGCCTATTTGATAAATTGTCTAAGGATTCGGCTGACGATCCATATGTGGAACGACCTAGCGAATTCTTACCCAGGTTTGAACATAATTTATTTCATTATTGTTTATTGAATATTTGACCAATGTTCAAACTTCAATAACGTTAGAGGAAAGGTCGGCAGAGGTGGAATAGTGAACGTTTGATCATTTCCTGTAGTCTTGTAGGCACACTCAGAACAATGATCTTATGCGCAATTGTTTCCGATATTAGATATATATGTTTCAAATGTATTAACTAGGAACCGCTAATACGGGCAAAGTGATATTTGTGTGAGGACAAAGTGAAACACTACAAAATATATCCAAAACGCAGTTTGATAATAAAAAAAAGAAGCTTATTTGCCTTTGTCATGTGCTATTCAAAAACGGAAATCCTCAAAAAAACATTTTTTTTTTATTTCGAAAAAAGTCAAAGGAAAAAGTTGGTCAGTTTCCAATTTTATACATTTATAAATTTGGACTCTCTCTTGTCACTTCGATTTTATCCAATTTTTTTAATTTTTTGAATATTTCGCTTTATCGATTCGAATGAGACACGATTCAAATTTCATAATTTTGATGACTACGAGACTTCAACTCCACATCAGTCTGTTACCAGAAAAATAAATGAATGCACCTTTAGAAATTCGTCTTTTTTGTTGCAAAGTTCATCTTGTTTTTTCATTTCATTGTTAAATTGATTTGGATTTTCAATATATGGACGTTAATATGTCAGTGAGCGAATAAAATAATTTCTTTTCATTCTTATTAAACTCGTATTTCTTTTTACACGCTTTATATTAGCTTCACTTGTATGTTTGTTTGTTTGTATGTTTGTAATTGATTCCTTAGGGCGTGATTTTCCAGACGTCCGAATGATATGAAATTTGGCAGGTGTTCATAGTTCCGGTGACAATGCAATATGACATTTTTTTGTTAAAAAGAAACAAAATGGCGGATCCAAGATGGCGGAATATATTTGTGATAATGGTCCAATTCCATTCAAAATTGGTATATAAGTGTTTTCGGAGTCATAGATTATGACTTTTTTATCAAAATTCATGAATTCAAAATAGCGGCTCCAAGATGGCGGACGAGATTTGTGATTATGGTCAGATTCGATTCAAAATTGGCCTGTGAGGTTTTTTAGGTCGTATATTTCGAATTTTTTGTCAAAATTCATAAATTAAAGATGGCGGCTCCAAGATGTCATTATGGTCTGATTCGATTCAAAATTAGTGTGTGAGGGTTTTCGGGGTAAGAGATTATGATTTTTTTGTAAAAATTTATGAATTCAAGATGACGGCCCAAGATGATGGACGAGTACTATTATGGTCAGATTCGATTCAGAATTGGTATGGTTTTCGGGGTCGGAAATTTCGATTTTCTAGTAAAAAAAATAATAGCTTGAAAACTAAAGAACACGCTTTACTTCCCATGGACTAAAAAGTAAAAAAATAATTGACAATTTAATTTCTCAAATGTAAAAAAAGCGTAGGGTGCTTGATAAAGTTCTCTTGAGCTCTTGAACGCTCTGTATTGTTGAATTGAACTAAAAAATATACCTACAAATCTACCAAGTCGTGATATCATATTTAGACATGAATAAGAAGAATATTATAGGATACACACAATCGTGGCGTGCGAACTCGACGCTAAGTTAAGTATTTCTTTTGTTTCTCGACGAAAGTGTGTTGGGCGTTATTTCATAAGCGTACATAAAGCTGCGTACAGACTTGCATACGCATGCGGTGATCAGCCTCGCATACACATACGTATGCAAATCTGGACGGTGTTTTCGTGGCTTCTTGCCGCACGCGATACTTCTCGCGAATGACGTAAGCGGGGCATACCGTGAGCCAGATTAGTGTCGGTTTTTTGGCACACATCAAATAAGTTAATTTGGACGGGTGTTTGTGTCGTTTCTCTAGAAATTGTTGATAATTTATCGATTTATGAAAAAGACACCCTTTATTATAGAATCCAAAAAATAAGTTCTTCGTACTCAAAAACGAAGAAAGAGATGCATGAGAAACATTGGCAAAACCTTAACGAACTGAAAAGGGGAACATTTTCCATGAGAATTGAAAAATGTGATTTATTTGTAATATCTAACAGAAAACAACTACTTCCCCGGCACAAGCCACGCTGGTGATTCAACTACATCAAAAACCATAACGAACTCTTCAGACATTTTAACCACGAATGAATGGAGCGACTTGAGTACGCATGCATATGCGACAATAAGAGTTTGCAACGCATGCAGAGAGCATGAATGGATTGAGTACGAACGCATATGCGTATATTCTCACCGCATGATTGTTCAGGTCTGTATTCGGCTGAACGTAGAAATCGGCGTTCGAATCTTGTATTTATTTTGAACGATAATCAGACTTTTGGAATTTGAATTTCGAAAAGAAAGAATAGTGTGTACCGTTTGAAAGGACTAGAGTCTAAAATTAGTATTATTGTCCTGTTTCACTATGAAATAGTTGTTAATTGTATTTGGTTCAATTTATTTTTTTTAAATAATCGTGATTTGACTGTCAACTGAGGTTCTCACACTGGTGATAGTCAGGCGTTGTATGCAAGGAAAACTTAACAAATTTTTTATGCCTTGAAATTTTCATAGTGTTCGTTAAATTTTGGAAGAAGTCTGGATGGCTGTAAGTAGATAAAAATTGTTTTCGAGATTTAAACAAAGTGGTTGTATTGAATAGGCAATACGCACCCCGTCGTCAACAATCTTGGCTTCCTTATTCCAATGATTGAAGAAAGATCGATATCTAGAAATCTTTTACAAAATATAGAAAATCAGTTGATATCACAAGTGTGTCCTTTTTGTGGCATGAAATGAGAACTTGTTTACACCTGTTAGTGATTTCCTATGTGACATCGCATTTTAAGTTTGAGAGACATCACAATGAATTTCCTTGAGACGGACACTTTCGCATTGCTTCAATATAATTTATTTATTTATTTATTTATACGGGCAAGCCCAGTTAAAGATATTACTGAGATAGATATACATTATGTGAGTAATACAGCAACAGTCATAACATATATGGTATTGATAATAATGACGACATTAAAAGAAAATACACACAAAGATCAATGAAAAGTACAAGTACAGTCAGTGTGAAAGAGGTAAATAAAATGAAAAGATGGTCACTGACACAGTTGATTTTTAAACTTAGGTAGAGGTGTTGAGAAGATGTCAATATCGAGGCAATTTGCCGCTCTAAGGGATCTTGGGATAGAGCTGAAATAAGCAATGTTGGTACGATAATAGGGAGTATGAAAAGTAGCTATCTGTCTAGTAAGGCGAGTAGGGACTACTAAACTAATTTGAGATAGAAGATCAGGACAGTCATATTCACCATTTAATATCTTGTAGAGAGTCAATAGATCTCGCTGACTATGTCTATTCTCCAAAGTCGGAATATTGAGATAGCTCTCAATTGAGGCGTGATCACTAAAGATGTTAGATTTGAATGAAACGTATCTGAGAAAACTTTTTTGAACACGATCAATCTTGGATATATGGGTTATATAATGTGGTGACCAGACAAAGGAACAATAATCGAGGTGAGTTCTAACAAGTGTGTAGTATAAAATTTTAATGGCACTCAGACTAGTGAAGTCACGCGTTGTCCTCTTTATAAAGCCCAACATTTTGGTAGACCTGTTGACAATGGAGGTAATGTGGTAAGTGAAGGTTAGGGAGTCTTCAAGAATTACTCCAAGGTCTTTGATACGGTCGACAGCATCCAGAGGTTGTCCATTGATGGTATAGTCGAAAATGACAGGTTGATGGGAACGAGTAAAACGTATGATATGACATTTGTTTATGTTTAAGTCCATACCGTTTGTCAAGCACCAAGTAGCAAGTCTGCAGATATCGCTCTGCAACTCAGCGGCGTCATCTACACAATTCACAATATGATAGAGCTTTAGGTCGTCAGCGAATAGTAGGGCATTACTGTTCTGGAAGCATGAAGTGATGTCATTAATGAACATGTTGAAAAGTAAGGGGCCGGAAGGTGAACCTTGGGGAACGCCCGAGGTTGCAGGAAAGTCAAAGGAGTAATGGTGCTTGAATGTCACTATTTGGTATCTGCCTGTCAGATAATCCGCAATCCACTTCAAAATCGCTCCTCCGAAGCCATACTTACTGAGTTTGTGAGTTAGAAGCTCATGATTAACCCTGTCAAAGGCCTTGGAGAAGTTGGTATAGATGGAGTCGACCTGATTACCCCTATCAAGAGCTTTAGACAGAAAATTGGTATAGGTGATTAAGTTGAGTTCTGACGACCTTCTGGATGAAAAGCCAAACTGATTTGAGTTCAGCAGCCCTGAGCAGTCGAAAGTCATATAATCTGTAACGATGCTCTCGAACAATTTTGGGATGGTACTAAGAATTGAGATCGGGCGATGATTACTAATGTCAGATTTATTACCTGATTTATATATGGGTGTTATGTAAGAAAGCTTCCAGTAGTCAGGAAAGATCCCAGTATCCAAGGATTTGTTGAAGATGTGAAATAGTGGTCTAGACAATATATAATTACAATTTTCAAGAAGAATGGGGGGAATAGCGTCAGGTCCCGGACCCTTTCTAACATCGAGATTGCTTAGCTTCTCAAATATGATGGGAATAGGAATATGGTAAGAGCAAATGTTAAGTTGAGTGTCGATAACACAATCATTGTGGTTTAGGATATGATCGGTATATACTGAGGAAAAGTGGCGTGCAAACAGATTTGCGACTTCAGTGCCGGAAGAGGCAACAGAATCGCCAAGAAACATTTTATCAGGCATTGTAGAGCTTGACCTAGCGCCATTTACAAAATCCCAGAAGGCCTTTATGTTATCGCCGATATTGACCTCAACACCTCTGATGTAATTCGAATAACACTCCCTAGACAGAGTCTTACAACGAGCTCTAAGCTCGCTAAATGCTGAGTAACTTTCATGAGTTCTAGTAGTTTTATAAATGTGATGTGCAATCTTCTTCTCTTGTGTCAATCGCCTGAGCTGTGGGCTGAACCAAAAGGGAAACGAACGATTGGTGATCCTCTTGAGTGGAATGAATACCTCTATAAATGAGTACAGGGTATCGTAGAAACTATGCATTCCGAATAGGTCCTTATCCAGGAGAAGGGCGTCCCAGTCGACAGCACCGAGATATTGGCACAATAGCTCGTAATCAGCGTTACGGAAGTCATATGAGTATTCTGCAGCCTGTGACTCATGAAGTTCAGTTCCCACTTGCACTATTGTTGGCTGGATGGTGAGCATCAGGTGGCAACAATACATCTACAGATTCATTAACAGTGAGTTCGGTAGGGGTTAATACGAGATCCAGAATAATCCCTCGGTTATTTCGTATACTGTTTGACTGGAATAAATTGTGGAGTGCACATAGATTGGAAACAACATGGCCTCAGCTTCAGCTGGTGATGAGCCAATAGATGGAGAACCTAGAGAACAGTAATCTTCAATTTGCCAGGTGATGTTAGGAAGATTGTAATCGCCAAAGATTTAGAGTCTAGTATTCGGATTCTGTTTATTAAGGGATTCCACCAGATCATAATGTGTACTGTACATGTTAACATTTGACTTCGGTGGTAAGTAGACGGAGCCAAGTATGAATTTGTAACTACCACCACCAACGAGTACAAATATTTGCTCAACTGAGGGATCAGTGGGCAATGGACTAACGGGGATTTCTCTCTTGGTAGCAATCAAAACCCCTCCACCCCTGTGGAAAGGACTGGAGGCTGGAGACCGGTCCTGTCTAAAAATATTATAGTTTGTAAATCCTTATTCTTCATCATTGATTTCATCAAATAACCATGTTTCGGTGAAAATAATAATGTCATAAGCACATGTGGAGATGCTCGTATGAAGTTGGGAGAGTTTGGTACGTAGACCTCTGACATTCTGGTAGTATACTGTAAGATTGCCCAAGTCAAGGTTCCTCACAAGTTTTTTTTGGAGACGGTAGGTACATTATTGACGTATTTAATAAATAGGTTTTGCTCGCCATTATTCTGACGCCTCAATAGCTCAGCTCTACCAGCGTCGAGCTTGTTTTTCTGGAGGGGGGTTTGGTCAAGGTGAATAAAGATCTTATTTTCCTGACCAGCCTTCAATTTGTTCCTGAGTATCAAATGGACGTCATGTGGGTTTGCTAAAACAACCTTTAGAGGACGGTTTCCATTTTTGTTCTTCTTACCAAACCGGAAAGCGCCATTGACAGTTACTCCTGATCCATCACCAACTGCTTTACTAATAATGGCAGAGACACGATCAATGTCGCTCTCTGCCTGACGAGATTCAGACATATTAAAAAACAAAAGATTGTTTGCTCTCTTTTGGCGCTCATGAAGTTCATTGATGATTTCATCAGACTCAACTTCCCTCTTTTCGGATTTGAGTTTAGTAATCTCTTCTTTCAGTTGGTCAACTTCAGACTTGAGTTTCTCGATCTGTCTTAGTAAGCTAGGTGTACTCTTAAAAGCAACCCGACATTCTTTGCAGAAATATACTAAGGTTCTTTTCTGAACGACAGCCGCTCGTAGCTCAGAAGCACATAATCCTGTGCAGGCCTCGGTTGGGTGCATGGTGGTGTGACAGCTATCATAATGGATATATATTTGTGACTTCGAATGCGATATCGCATGTCACAATGTGATGTCACTGTTACATGTTTCTTGCAACACTGGCGTGCTCTGCATAACGCCACCAGGACACGTAATGCCAAACCCCCGTTCTCTCAGAGCACGCCGTATTTTCCATGCTCCTAGTCGCACTTGGTGTTGCTTGTGATTTAATCCTACACAGCGCAGGTAAATGCCAGTGCAATTCAGCGCAGCTTTGGAACTCCTCCTAAGAATCATCTAGCGACAGATCAATCACCAATGTGTTAATCGCAAGCGAAAAAATAAATTTACGCATTTTCAACTTGCAAGCTATATAGGTTAGCTTGCTAAGGTTAGGTTTGTGTGTCAATCGCGAGCAGAAAAGTAATTCACGCATATTCGACTCACAAGCTAGGTTAGCTTGCCTCGAGTGATTCAGAGCATGGAATACACGGCATGCTCTGTATTGTACTGGAGTTCGTCAACACCAAATGCGCGATCGTTTCTCGCAAAGCCTCGAGTGATTCAAAGCATGGAAAACACGGCATACTTTGTACATGGCAATACGCCACCGAGACAGGTGGGAACGCTTTATTATTCTTGATACTAAGAAGAAACACTCATGTAAATCGTAAAATCACATGAATTATTTTCGGCAAATACCATATGTTGGTCTATTGTGGGGCAACTGAAAGCTAAATTAGACCGATCAAACGAGTGAATGGCAGCTTATGTAGCCTCTGCCACGAATTTATATAAACTCAAGAAAATTTGATGCTTTTTCAGTTTGTACATAGCACATTTTTATTTTATCGAAAATTTGAATTCTTTCAGCATCCGACACTTTTTCAATTTCTTGATATGTAGTTTTGAATTCATCATTTGCATTGTCCTCCACCGTACCAAATAAACTCAAATACAACAAAAGAGCATACAGCACCGAAAGACGCCAAAATAAAGCCATGCCACCCAAATCAAGCAGAAACTTCACGCGAGCCTACCCAAACAGAAAGTACGCAAACAGCATCATAAATGGCATGCAAGGAACAAGAGCTCCAGTTTCAGTTGATATTTCGCCAATGGTTCTGCTGCAGTGGCAGTGGGAACATTTGTAGATTTTCAACAAAGAAGACCACGGAAATACCCAAAATCCTACAGTTAAATATACAGAGTGTTCTATATTCTCACAAAATTTCATCAAACTCAATTCATAAATACAAGTTTATTATGGTTGCTCATGAGACGGGTTACTCGTCAAGTCGTCAATAGGTATAGTAGAAATTGAACACATGGATTCAGATTGAGATGTTGCCATTTGTGTAAGTAACAACTAACCTGCTGTATAAGGGAGTTGATAACGTCATATTTCACACAAATATGAGTAAGACACTAGCGCCAGTCATATACTGTCGATATAAAAATTTCTTTTGTAGACATAGGGGTCCAAGTGACCTCCAGACGAATTTTTGGTATAATGATCCTTACACCCTGTAGAACATTTCTAGCTAAAAATTAATGGAATACGTTGTCACCTCCGAAAACAGAGGACACAGCGTTATATATGAGGTGACAACGATGTTCGTTTTTCCGTTTTTGAGGTGACAAAGTACCCTTCATCTATATATATATATAATATTAATTTTCATTCAACGACGGAAAATTGGTATCAACTGGGGGGGGGGATAATGGGGATCTTCAGTCAGGATACGGTTAACAAATAAAAAATCTTTATTACTAAGGCACCAAGCTTTCGTTTCAATTTTGAAACTTTTTCAGGGTCCTAAAATACATGATGGTAAATACAAATTATTTGACATTTAGATGGTAATACTTACAGTGATGTGAGTGAAAGCACTGAATTTAAAGTAACTAAGTAAAAAACCATAAAAAATTTACAATAAATAGAAAATAATGGTACTATATCTTCACACTGACAACCTATTATGATTGATATCAAGAAAAAATTTAGGGTTATTTTGAAGATTTATTATATTCACTGGGTGTACAAAAAATATATGTAAATATCAATCTTAGTCTATTCGTAAGAGATTTTACTGAGACTTTCTATATCTGTTTTTTTGTTCATGTTATTAGTGGCTTTATTGATTTCAACCATTTAAAGAAATAATCTTTTGGAAATATTTGTTTCTGAATGTAAAACTTGTGTTTTTTCAAATGCTATCTTACGGCCTGTTTCAATAGCATGTTGAGCTAACGCACATGATTTCTTGTTGAGTTTTATATCAATATTGTGCCAGGTGATACGGATATTTAAAATTCTTGAGATTGTACCAATATATTTTAAATCACATGAGACAATATTTCATTTTTTAAACATGGTGTGGGGTCTTTCAATTTTGATTTAAATTTCCAATAGTCTTGATGTTTCTGGGAGTGATTTTTAGGTTTGTTTCATTCTTGAAAAAGTTGATTATATTTGATGATAAATTTGCGATGTTGGGAATTGAAAAAAAAGTGACATTTCTATTTTTTTTTTTAATTTTGATCTTTTATGCCATCATTATAAAGTCTTCTCTCAGATACTGAAGGTACTGAAAATAATTCTAAAAGTTTTTTTTTGGGGTGAGAACTATCCATTTAAATATTTCTAAGGATTTTTGGATTTTTGTTTTTCAAGGAAGGATGAACTAATCTTACTTTATTGAACAAATGATGTCATCGACAATTTTTTTTAAAAAAGATACTTCAAAGGTCAATTGAGGTAGTATTTCTTTAAACAAAACAAACAAACAAACAAACAAAATTGTTGACTGCCTTCCAATGAGTAGAAAAATTTCTAACGTTGGATTCCGTGGTTCGTAAAGTTTCATTAATTCATTTAATTAAGTTTCAATTAGTGACTGAAGATGTCACAAGTTATATTTCATTATGTATATATAGTGTATATATATATAAAGGAGAAAATTAGTGGGTAAACCCTCATAATGCAACCGTAGACGGATCCGTTTCGGACTCATTAGACCCCTTCACTTAAGTTACAGCCAAGTGTAAAGTTGTGCAACACTTGAACGCAAGATCACACAAATATAGGAGCCAACCACAGGAGCCAGCAACACATTTGTGGTCGAAGTCAGAATACCTCGTGTTTACAAGGCTTGAACTAACATTACCACGGAGACAACTATAGCTACCCGCGTGACATCCTAACCGAGGAATATATAAATAAAGTAGAAAACCATAGAATGGCTTCGTGAGGGGAATAATAAATACAAAGGAGAAAACTAGTGGCTAAACCCTCATAATACAACCGTAGACGGATCTGTTTCGGACTCATTAGACCTCTTCAGTACGGTACAGCCAAGTATAAAGTTGTGCAACACTTGAACGCAAGATCACACAAATATAGGAGCCAACCACAGGAGCCAGCAACACATTTGTGGTCGAAGTCAGAACACCTCGTGTTTACAAGGCTTGAACTAACATTACCACGGAGGCAACTATAGCTGCCTGCGTGACATCCTAACCCAGGAATATATAAATGAAGTAGAAAACCATAGAATAGCTCCGTGAGATATTTTTTGTCAGTTTGTTGTTTCGACGTAACAAGTTAACAATTTAAAAGTTCTATTATAACCCCAACCACCACAACGATTGTGCGTTCATATACAGTGAGTTTCAATAAATTTGCACCATTCGGGAAACTTTTTTTAATCGATTAGTCAGAAAATTTTATTCCTCATGAAAATGGGGGCATTGCGGGATATTTGTATTTGAGTTATCATAATTCTAAATTTTCAAACAGTGTACAGGGGAGAACAAAAATTTGAATTTTGATCAAGTCTAAACTACCCTGGATGTACTTTTTAATTTGAATATTGTTTCCAATATTCTTTCAATATTCTACATCTTCTTTGAATAAACTTATTTGATAATGTCAAAAATAAGGGTAGTTTGCACTTGATAAAAAATTTATTTTTTGTTCTCCCCTGTACATCGTTAAGAAATTATTTTGATAACTCAATCACAAATATCTCTCGATGCACCAATTTTCATAAAGAATAAAATTTTCCGATAAATTGATAATAAAAAGTTTCTCGAATGGTGCAAACTTTTTGAATGTATGTATGTATCAATGCACCATCATTGGGGTGGTATACTCTAATTTTGTTTACATGTTACATCGAAGCAACAAACTGACAAAAAACTAGCTTTGTAGGAATATGTGCAAATTTGCTGTTGGTACCTCCAGGGCTAAAAAAAAAAGACTTGATCTAAATAAACAACATATAAAAATATAAAAGGGTAGACATTGCTCGGACTGATGTATTTCTAAATCAACTTTTGATGGCTACGGTGATAAATGTATTTCTTGCCTTTCTCGATATAGAAGCATTTCTTCTGACTCTGAAATCTTGTGAATGTATAGGTACATGAAAAATTAATGAATTTTATAATATATTACCATATATAAACAAAATATCCATAAATCTTGTAGAGCGAGTCAAATCCAATGTTATAATTTCCTTCTAACCAATTCACATATATTCAGTGATAAATTGTAACCTTTTTGATAGATAATATCATTCTCGTGGTGTCTCACACTCTCTGCCACCAACAAAACCATACTTCATCAACTGAAAAATATGAAAAAACTGTATTAGAGCTAGATCACTATTGTTTTCATAAAATGCTAGAGAACATTAATAATTAGGGTCAATTTATTATATAGATTTCGGTAAAATAAAACAAGAATTAATTCAGATAATATCTATGCACTCTGTGATACCTGGTGATAGGTCTCATGAACAGCACTGGGTTGTGTATTTTAGGAGAGTAAAATTTTGGAATTATACCGTAATAGGGGTATAATTCTATACTGGATCTAGCACCCAATGCTAAAAATTTTATATAATAGGTTGAACGTATCAAGGCCGAGATAAACTCTTTTACGAATAAGTTGCTTTTTGTTGAATTTTCTGCAAGATAACAATGAAAATACCTTGAATTTTCCATATAATAAAATTCCCAAATATAAAAAAAAATCTTTTGATTATCCAATCCAGGAATAACTCAAATTTTAAATCGGAATAGGTAAAACATATATATAGTTCTAACATTCCTTCTGAAGCAGCACAACATCTAGTTGATTCAAGAAATTAAATCTAACATACAAGTTATTGAACAAATACAACCACGAATTTGCAAGTCTTTTTCATGAATTGAAACCAAAATTGATGAACGTATTGAATATATCAAAAATCAAAAAAATATTAGGTTACTCACAAAGTTAAAATCCATTGAATTTTACGTAGACAGGTCAAACGTCAAAGAACTTGACAAATTGTATTACATCCCATAAGAGTAATGTAGAAGAGGTGTAAAATCTGTGACCTTTCAGATAATGTTATCCTTAAAGATCATGTTATCGACTACAATGATTCAAACATATTGGCAATTGAATAATATTTAAAAAAATATATATTTTTGAAAATGGTTGAAATCAGTTAAAATGACCTTACAACGAACGAATTAAACTGACCTTGAAGGTCTCACAATACAATAGACATTAAGTAAACATATAAAATACCTTTCATGCTACTAATTGATATGTATGAGTATATTCTATTTTTCCAAATAACTCTAACTTATGATGTTTTCTAGAAATAACAAATGAAAACACTCTCTAGTAGTAACAACGGGAATGATGCACGTCAAATAATTGATTTGTTGTCGTTTCTTACTTTCTGTTCGTTTTTATTCATATGGATATTTTCTTGATATTTGTAATGATATGCTTACGTTTCAATTCACGATAAGAGTGAAATATGAAAATGTTCTTCACTGAGTATTTTTTATGTTTTACTATGGCAACTCTTAGATTTCTTTGGTAATGAAATAAAGAATTCTGAAAGCTCAGACGTACCAAATAGAACTCTTTTGATTGTGGCCATCTTATACTGTCCATATTCCCAATAAGACTCTTATTTTTTATTGAGTCCAGTTGAATTACTCCGGGTTTTCATGATGCAATATGATTCTACGAAGAAACCGAATGAAAGTACGAAAATAACATTGTTAAATGTTTCGAAGAATTTGCCAATCTTCACAATAAGCACGCGAAAACAAATGTTGAATTATTAGGATTCGAAAGGAGTTACTATTATTGTCTCAATGAATGTGCCGACAAGAAATGCATTTTTGGATGAGATCTTTTCAAGAACTCAAAAACAGCTTGAATTATGATGATAGTGAATTGTGGAATGTCCAAGATATTTTTTGGATTGACGTGGCCGTTACTTGATGGAAATCCATAGTTATGACACTAAGGTAAAAAATTTACACAAAATTTATTGTCTTTGCGACATGTTTCGATACACAGTATCTTTTTCAAGCGAATGTAACATTGAACTATTCTTCATTGAAATTACTTAAATACCTTTCTCACCCATTAACATAATTAGGGACTACCTATAATTATCGCTGATACCTAGACTCATACAACTTATAAAATTGACATAACAATAAACCTACCTGGAAATCTCAAAACATAGCTACTACTTATTTGAATAAATTCAACAAAGGGGAACCGTTCAGGTCCAGTTGATCATTCAATAAACAAGATGAATTTTTCAATTTATTAATTCCCAAGAATTCTAAATGATTAAGCCTAATGCCCTTATTTTCCACATGAAGAATTTCGAAGTTTTCATCGAAGTCATGGCCTCATCTTTTAAAACTACATAGAAAGGCTATCCAAGAAGTGTATCCCACTTTGAGGAACCTTGACAATAATTATAGAACTTTAACTTATTCAGGACCCGTCACAGAAAAAATAGCTTAATTTTTGCATAAGCAAAACTTAAGAGTAGCATATAAAACAAATAATCATGAAAAATGGGAAAAGTGAATTTCTGTTTTTGTACCACTTTATATTTATAACCTTTAGTTACTGCAGTTTCGTCCTATATGGACATTTTCAAAACTATAATTCAAACTGATCAGTTTGAAACTGCAGTAACTAAAGGTTATAAATATAAAGTGATACAAAAACATAGAAATTTACTTATCATGAAAAATGGGAAAAGTAAATTTCTATGTTTTTGTACCACTTTATATTTATAACGTTTAGTTACTGCAGTTTCGTCCTATATGGACATTTTCAAAACTATAATTCAAACTGATCAGTTTGAAACTGCAGTAACTAAAGGTTATAAATATAAAGTGGTACACTGCCGTCCTAACTTAAAGAGCAGTATCTCTACTTTTAGCCCGTTTGCAGTTAATCCACTTGGTGTGTTCATTATGACTATATCTATCATCATACGAAGCTAAAAAGCAATGAAAAATATAGATCTATAAGAAAAAACATAAGCACCATGCAGTGGCACAGATATAAATACTTTCATGCGCATTTTCTCGGAAGTACCAATTTGTGAGATACTGCTCTTTAAGTTAGGACGGCAGTACAAAAACATAGAAATTTACTTTTCCCATTTTTCATGATGATCTCCTACCACATAGTAACGGCTATAGCCATCAATTTATTAAAACAGATAACACACTGGGAAGGTTTATCAAGAATAACAAAGATAAAACGCAGAAATCTGAAAAATCAGGAGTTTATAAATTGAATTTTGGATCTCGCTCCAAAGTATATATCGGCCAGACAGGTAGACCATTTAAAAGCCGCATACGTGAACACTGTATGAATTATATAAACAATAAAGCACACTCATCATATGCCAATCATATTTTGGAGGAAGGCCATGACTTCGATGAAAACTTAGAAATTCTTCATGTGGAAAATAAGGGCTTAATTATTTAGAATTCTTGGAAATTAATAAATTGAAAAAATCATCTTGTTTATTGAGTGATCAACTGGACCTGAACGGTTCCTCTTTGTTAAATTTATTCAATTAAGTAGAAGCTATGTTTTGAGATTTCCAGGTAGGTTCATTGTTATTTCAATTTTATAAGTTGTACGAGTCTAGGTATTAGCGATAATTATATGTAGTCCCTAAGAAAGGTATTTAAGTAATTTCAATGAAGAATAGTTTAATGTACTATATTCGCTTGAAAAAGATACTGTATATAGAAACATGTCGCAAAGACAATACATTTTGTGGAAAATTTAATCGTTTTTTACCTTAGTGTCATATCCAAGATATTTATTGATTGAAAGTTTGATTTTGTGGAAGAAATCCGATTCTTCACATAATTTTTTGGGTTTATGACCTTTCAAGATATTGTTTTGGTTCTATTATTCAGAGCTTACAACTTTTGAGAAAAGAATGGAACACACAGGCCATTGTAATCAAAACATATAAAATATGCATATTACAAGCCACACATTTTATATGGTGAATACCATATTAGCTGGGAAATCCCAGCTAACTGAAACGATTAACTTTTGAAAATGAGTATATGGAAGAACATTTTCTACGATCTACGATCCACTCATCGAAGAAATATTCAGAATATCATTTACAATATCAATTCCGCTGCTCTATTGAAAAAAATTGATTATCTGAAAAAGTTTTATTTACTTTCAGTAACTTTTTCAAAAAATATATATTGGTTATGGGCTGCACTGATTCATCCGAGCAATTTCCATATTTTGATAATCGAATCACTATGTAACACTATGCTTGATTTCCGTAATTTCAAATACATATTCGATTATAATGTTAAAATTGTTTTCTCCGTTAACCTGCTGTCGTCCCCCTACGAACAGCAGCCCTCAAAAGTCGAAACTTCTGTGAGCTAAGGATCAACGAGGTCTTATCTTTGAACGTGCGATTTTCAACACGATCCGAGTTCTAGTTTTCTATAAACAAATTTTTGATTACTTTATTGTAGACGGTAAAGTTGGATGCCTTTTGATATACCTTTCATTAAATGCTACGTGGATGCCTTGATTTTGTCTGTTCATCACCGTAAAACTAGGGTAGGTACTTCTAGCACTGTTCAACACCTAAAATTCATAGCTGAGGAAGAAAGTAACAGAGTAATATCCTATTCCTCGACATGAGGATCTGCAGAAATACTAACTACCTACCATTCTTATTAAAAAAAATAAACTAAGTCCTTACCATGAAGGAAATAATTACCATTTCAAATTATCCTTGCGTTAAGAATTAATGTTCAAATGAATGAAAGGGAAGGTACTTCCACTACACTTCATATACTCAAATAGGAGGGTATTTTTCTCGGAATTCTGTATCGTTATAAACTTCTGAATAGATTATTGTAGTCTCTAGGAGTGGAATTTATGCATATATTGAAAAAATATTATGAATTTTTTCCGGGCGCCTAACGTACCCTAAAAGTAATTGCAATGAAAAAAAAAGCAACCTGTGCACTTGTTGAACGTGTCTTCACGAATAAACACATAATGAAATATAATAAAGTCAAATCAATGTGTACTGAAAATAATGTACAGAAAAGGATTTTAGAAGAATTTGTCACAGTATGAACGAAAAAACTGAACAAACTAAGTTATGATTACCATTTCAAAATTGGAGCTAATTTCTACAGTTATTTTGGAATTTGTCGGGGTGCCGGTTTGAGGATTTTTTATCTTTATATCTTTTTTGATTTCAGCCCTGTATCTGAATTCAAATTTTCCAGCTCATTTCGGTTGATTATGCAGTTGGATTATGGCCTTGGCAACCCTGATATTTGTATTTAAATGTCAAATTGACTTCATTTCCCCATGGGCCAGAGGAGAATGCTTTAAATTATTTTGAGTAGTTTTCAATGAATATTTTCCATCATGATGAAAAATTTTTACATTCATATTCACGTTATGAGACCTTTAGGTCTGTGAGTACTGTATTACCTATCTTATCATATTATTTGGCTTTCAAAATTTTTTTTGTGGATGTTTTGGAAAACATTTTCAAAGCTCGACTGAATAAATAAAAGTAATCTTCAAAACAGCCCAGTTTTTATTGCATCATCGAAATATTTACTTATTTTTCTCAATTAGTCAGTTGAGACTACAAAAGATGATATATAAAAACTGACAATCTAATAGATAATCCTCTTGTTTGTATGGAACCTTCCAGTAAGTTATCAAATTTATGTTAAAATCAGCTTCTGCCACAAATTCCACATACTAAATTTTCTTTTGCTTTTTATCTTCATTATCCACCCATGATCTATCGAAGGTTTGACTCAGTATATATACACAAAAAGATCAAAATGGAAACTAGATTGTGACTGATAACACTGAAAATAACCCATCAAAAAAAGGAGCTGATGGTCATCAAACTTACGAATGATTAATCATTTCATTTTCATAGTTACTTGGGTTTTTAATTGCACAGGATTCATTAGCGTTTACTTTCGTTTTTCAATAATTGATTATGTATTCGAATATATTCATGCAGTATTATTTACATTCCTGAGAGATAGGATTGAAGATGCAGGAATGAAAATTAATATATCAAATACAATACATCATCGTATGATAAAATGAGTAGATATATTTTCAATTTGTTCATTGAGGAAATACAATGAAATCAATATCGTATTATCATTTTCCAAGCCATATTCCGAAAATTAAAGGTCGGCTTCCGTGAATAATTTTAATATTACCCCGAATGGAAGCCGCATTTGCAGGTTATGACTAACATAATTTTAATACATTTGATTAAAGACAAAATTATATAATTTCAAAATTTCCCCGACATTCCTTCATCAGTCTCCGATTATGCGTATCATATAATATGTTACCGAAAAAGATTTCAGAGAGTTTGATACCATGTAAGAATACTTCACCTCGGTTTTTCACATTCAGATAGTTGATTTCAATTTTCCAAGACAATAAACACAATAGCTACACCAATTCTGGGATTGTGAATAGAATTGTTATTTTCGATTTTATTTTGTCCCGTTTTCCCGCATTCTCTGTAGCTTTCTTTCTTTCTAATATTTCAATCAATCAATATTGTCATCATCAGGGGGAATGCAACTGAGGTTGGTCATTATTAGATTTTGTGAAAAATAAACAAAGAAAAAATTACATTCACGTAAAACATGGAGTAACAATTAAAAATGAATATTATAATAAAAAATATACAACGACTATTGGCATAAGGATAAGCCAATGCATGGGGTTTTCTTCAAGAACATGGAAGACCTTGGCCTATCCAGAAACCTGACCTTTGCTTTCCTCAGGTCAAGTGAGCTGGAGTCGGAGACCGAGGGATTCATAATGGCTTGCCAGGATGGTGTCTGAAACACCCTGGTCTACCGTAGTTGCGTGCTGGGTATAGAAATCCCCGACACTAGATACAGAGCGTGTCGTGAGGCGCCTCAGACCTTTATGCATTTGCTGTCAGCATGTCCAGCATATGCGGTCTCAGCCTTCATCCTCAGGCATAACGCGGCTCTACCAGTGTTGTACTACCATCTTCAACAGTAGCTATTGTGGTACGTGAGCTTACCCCCACCACTCCCACTTTCAGTCCCACTCCCACCCACCATCAGAGCTTCCACCCATTTCACTGATTATATGTTACTTGGCATTACCACCCTGTCACCTATCATGCATTACTTACCCGTGTGTGGCGTGTGTGATGGCACAACACATGGAAAGGTGTGATGCTCGCACAAGACTCGAAGGATTTGAGGTGTGCTGCCGATTGAGAAGAATAACAATTTCTACAAACCTTTCATCGCCCATCACTTGTAAGTGGTTACCTATAAACTGTAACTAGTCTTCTGTCAACTGTCTATCACCAGACATCGAACATCCGTCACCCATCATTCTGTCACCTATCAACTGTCTGTTATCTATCATCAGCTGTCAATTATCTATCACCACTCATCCATAACTTGTTACTTGTTATCACTCATTCACCATCCGTTATTTATCATCTGTTACCCTCTCCACACTTGTTACATCGAATACAGCTCGTGACGTCACACATGAAAATTGATTGGGGAATAAATATCTCAATTTGTGGATTTGTACTCACCATCTCTATCATATAAAGCATAACCTCAAACCACTGAAATAAAAAATACTCTAACATTCCAATTAGTGGTAACGCCATCAAGAATATCTCTAGGATTTGGTTCTAATCATTTCAATACTCCACCCCAAAAGTGAATCTTGTATCAAGAAAATTCCGCCGGAAGGCATTCAACCTTCCCTGAGATTGAAGTGCACCGTAACTCGCCCATTTGCCGACTCTTCGGTGATTCCTAGCTCACAAACTTAACTTCTCTGGAACCCCTTAGAAAGTTAATGAAATGTATCATCCGGTGCTAGGGAAAATAAATAAATAGTTAATAAAAGTACATAAACGAACCGCTAAATTTTTCTTTGCGACGCAAAAAACTTATAACAACATATTACCGAGTGGTATGGAAAAAAAAAAAACGTGCTTGTTGATCAGCAAAGCCTGTCCAGGGAAGTCCACGAGAAGGTAAGCACTTTCTCTCGTAATAAAAGGATATCATTGATGAAATCAACAACAGCAGGAATTCATATGATCTTGTTTTGATAAAATTTCACAATATTATATTAATATTGGTATTTTTTCGTGTATAATGTCTCATTGCCTCTTTTAATAAATTTGTACATGTTTCTTTCATATGTGTCTTTTTATGTATAATATCTCATTGCCTCTTTTTACTGAATCTATATATAATTCTTGTATGGGGCTTTTTTCGCTCTTACAATGTTTCACTACCTCTTTTGAATGAATCTATGTATAATTATTGTATGGATCTTTTTCTCGTATATCATTATCTCTTTTTGATAATTGTGTACATAATTCTTTTATATGGGTCTTTTTTTCTACCACCATTTTGAACTTTGTGTATAGAAATAATTCATATGCTTGATATTGCCTCTTTTTCTTTGAGCAATTTCTTTTTAGTATGTTCTGTTCCTTTGTTGTTCATTTCCTTGATTTGGGAAAGGATAGGTACGGTGTGTAGACAACCATGAAGACAGCTAAAATATTTTTGTATAAAAGGCGTAATAATAATTGTAATTTTGATTTTTTAAATCCAAATGGAACCGAACTGTGATCTGGGAGAAACCTTCTTTTCGTGGAGTTAGGCCTGTAGTTTTTAGAAATATTTATGGTTATAACATCATGCTCCTGTGTTCGCCTGATGTATGGTGATTGACACCATGCTTATAGGTTCTGAGGAGTGTTAAACCATTTCTATAATTTTTTCGAAATTTGTAGTTTCCAGAGCCTTCAGGGTGAGGGAAATGCCTTTAACTTTGCAAACCACTTTTTCACTTTGATCTTTTCCATAAGCATTTTTTGGACCACCTGATATGAACTCTGTTATGAAAGAACCAGAATCCAATTCATCAGTCATATCACCGATAAATTCTCCAGTAGGAATATCGTGTCCTTCAGACCTGGATATATATATCACAGAGTCCGTATCTTAATACGAAACTCTGTCATTGAGTTTCTCGAGGTAACTGTAAAGTTCCAAACGAGCAAGAGCTGTGACGTAAGAAGCCAGCACAATAACAGTCGGTAGTAGAGCGTAACACTCATCTTTATACTCCCAATTAACAATGAGAGTTTCTTCGTTTACAGGAAGAACGGTGTTGACGAATATTGAGGTGTCGGAAAGCATGGCGAAAAATTCAGACGGTGGATTGATTATGGTTATTTTGATTGGTTTTCGCGCTGACCAAATTTACCACAGAAGGAATTGAGCATAAGTTTAGCTGAAGATCTCAAGCCTGGGTTATTGCAGATTTGTCGAAAATTCCAACTGTATATCTTACCGTTGTAGGAACATTCCAATATATTGTTCCTTTTCCTCTTGAGTTTGACAATGCGTAGGCCAATCTGATGCCTCTTGCTTGATCTTGAGAAATTTATTCATCATGGCTGTGAATAAGCCAGAGCGTTTTCTATCAAACTGAATGGAATCGTAGCTTCAAATTTCAAATATCCCACACTCATAGCTTTTATCACCTCCTCTACCACCCAGGTTCCTGTGAGGGCGCGCTCGTGATCTGAATGATGACAATTATCTGTGTGGAATGTTTCTCCACAAATACGACATAACAAAAACATCAATTTATCATTAATTTGCTGGAAAAGAACTGGATGAAACAAAGATGAAAGAGGAAGAAATTTACATTTAATTACTCCTGTTAATCAAAGATAGATTTACCGAAGAACACTCAGAACCAACGAAAATTTTAGGATGACCAATCGAAAAGTTCGCATTTTTACATACCCAAGGGTAGAGGGAACAAATGTCGGTATATTTGATTTTTTTTTCTTTCCTTAGTTTTATAATACCCGAAAACATTTCCTCTACGACCACCATAGAAAGCATCACGAGGCTCAAGAGGGAGTTGAGTCAAAAGAATACATGACTCTGAGTAGTTCTTCAACTCGCTATTTATAGATAGCTGTTTTCGAAATCACACTCCCACATCTGAATTATATCAAACTCCAGTGACTTGAGTCTATCGATTTTGGCTTGAGTTGCCTCATAACAAAGATTCGAAGTCTCAGAAGGGTTATCTTCAAGAGGCTGATCCCTCTGAGAAATCAAACACTTACAACCGTGGAAATAACAGCCCTGGAATTCAAACACTTGGTTCGTTTCTTCACAAAACCCATCGACTTCCACACCACCAACTATTGCCTCAGAGCCCTTGGCAGCGTGTTGAATATTAATATTCCTAACTCTTTCTTCCCATAGTAACCAGTGAATATCAACTTTTGATTGGTTATCTTTGTACCCGCCCTCAGGAATTATGCCTATAGTATGAGGTTTAAGGAAATTTCGTCTGAAGACCTTATTGCATATAGATGCAATAGTACTTGTCTCCATGAAGGAGCAAACACTTGTCTTCTCGAGCATCATACGACAAAATCTGAGACAAGCATGTGTTAAAATATCCTTCCTTGTACCACTTTTCGAAAACATTGAGCTCGTTTTCGGTTTTAAAATTATGAGGTGTGTAAAACTTGATAGCTGGCATTTCTCCCACATAATTTTGGTTTTTCATACGATTGAAGGGGTGGGAAAAATATCCCTTTCTCAATTCTGAAAAACCGAAGGCCTTTGGAGAGAGCCATTGGGAAATAGTTAAGTGAGTCCAAAAACTGAAAAATGTGCAAAAAATTTAAGAGATTTCCACTACCAAAACAAAGAACTTTCAAGAAAAATTAATAACCTACCACGAAATACGGAATCAGCTGTTTTGATAGAGAGTGAGATGTTATTTTCATATGGGCAAATAATTGTACATTTAACAAATGAGTAACAGGCCGACAACCACCAAATTTTATAATAACTACAGATGTATTCAAATATTCTCCTTGTTCAACACATCATTATAAAAATTGTTATTTCTGGTTGATTTATCTGTTCAGGGTTCATGATCTTGGACCCAATGAGTACCCCCACCGTAGATGTCTATTGAAACTTCAAGCATAAGTGTGACTAGATTATTTTGTAGGAAAAAATAAAATTCTACCACTAGTTTTGATTACTCCAATTGAGGAATCACGAAAGATTGAGTCTACACAACTATTGATACTATCTATCGTGATTCTGAGTATTGATTAATGGTGACATATTCGCTAAATAACCTGTAGATGAACTCAACAAACCCATAAGCTCAACTACAGTGTCCCTGGATTTACAAGATTATGTGAATATTGCTGAAAATTCATTACACTTGGTAAAAGCAAGGCCCTCCTTCAACCCATAATACTCATACTCATATTTGACAGTGGTTTGAATCAACATTAATTTCCGAATCCCCACTGAATAGTAGGAGGTTTATGCCAATCCTGGACCACCCCTCACCACTGACCTTGAGAGTGACCTTGGAGAATAGCCTTCTGAGGTTCACTTCTCCAGTCAATGAAAGTTGGTGATCTTGAGAGTTGGTGACCTTGAGGGTTGGTGACCTTGGTGGTTAGTGACCTTGGTGGTTAGTGACCTTGGTGGTTGGTGACCTTGAGGGTTGGTGACCTTGATAATTTTGGTGACCCTGAGAAATGGTAACCTTGACATGTAACTAAAGGAAGCCATGACCTCAAATACAAATGTCCTTGAGGGCAAGTGAACTTATCCCCTCTCTTCCACCTCAACCACTAATATAAAAAGAAACACGAGTTTCAGACCTCATGTTCCTTCTGAATAGCCGATAATCGAGCAAAATGTATACTTGCTGTTTTGGAAAAGTTCTACTCGCAGTGATCATCTACATCGCCATCAAGTGCAATCCTGTAGAGCGGTGACAGGTACTAGTGAGCCACCTAGTAAACGGTCTAAAGTGAGCCTCATATCGCAAAACGATATGCAGTTCTGTGATTGTTGTAATAAACCAGTTCCAATGGGTCAGATGGCTTCACATCGAAGAACACTTGAACACAGATCTAATTCTTGCATTCAATTGGGTGAAGACGTGCAAATTATCAAAATTGTTCTCAAATGTAGAATAGTTAGCTATAGGATTGGGAGCGGTAGTAACTATGTGGATTACAAAACATTTTTTGATGCATTCAAACAGATAATGATTTCATTATTGCAAGGTGTGTTACATAGTGTGGTGAAAATGAATATGGAACTATTCAGCTCACATATTCTGCAGACCCAGGAATTATCCGAGGTAAAGTGTTTCAATTCTCCGAAACAGATAGTTGACCAGTCCATGGATCTTAATGCTGTTTTGGATGCATTCATCGACACAATAATAATAATAATAATTGCCCAAAAATCAATATTCATAGTTTGATGTAAAATCATTTCTATTGCAGGATGGAGCCTGAAGAAAATCATGTTCACAGAAATGAATGTGAACAAGTATAGCCTCTTGGTTCGTGTTCCTATATAAAGCTGCCAGATTATATCGAGTCGAAAAAAGGTGTGGTGAATGTGCGAAATGAGGATAACTATTGTTTTGCATGGGCTGTGGTATCAGCACTTTACCCAGCAGAAAAAGAATTTTCTGATGCGAAGACTTGTGGCATATGTGATAATATATTCGAAAATGGTGATGTCAAAGTGAGAGATCATTGTCACCTCATTATGAATGTAATTTGAATTTCAAACTTCAAAGTTTTATACCAATTATTTGTCATAATATGAGCGGATATGATTGCCACTTATTCATCAAGGAATTATTCGACAAGGGCGATCGAGTTGATGTCATTTCACAAACCAAAGAAAAATATATTTCATTCACCAAACATCTTTTCACACACAGCTATTTGGGTAAAAATGGAAAATTGAAGAATAATTTCATGAAATTAAGGTTCATTGATAGCTATACATTTCTTTCGGGGTCACTTCAGAATCTCGGTGCAAATTTAGTGGAAGATCAATTCATAGACACTAAAAAGTTTTTTCCGGATGTCGAAAAGTTTCAGTTGATGAAACAGAAAGGTGTATTTCCATACAGTTTCATAGATTGTATGGAAAAATTAGATATCACACATCTACCATCGAAAGAAGAATTTTATGATTACTTAAATGACGACCAAATTTCAGATGAACGCTATGATAGGGCACAACGGGTATGGAATTTATTTGAATGTCGAAGTTTGGGAAAATATTCAGATCTGTACTTGAAATCGGATGGTTTACTGTTAACTGATACATTCGAGAATTTTCGGAGGATTTGTTTGAACACTTATGAATTGGATCCTGCCCAATATTAAACCGCCCCAGGTTTATCTTGGGACGCTATGTTTAGATACACAAAAGTTGAATTGGAGCTTTCGACTGATATTGACATAATACATTTTTTCAAGAAGGGTATACGTGGTGGAATAAGTCAATGTAGTGACCGAATGCATGTCGCAAACAATGAATATCTACTCAACTACGATGCCAAAAAAGACGTAACTTACATATCGTATGTGGAAACAACAAATTTGTATGGTCATAGCATGTCTCAACCTTTGCCCATTGGTGGATTCACCTGGTTGACACCCAGTGAAATACAGGATTTGGATGTGATGAGTATTTCTGCTGATTCTCCTTTTGGTTATGTTTTTGAAGTGGACATTCATTATCCAGAAGAATTACATGATTCTCATTCGGATTTACCTTTCCTGGTTGAAAGTATAATTCCACCAGGTTCAAAATCCAATATTCGCATGTTAATACCGAACTTATCAGATAAAAAAAATTATATCGTTCATTATAGAACTCTTAAACAAGCTGTAGAAAACGGATTGATGGTTATGAAAACACATAGGGTTTTGAAATTTCGGCAATCGTCATGGCTTAAGAAATATATATTTGAATACAATAATGCGTAATAAAGCTTTGAATAAATTCGAAAAACAATATTTCAAGTTAATGAACAATGCCGTGTATGGAAAAACTCTGGAAAATGTGGAAAATAGAAGGGAAATTAAACTGGTTACTCATTGGGAAAATATAAAAAGGTCATTGGGGGCTAATTGTCTGATTTCTAACCCAAATTTCAAAACATGTTCAATATTTACAGAAAATGTTGTCGCTATTCATATGGGAAAAGTAAGAGTCTGTTACGATAAACCACTTTATTTGGGATTTAGTATACTGGATTTATCAAAAACAGTAATGTACGATTTTTACTATAAATGCGTAAAAAGTCATTTTGGAAATGACGCTTCACTACTGTACACAGATACAGATTCTTCTATATTGAAAATACAATTAAAAACTTTTACGAATTCATGATTGAAAATATAGAAAGATTCGATACCTCCAATTATAACATTGGAAACGATTTTGGCATTCCTGTTACAAAACCCATTCTGGGGAATATGAAAGATGAATTTCCCAATGACCCCATTATCAGTTTTTATGGTACTGGGGCCAAAACTTACTTTGTTCAGTCAGTTGAAGGAAGCCAAAGGCGTCAAAAAGTCAGTCATTGTCAAACAATTGCACGAAGGTGACTATAAAAATATTGTTGAGAAGGGTGGTTCTATACTTAGAAAAATGAATAGTTTCAAAAGTGATACCCACGACATATTTACTGAAATGAAAAATAAAGTCGCTTTGTCACACCATGACGACAAGCGGTTCATCATACCCAATACCACAAAAACATTTTCGTGGGGCCACAACGATATTGAATTTTATCAAACGGACCCCAAACAAAATCTGTTATGGTGTTCAAACATTGTGGAATTTGAATGAATGGGTAGAGTGAAAGTAATACTTCACAAAGATTTTTACACAATACTAACATTTAATGCTAACAGCTGTTTCGACACACTGTGTCATCTTCTGAGCCAGTTATAAACTAACCTAATTACAGAAGGTCATCTCCTTAAATACTAAAAATAACATTAAGGTAGATAGAGAGAGGTATCAAGGGACATTTGGGAAAGTATGAAAGTGGGTAGGTAGAGGTATCAAGGGGCATTTGAGAAATTACAGATAACATTATTAATGATCGGTGAATTATATAGGTCTATCTGATCATTCAGAACTAAGCTGTTTTTATTACAAAGATATTTTTTGATTTCTATAGATTCCAATATATTTAATTTTAGGCTTTTCGGTTGAATGTGTAGAATTTCCGGATTTTGTGTGAAATTGTGGCTATTTTCTATGAGGTGATTGGCATAGTTTGAATCTTGTTTTTTTAGTCTGTAACTTCTCAAATGTTCATCGAATCTTTGGTTATAACTACGGCCAGTCTGGCCTATATATAAGGCATTGCAATCGTCGCACTTGAGCTTGTATACCCCAGATTTTTTGAATTTGTCCCGAGCTGACTTTGAATTATTTATAAAGGAATGCAAATTGTTATTTGTCTTGAATGCTACATTTACACCTTGCTTCTGAAGGAAACGAGATATTTTGTTTTTTGAATAACCGAGATATGTTAGACATGTAAAACGACGGTCATTCTTTTCTCTGATTTAAGGATAGATTAAATTCAAAGTTTTGCGGTTTTGTTTTTGTTTTAAAATTTTGTCTACGGTGGATGTTTTATATCCATTATTGACGGCAATCTGTTTGATCCTGTTTAATTCTGTTTGAAAGTTTGACTGGTGTTGCGGAATATTTATTAGTCTCTGCATCATGGAGTGGTATGCTGCGAGTTTGTGGGAGTATGGATGCATAGATTGATTGTGAATTGTAGTATCTGTATGTGTGTGTCACAATCAATCTATGCATCCATACTCCCACAAACTCGCAGCATACCACTCCATGATACAGAGACTAATAAATATCCCGCAACACCAGTCAAACTTTCAAACAGAATTAAACAGGATCAAACAGATTGCCGTCAATAATGGATATAAAACATCCACCGTGGACAAAATTTTAAAACAAAAACAAAACCGCAAAACTTTGAATTTAATCTATCCTCAAATCAGAGAAAAGAATGACCGTCCTTTTACATGTCTAACATATCTCGGTTATTCAACAAACAAAATATCTCGTTTCCTTCAGAAGCAAGGTATAAATGTAGCATTCAAGACAAATAACAATTTGCATTCCTTTATAAATAATTCAAAGTCAGCTCGGGACAAATTCAAAAAAATCTGGGGTCTACAAGCTCAAGTGCGACGATTGCAATGCCTTATATATAGGCCAGACTGGCCGTAGTTTTAACCAAAGATTCGATGAACATTTGAGAAGTTACAGACTAAAAAAACAAGATTCAAACTATGCCAATCACCTCATAGAAAATATCCACAATTTCACACAAAATCCAGAAATTCTACTCATTCAACCGAAAAGCCTAAAATTAAATATATTGGAATCTATAGAAATCAAAAAACATCTTTGTAATAAAAACAGCTTAGTTCTGAATGATCAGATAGACCTGTATAATTCACCGATCATTAATAATTTTATCTGTAATTTCTCAAATGCCCCTTGATACCTCTACCTACCCACTTTCATACTTTCCCAAATGTCCCTTGATACCCCTCTCTATCTACCTTAATGTTATTTTTAGTATTTAAGGAGATGACCTTCTGTAATTAGGTTAGTTTATAACTGGCTCAGAAGATGACACAGTGTGTCGAAACAGCTGTTAGCATTAAATGTTAGTATTGTGTAAAAATCTTTGTAATAATAATAATAATAATGTGTTTATTCACATTACTGGTACATATACATGATACAGAGATAGGGTAGTAAAAAAACACAGGCATCACAGAAGCAATATTTCCGAAAAAATGTTCCTTGTGCGTGATATTGCTAAATCTTATCACCTGTAAACAGTAACTATAAATAAATAATTAAAATAGCAAATATAATGTTAAACTGGATATGATCATGTTATTCAGTTTGTTTCAATACAGTTTGAATATATATATATATATATATATATATATATATATAAGCTAGGAAAACTTGTTGGGTACGCAGCATGCAGGAAGTATACTCTTATAACACTTGTTCCAATATTTCGACAACGTTTATTGTCATCCTCAGGGAAAGAGTGTCGGTGAGGTTATGTGCATAGATATTATAAAATAGACGTTAACAATTGCAATGTACATATTAAAACAATTTGTGAGAGTCCTTAAAGGTCATCATCAACAATTATTGAACTTTTATAGTTAAAAAACATTAATTATAATAAAATTGAAAAATTATTTCCTCATACCGGTATTTTAACGTCGGCATGGGAGAAGACGTTATGGGAGAAGACGTTAAAATACCGGTATGAGGAAATAATTTTTCAATTTTATTATAATTAATGTTTTTTAACTATAAAAGTTCAATAATTGTTGATGATGACCTTTAAGGACTCTCACAAATTGTTTTAATATGTACATTGCAATTGTTAACGTCTATTTTATAATATCTATGCACATAACCTCACCGACACTCTTTCCCTGAGGATGACAATAAACGTTGTCGAAATATTGGAACAAGTGTTATAAGAGTATACTTCCTGCATGCTGCGTACCCAACAAGTTTTCCTAGCTTTATCTTAACTGGTCAGCAAAGACTTCCTCTCTCCTATATATATATATATATATATATATATGGAACTAGTAAATAGTGGGGCTTTGCAGCAAAATCAAAGAGTACTACTTTAAAGTTTGTCCAAGCTTTCGGAAATTTAATAAATCATTTCCATCATCAGGGATACTACAAATTGCATGTGTAAGTAATATAAAAAAATATATATGTATTGTTAACTTACATCTTTGTTGAGATTGTGAGACGCGATGTTATTCAACAATGAGTGACACATTGTGCAAAATGAAGGTTGATATAAAACATGTAAAATTGGTAGGATGTCTTAAAATTTTTTTTCATAAAATACGTTACATTTAAAATTGTTAAAAATTTTTTTTTTTTTTATTTTGACCACACCAGGCCAAAGCAATGCTCTAGGTTAGGAGAAGACAGACAGTTAACATGTCATACGACTCAGTCAGTGGTACCAATTTCCAGTTACCAACCTATGTTGGAATCCGTAAATCCGATTTTTAATTGGTAAGGCGACACCTAGTGAGCTAGGAAGAAACCTGAATTGAGTACATTTGGCATGTAACTAAATGTCTTTAGTAGAATCAAATTTTTTGGACGAAAAGGAGTTAAGTTAAATGTATAAATTATTTATCAAAGTCATAAAATATTTGTTAATCAATTTTCATTGTTAATGGGTGATGGATTCTTATCCAACGTCAAAAGGTAGGAATAAATTTCACTCAGATGATTGATATCTGTTTTTTTATTTATGCAATTACTATTTTCTGCTATAAAGGCCATTTCAAGAAAGGTCCTTTTGGATAGATGCGATTCACTAGCTAAGACCTTCGTGGCATCGTAATTCATATGGTGATCAAACTTGTTGACATGTTCAGCTAACGCACATCGTTCTGGATGTAATCTACAGTCACTTTTATGTGAAACTATTCGGGAGCCTAGAGATCTCGAAGTCTGACCAACATACATTTTGTTGCACGATTGACAAGGAATACTATATATTACATTCGTTTGAGAGAATAGAGAAAGTTTATCTTTAACTTTAGAGTGAATTGCTCTAATGGTTAGAATTGATTTATTTGCTATTTTCAAATTTGGTAAATCATTAAAAATTCTGGAAAGTTTGGGAGAGATTTCCTTTATGTAAGGTAAAGAACTGTAGAAAGAAATTAATGGTGCAATATTATTTTCAATGTTATTAATGTTACTATTATTATTATTCCTAATACTATTATTATCATTGTTATTCAATTGTGCAATCGTTTGATTACTTATATCAAAAGCGGATGAAGAATTAAACAAAATATTTTTGATCATGCTCACTGGGTAAGAATTTTCCAGAAATAAATTTAAAAGAATATCAAGATTTTTTTTGTGAAATTGATTGTCAGAGATTTTCAACACTCTATCTTTCATTTGTTTAACTAGATTCACTTTCATTGAATGCTTGTGGTAAGACCAATAGTTTATGTATCTTCCTGAGCTACATGGTTTTCTGTACCAGTCTATCAGAATTTTGTTTTCTGATGACCGTATGAACCTTGTGTCAAGGAATGGAACGGAGAAATCAGCATCTTCAGTTTCCATAGTGAACTGAATGAAAGGATCATAACTGTTAAAGGTGTCGAGAATCTCTTCAGTACAGTCAATTGGTAAAGCCAGGATAATATCATCAACATATTTTTTAATAAAATGGGGTCTGAAGGACAAAACTGGTAATACTGTGTCTAACAAATCATCCATTACATAAGCAGCCAAAATTGGAGAAATTGATGCACCCATGGGGGTTCCAAAAGTTTGTTTGTAAAATTTATTATCAAAGGAGAAATATGTATTATCAAATAAAAATTGTAAAAGATTTATAAAATTTTCTTCAGAAATACTGCAATGTGAACTAATATTGTCCCATTGTTTGTGGATTGCTCTTATGCAGGTCTCCACATAGACATTGCTGAATAAGGATACCACATCCAAACTTGCCAGAACATAGTTTGGAGGCAACAAAGTGTTATTAAATTGAATATTTACTTCAAACGAATCTTTTATATAATAGTCATTGTCTAGGTTATAAGCTTTAGTCAAGATATTTGTTAGGAAGGCAGCAATTGCTTCTGTAGGTGATCCTATCGAAGCCACGATCGGTCTTACTGAAAGTGTTGGTTTATGTATCTTGGGTAAAGCATAAAACCTTGGGGAAGTACCATTGTAGCATGTCAGCTTCTTTTTCATCACAACATTGATTTGGTTTGAGTCATTTAACTGTTTAATTAAAATGTTCGCTTTCCTTTGAATAGAATTCGTAGGATCTTTATTTAATTGTACATATGAAGAGTTATTGGATATTTTATGACTTTGATAAATAATTTATACATTTAACTTAACTCCTTTTCGTCCAAAAAATTTGATTCTACTAAAGACATTTAGTTACATGCCAAATGTACTCAATTCAGGTTTCTTCCTAGCTCACTAGGTGTCGCCTTACCAATTAAAAATCGGATTTACGGATTCCAACATAGGTTGGTAACTGTAAATTGGTACCACTGACTGAGTCGTATGACATGTTAACTGTCTGTCTTCTCCTAACCTAGAGCATTGCTTTGGCCTGGTGTGGTCAAAATAAAAAAAAAAAAAATTTTTAACAATTTTAAATGTAACGTATTTTATGAAAAAAAATTTTAAGACATCCTACCAATTTTACATGTTTTATATCAACCTTCATTTTGCACAATGTGTCACTCATTGTTGAATAACATCGCGTCTCACAATCTCAACAAAGATGTAAGTTAACAATACATATATATTTTTTTATATTACTTACACATGCAATTTGTAGTATCCCTGATGATGGAAATGATTTATTAAATTTCCGAAAGCTTGGACAAACTTTAAAGTAGTACTCTTTGATTTTGCTGCAAAGACCCACTATTTACTAGTTCCATACCTAACTAGTCAGCAACGACTACCCTTCCTCTACTCTACAGGCATGGGGTTCTACCAATCCATCGCTACAACTTTTGGTGACAGAGCAGTTCAAGAATTGAAACTTTGGTCTAAGACAAAGATGAAATTGGCTAAGGAAATTAACAGAAGAATATTCCTTCTACAATGCAGAAAACAGAACGTCCTTCCTCCCCACATAACGGCTTCGACAAGACCAATAAAAAACCTACTATTAAGACATGAAGCACACACTAACATCAAAGAACAAAATTACAGGTTAGGGGTGAAACTTATAAATATTGAAATTGCTTCCAATCATAAACTTATCTCTAAATTGAAATCTTCTTTAACGTCACTGGGTAGTAATATAATTGCTCTTACCAATGAACTAACCTTTCAAAATTTTACTAGTAAGCAGTTACGGGCTTACAATAAACTGTTCCATAGAGTCAAATTTAAAAATATTAGTAAATTGAACAATTTAAAAATTCAAAATGCCAGTTTAAAAATCAAATCCAACCATAAATGGTTAAAAAATATTTCAAATGTAACGATTCCGGAAGATATTTCCTCTTTTCTGGCCTTAGGCCCAAAATTTTGCATTGAACCTTTAATAGGTAAAGATATTCCCATCAAGAATATTTTAGCGGATGTAGATTGCATTACATCCACTATCCCAGACCCCATACAAAGAAGCATCCTTGTAGCAAGGGCTACTAACATCATCACAAATCACATTCATAATCCTCCTCAACAATCTTCTCTTTTTCGAAATTTGTTCTTTAAATCCAAACGTTTTCTAAAAGATAATCCAAATTTAATTCTCACTCTTTCAGATAAAGGCAACGTAACAGTAGTAATGGAAAAACTACAATATTTACAATTATCAAAAGACATTATATCCAATAACTCTTCATATGTACAATTAAATAAAGATCCTACGAATTCTATTCAAAGGAAAGCGAACATTTTAATTAAACAGTTAAATGACTCAAACCAAATCAATGTTGTGATGAAAAAGAAGCTGACATGCTACAATGGTACTTCCCCAAGGTTTTATGCTTTACCCAAGATACATAAACCAACACTTTCAGTAAGACCGATCGTGGCTTCGATAGGATCACCTACAGAAGCAATTGCTGCCTTCCTAACAAATATCTTGACTAAAGCTTATAACCTAGACAATGACTATTATATAAAAGATTCGTTTGAAGTAAATATTCAATTTAATAACACTTTGTTGCCTCCAAACTATGTTCTGGCAAGTTTGGATGTGGTATCCTTATTCAGCAATGTCTATGTGGAGACCTGCATAAGAGCAATCCACAAACAATGGGACAATATTAGTTCACATTGCAGTATTTCTGAAGAAAATTTTATGAATCTTTTACAATTTTTATTTGATAATACATATTTCTCCTTTGATAATAAATTTTACAAACAAACTTTTGGAACCCCCATGGGTGCATCAATTTCTCCAATTTTGGCTGCTTATGTAATGGATGATTTGTTAGACACAGTATTACCAGTTTTGTCCTTCAGACCCCATTTTATTAAAAAATATGTTGATGATATTATCCTGGCTTTACCAATTGACTGTACTGAAGAGATTCTCGACACCTTTAACAGTTATGATCCTTTCATTCAGTTCACTATGGAAACTGAAGATGCTGATTTCTCCGTTCCATTCCTTGACACAAGGTTCATACGGTCATCAGAAAACAAAATTCTGATAGACTGGTACAGAAAACCATGTAGCTCAGGAAGATACATAAACTATTGGTCTTACCACAAGCATTCAATGAAAGTGAATCTAGTTAAACAAATGAAAGATAGAGTGTTGAAAATCTCTGACAATCAATTTCACAAAAAAAATCTTGATATTCTTTTAAATTTATTTCTGGAAAATTCTTACCCAGTGAGCATGATCAAAAATATTTTGTTTAATTCTTCATCCGCTTTTGATATAAGTAATCAAACGATTGCACAATTGAATAACAATGATAATAATAGTATTAGGAATAATAATAATAGTAACATTAATAACATTGAAAATAATATTGCACCATTAATTTCTTTCTACAGTTCTTTACCTTACATAAAGGAAATCTCTCCCAAACTTTCCAGAATTTTTAATGATTTACCAAATTTGAAAATTGCAAATAAATCAATTCTAACCATTAGAGCAATTCACTCTAAAGTTAAAGATAAACTTTCTCTATTCTCTCAAACGAATGTAATATATAGTATTCCTTGTCAATCGTGCAACAAAATGTATGTTGGTCAGACTTCGAGATCTCTAGGCTCCCGAATAGTTTCACATAAAAGTGACTGTAGATTACATCCAGAACGATGTGCGTTAGCTGAACATGTCAACAAGTTTGATCACCATATGAATTACGATGCCACGAAGGTCTTAGCTAGTGAATCGCATCTATCCAAAAGGACCTTTCTTGAAATGGCCTTTATAGCAGAAAATAGTAATTGCATAAATAAAAAAACAGATATCAATCATCTGAGTGAAATTTATTCCTACCTTTTGACGTTGGATAAGAATCCATCACCCATTAACAATGAAAATTGATTAACAAATATTTTATGACTTTGATAAATAATTTATACATTTAACTTAACTCCTTTTCGTCCAAAAAATTTGATTCTACTAAAGACATTTAGTTACATGCCAAATGTACTCAATTCAGGTTTCTTCCTAGCTCACTAGGTGTCGCCTTACCAATTAAAAATCGGATTTACGGATTCCAACATAGGTTGGTAACTGTAAATTGGTACCACTGACTGAGTCGTATGACATGTTAACTGTCTGTCTTCTCCTAACCTAGAGCATTGCTTTGGCCTGGTGTGGTCAAAATAAAAAAAAAAAAATTTTTAACAATTTTAAATGTAACGTATTTTATGAAAAAAAATTTTAAGACATCCTACCAATTTTACATGTTTTATATCAACCTTCATTTTGCACAATGTGTCACTCATTGTTGAATAACATCGCGTCTCACAATCTCAACAAAGATGTAAGTTAACAATACATATATATTTTTTTATATTACTTACACATGCAATTTGTAGTATCCCTGATGATGGAAATGATTTATTAAATTTCCGAAAGCTTGGACAAACTTTAAAGTAGTACTCTTTGATTTTGCTGCAAAGCCCCACTATTTACTAGTTCCATACCTAACTAGTCAGCAACGACTACCCTTCCTCTACTCTACAGGCATGGGGTTCTACCAATCCATCGCTACAACTTTTGGTGACAGAGCAGTTCAAGAATTGAAACTTTGGTCTAAGACAAAGATGAAATTGGCTAAGGAAATTAACAGAAGAATATTCCTTCTACAATGCAGAAAACAGAACGTCCTTCCTCCCCACATAACGGCTTCGACAAGACCAATAAAAAACCTACTATTAAGACATGAAGCACACACTAACATCAAAGAACAAAATTACAGGTTAGGGGTGAAACTTATAAATATTGAAATTGCTTCCAATCATAAACTTATCTCTAAATTGAAATCTTCTTTAACGTCACTGGGTAGTAATATAATTGCTCTTACCAATGAACTAACCTTTCAAAATTTTACTAGTAAGCAGTTACGGGCTTACAATAAACTGTTCCATAGAGTCAAATTTAAAAATATTAGTAAATTGAACAATTTAAAAATTCAAAATGCCAATTTAAAAATCAAATCCAACCATAAATGGTTAAAAAATATTTCAAATGTAACGATTCCGGAAGATATTTCCTCTTTTCTGGCCTTAGGCCCAAAATTTTGCATTGAACCTTTAATAGGTAAAGATATTTCCATCAAGAATATTTTAGCGGATGTAGATTGCATTACATCCACTATCCCAGACCCCATACAAAGAAGCATCCTTGTAGCAAGGGCTACTAACATCATCACAAATCACATTCATAATCCTCCTCAACAATCTTCTCTTTTTCGAAATTTGTTCTTTAAATCCAAACGTTTTCTAAAAGATAATCCAAATTTAATTCTCACTCTTTCAGATAAAGGCAACGTAACAGTAGTAATGGAAAAACTACAATATTTACAATTATCAAAAGACATTATATCCAATAACTCTTCATATGTACAATTAAATAAAGATCCTACGAATTCTATTCAAAGGAAAGCGAACATTTTAATTAAACAGTTAAATGACTCAAACCAAATCAATGTTGTGATGAAAAAGAAGCTGACATGCTACAATGGTACTTCCCCAAGGTTTTATGCTTTACCCAAGATACATAAACCAACACTTTCAGTAAGACCGATCGTGGCTTCGATAGGATCACCTACAGAAGCAATTGCTGCCTTCCTAACAAATATCTTGACTAAAGCTTATAACCTAGACAATGACTATTATATAAAAGATTCGTTTGAAGTAAATATTCAATTTAATAACACTTTGTTGCCTCCAAACTATGTTCTGGCAAGTTTGGATGTGGTATCCTTATTCAGCAATGTCTATGTGGAGACCTGCATAAGAGCAATCCACAAACAATGGGACAATATTAGTTCACATTGCAGTATTTCTGAAGAAAATTTTATAAATCTTTTACAATTTTTATTTGATAATACATATTTCTCCTTTGATAATAAATTTTACAAACAAACTTTTGGAACCCCCATGGGTGCATCAATTTCTCCAATTTTGGCTGCTTATGTAATGGATGATTTGTTAGACACAGTATTACCAGTTTTGTCCTTCAGACCCCATTTTATTAAAAAATATGTTGATGATATTATCCTGGCTTTACCAATTGACTGTACTGAAGAGATTCTCGACACCTTTAACAGTTATGATCCTTTCATTCAGTTCACTATGGAAACTGAAGATGCTGATTTCTCCGTTCCATTCCTTGACACAAGGTTCATACGGTCATCAGAAAACAAAATTCTGATAGACTGGTACAGAAAACCATGTAGCTCAGGAAGATACATAAACTATTGGTCTTACCACAAGCATTCAATGAAAGTGAATCTAGTTAAACAAATGAAAGATAGAGTGTTGAAAATCTCTGACAATCAATTTCACAAAAAAAATCTTGATATTCTTTTAAATTTATTTCTGGAAAATTCTTACCCAGTGAGCATGATCAAAAATATTTTGTTTAATTCTTCATCCGCTTTTGATATAAGTAATCAAACGATTGCACAATTGAATAACAATGATAATAATAGTATTAGGAATAATAATAATAGTAACATTAATAACATTGAAAATAATATTGCACCATTAATTTCTTTCTACAGTTCTTTACCTTACATAAAGGAAATCTCTCCCAAACTTTCCAGAATTTTTAATGATTTACCAAATTTGAAAATTGCAAATAAATCAATTCTAACCATTAGAGCAATTCACTCTAAAGTTAAAGATAAACTTTCTCTATTCTCTCAAACGAATGTAATATATAGTATTCCTTGTCAATCGTGCAACAAAATGTATGTTGGTCAGACTTCGAGATCTCTAGGCTCCCGAATAGTTTCACATAAAAGTGACTGTAGATTACATCCAGAACGATGTGCGTTAGCTGAACATGTCAACAAGTTTGATCACCATATGAATTACGATGCCACGAAGGTCTTAGCTAGTGAATCGCATCTATCCAAAAGGACCTTTCTTGAAATGGCCTTTATAGCAGAAAATAGTAATTGCATAAATAAAAAAACAGATATCAATCATCTGAGTGAAATTTATTCCTACCTTTTGACGTTGGATAAGAATCCATCACCCATTAACAATGAAAATTGATTAACAAATATTTTATGACTTTGATAAATAATTTATACATTTAACTTAACTCCTTTTCGTCCAAAAAATTTGATTCTACTAAAGACATTTAGTTACATGCCAAATGTACTCAATTCAGGTTTCTTCCTAGCTCACTAGGTGTCGCCTTACCAATTAAAAATCGGATTTACGGATTCCAACATAGGTTGGTAACTGTAAATTGGTACCACTGACTGAGTCGTATGACATGTTAACTGTCTGTCTTCTCCTAACCTAGAGCATTGCTTTGGCCTGGTGTGGTCAAAATAAAAAAAAAAAAAAATTTTAACAATTTTAAATGTAACGTATTTTATGAAAAAAAATTTTAAGACATCCTACCAATTTTACATGTTTTATATCAACCTTCATTTTGCACAATGTGTCACTCATTGTTGAATAACATCGCGTCTCACAATCTCAACAAAGATGTAAGTTAACAATACATATATATTTTTTTATATTACTTACACATGCAATTTGTAGTATCCCTGATGATGGAAATGATTTATTAAATTTCCGAAAGCTTGGACAAACTTTAAAGTAGTACTCTTTGATTTTGCTGCAAAGCCCCACTATTTACTAGTTCCATACCTAACTAGTCAGCAACGACTACCCTTCCTCTATATATATATATATATATATATATATATATATATATATATATATATAGTATAAAACATATATGAGTAGACATGAAAACGTACATAAAATTAGTATTGGTAGTACTTATGGGTTGACACTAGTAAAACATCAAAATATCCTGATATTGTGTCACAATTACTATATAAATATGTGTGGATCATATTGTTTGCTGATAGTAAATTACTAGTGATCCTTTCGATCTGGTAGGTGGTGATTTGTGAAGTATTTAGTTATTTTGATTTATGATATGATGAATCGTCTTTCTATCGGAAGTTTTGAGCCAATTTTTAATTTCTTTTTTAAATTTTAATTTATTGCACCTATTGATGGATTGTATTTTTTCTGGTAGTATATTCCAAATCGTTGGCCCTAGGTAATTGCAGTGCCTTTGTCCTACTAATTTATAGCATCTTGGGGTTAATAATGACTTTTCTTTGCCTCTTGTATTATATTGATGCTCGATTGGTTTTTTGGAAATCTCTCTCTGATTTTGTTTTGAGGTCATGCCACGTATCCCCATTATAGAAGATTGCGGTATCATCTGCAAAACTGAAAATGGTTCCTTCGGAATTCATTTTCAGTAAGCTATCAATGTAGATAATAAACAAGATAGGTCCCAAGACCGTACCTTGAGGGACACCGTAAGTTACCGTGCTTGGACTACTTCTATTTCCATCAATGTCAACTATCTGTTTTCGATTGCTCAAATAGGATTTGAGGAGTTTATGTGATTTACCCCGAATGCCGATGTTTTCTAATTTCTCGAGGAGGATTTTATGACATACAGTATCAAAGGCTTTTGAAAGGTCGACAAAGATACATAAGGCAGGTTTTGATAGATCCAATGATTTATTATAAATTTCCGATGTTAAAGTGAATATAGCGTCCTCTGTCGACCTTCCATCTCTGAATCCATATTACTGTTCAGATAAAATATTAAATTTTTTCAGAAATCCCGTTAATCTGATTTTTATGATTTTTTCTAAAATTTTTGCGAAATTTGAGATTAGCGATATAGGTCTGTAATTGGTAATCTCAAGCCTAGTCCCATTTTTGTATAATGGTTTGACGATACCTATTTTCAAAATATCGGGAAAAATTCCTGTGTTTAAAGAAGAGTTGATAATATGCGTGAGGGGAGTTACGATTAAATCTGCAATATTTTTTATCATTTGTCCACTTATATTATCATTTCCCGGACTTTTATTTGGTTTCAATTCCTTTATAATATTCAGGACTTCCTCCGGATTCGTCGGATACATGAACATACTCTTTTGGTGTATGTCTATAATCTCTGAGAAATCTTTCGGAGTTTCTATTTTGTTTGCAAGTTTATAAACTACTTCACTGTAATGAATATTGAATGCATTTGCAATCTCTAGCTTTTCGTCTATGATATTATTGTTTTCTAGTTTAATTTTAGTGATATATCTCTGCGGTCTTGTTTTGTTAAATGCTTCTTCTACAGTTTTCCAAAGAGCTTTCGATTCATTCGTGTTTTTATTTATTTCATTTTGAAAAAACTGTTTTTGCCTCCCTAGTTAGAGTGCTGAGTTTATTTTTGTAGTTATTGTATAGTCTTTTGATTTGTAAATTGTCTGGATTTTCACGTAGGCGTGTAAATAAATCATTTTTTTGTTCTATTGATACTAGTAGTCCTTGTGTTATCCATTTTTTCCGATAATTAGTTTTGTTTTTCAGTTTCTTTTCCGTTGTGTTTTTATTTATGTAAAATTTCAAGCTATTAATAAATGTTTCACACTTTATATTGATATCGTCAGCTTCGTAGATGCCATTCCATGTTTCATTTTGTAAGTCTTGTCTCAACCTAGGATAGTTGTTATATTTCTTAACTTTTTTTGATGATTCCTTATTAATGCTTATTTCGATTTCTGCCATGAGAGCTATAGGTCGATGATCACTTATTTGATTATAAAAAATGAAGGACTCGATTTTGTCATGAGATTGTGTATTAGTTTTAACGTAAAAATGGTCAAGGCAGGTTGAACTCACTGGTCGTGTTATCTCGTTTATATAGGAGACGTAGCCAAAATACTCCATGTTGCTTTTATATTCCTCACTATAATCGACATCTGTTAACAGATCTATGTTTAAGTCACCGGTTATTATATGAAAATCATTGTTACCAATATTTTGTAAATAGTTGTAAAATTGGTTATTAAATTCATTAGGACATGAATTTGGAGACCTGTATATAGCTGATAGTGTGACTTTTTTATTGTTGTCATTTATTCTAATTTGAAGGATTTTCGTATTTCCCAGAAGTATATTTGATTGTACAAAATTAAGATTTTCCCTAATGAACACTACTACTCCATCATTCTTATTTAATGTTGATTCATTATAAAGTGTGTTATAACCTTTAATACCGAAAATGCTAGTGTCATGAATGATGAAAGTTTCTGTCAGTACAATAATATCAAAATGAATTTCAAATCGACTCAAATATATACATACAGCTCATCGATATTTTCGGCTATACTCCTAATATTAGTGTGGAAAATGTTTAAACATTTTTTTTCCTTTTTCTGAGAATGAATCAAAATCTTTTAGATTTTTTATCCTTACAGGATTTTTTGGTTCATTTTGATATTCTTGTATGAAAGGATCCATTGGTTTGAACAAGTATTGACAGAATTGCAGAAGGATGATCAATTTGGTTTTATAAAGCTTCTATAATTGATATTTACAAACTATTTTGTTTCTTTGGTCGAACGTGTTCTCATTTTTAGTTTATCAATTACCTCTTTCTCTTTCGTTTCTTTATCAGGAAGTTGAGTAGTTTTGAGAATTTTTGAATCCATCCTGGAAAAATCCTTGGGAACCGACGTTGATGGTGTGCTAGGAGTACTTTTTTGTTTCTCTGGAGTGTCTGCTTCAGCCTCTTTGTGTTCTAATTCTTCTGGTGTATATGTATGGCCGTTGACGTGAAGTTTATTGCCTCTGATGAAGCAATTTTCTCTGTTATCCGCTTTGGCGAGGTTCAAGTGTCTTCTCAATAATTTATGCTGTTCCCGTTGTTTGATTGTCAGATCGTGGGATATTGTAATATTTGTTCCTTTCAATTTCTTTGCGTTGTCTAAGATTGACTTCTTTTTTAGGAATGTTGTAAATTCTATTATTATCGGTGGATTATTCACTTTTCCAAGGGAATAGAAGTTGTTGATGTCACTGTCTAGGATATTCACACCGACTAAGTGTTGTAACTCGTTTTTTATGTAACTCAGTGTAATATCTTCTCTTTTTGTTTCTAAGCCAAAGATGATTATATTATTCTCTTTGAGTTCCCTTTCAAATCTCTCATTTGTGTTCCTCAAATATAAGTTTTCTGTTTCTAGCTGAAAGATTTTTCTATTCAGATCTTCAATTTTTAATGAAAGCCGCACTTCTACCGCTTCGATGCTTGATTTTATTTCCTGTTTAGTTTTCTTTAACTCTTCTAAAATGATTTCATTAGTAATGGACATTATCAACCACAAATTAATTACTGCAGTACGCCACTGGTCCGGGAAGACCAGGTATAGATAATAGGATATCGTGATGGTTTTTTCTCGAACGTTCTTTAGGAATGCCCTGTTTAGTTTTTCACCACAGTCATCTACGGTAAACTTGTTGTTTTGCGATGATTCCGTTTTTTCCTTCGATTATAACAGGTCTGATGTGCCTCATTAGATGGTTGGAATTATTTCGAACATATTAGTATTTTTCACTTTCTTTTTTCCGCACTTTTAACCACTTAAAACTCGATGTATTCGGGAGCTACATTCACCCAACTCATATAATATGAAACTACTATATAAGTTGTGAAGTATTACTTTCACTCTACCCATTCATTTAAAATGAATTTACACATATTGAACGCCGAAACCGTAGAACATTGTGGAATTTGCAATGCACAATAATTCACAACCTGACAACAATTTGGATTTGCTGATTTCATTACTGGAAGCAGAATAAGTCGAAGTAAGCGAACGAAAATCCTTAATTATCATTCAACAAATTTTATATTATTCATCCAATAGCGTGAAAGGGGAATATTCATCCACAATTGGCTATGAAACTGTTTTCACGAATATTTGAACCAATAATTTGATACGTTTCATATCATATATTTGAATTCCTTTTTTTTATACCAACCTACATTTTGACATAGAAGGTACTGAAAAACGGTTTCACTTATATGTTGGAGAATAATCCAGAAATATGTCATATCGAAAGAAAAAAAAACACAATTTTCGAAGCATGAATATTCGATAATGAAATTAAATTTCGGAATTGTTTCTACTCAAATATGTTAATTTCATAGTGTAGCATAAAAATATTCAAAATATATTGTATAGCATCCACATATTGAATGAATATATATTTTCAATGTTAACGTGTATGTATAGACTGAATAGACATAATAAATAACATAAAATATCATTCCTTTGTCTCATTGTAGTCAACGTTTTGAAAAAACTGTACCGATATACATTCCTTAGGTCCTTATCGACCATAATGTGTTTGAGTGGTCTAGTCTTGAAGAATGCGAGTTTATGCCGCATTCCTTATTTTGTCTAGCAGCAGGTAGCGAGGCGTGGGTACCTGTACCGCATTCCTTTGATTTGAACGATCGGGGTGTATGAAGGTGACCCAAAAGAATTTGGCCTGGTAGTGGTCTCTTTTCAATATCTCTACCTGTGCGCAGACTCTGTACAATTTCGGAGTAGGGGATGTGCGAGGTTACTCAAACTAGAGGGGCATGATGCATCATTGTACCCTGTTCTTCCCACTGGTAAAGTTGTGAGTCGTGCTTTTGTTAATATTATGAAAGAGTGGTGTGATTGGATAACCGAAATGAAAGGTAACAAAAGTCCCAATTCTCAGGATAGTGGAAAGTCGTTGTTAATATGCTGGCAACGTTAACATATCTTAGTATAATAAATATTGAAAAAATAAAGACGCCGTTAATGAAAAAATTAGAGACGCGGTTGCTGGTTGTTCGATCCAAAAAATAACTATATTTAGTGATGTTAGGATACAGAAACCCGAACAAACAGCAACCGACCAATCAAAATATTTGGATTTTGAAGAATTTCACGACACAGACATACCGAGTTTCCATTATTCTAGCTTATCGGTGGCAGATATGCAAGAATTCGGAGATGTAGAAATGGAACAATATTTCGCGGACATCAAGGGCTTAACTCTACCTCTGTTATCATATGCCCCCTTATGTGAAGACATAAGCAACGATGAAGCGGGTCCTTCATCGTTGAATAAGTCTTCCAAAAGGAAAGAATCAACACCGGTAAACTCCCCCAAAAAACAAAGGATGTCTACCACAAAAAGTGACGAAGTTGAGTCCAACGAATTTCCGTTGCTGAGAGGACTACTCACAAGACCTCTGGCATCGAAACAATCCGTCGGTAGTCCAATTTCAACGGTAGTTCTATCTTCCGAAGATAGTTCACCGTCACCATTAATTTTGGGAAGAGGGGTAATGAAATCATCGACCCCGGCTAACTCTCCCAAAAACCAGGAATCTACCTCAAAAAATGACGGAGCCGGTTCCAACGAATTTTCGGTGTCCAGTGGGTCACCTGCAAGTCCCGTCTCAGCAAAGCAATCCGTTGGTGTCACTTCTCCGAATCGATCGGAAGATCATTCTGAAGTGTTTTCTGGTAGAAGTTCATCGGTATCACCAATTTTGGGAAGTGGTAAAAGTGATGGCAGTGTTTGGTCACAAAATGCGGAACAACAACATAAGAAAATTGTAGATATTTTTTCGGATTTTGTTAACAAAAAAGCCCGAGCATATCTGGAACATCGAGAAGCTACTGCAAAGGTCTCTGACGCTTAGAAATCGTTGCTGGCGTACGATACGGAGCTCGGAGAAAACAAAAATCGAAATGAGGAGTTGAAACGACAATTTGGAAGAGCTCGACGGACGCCAGCAACGAATTATGGGTGACACTAATCAGCTTAGGCAAAGTTTGCCAACGCTGAAGGCCAACGCAATTAAGTCGCAGCTCTTGCTCAATCGAGAGAGCAGACGACTTAAATTGCTGCAGGAGAAGGTTAAAGTTTTTATGGAGAAATGAATGTGTGCGTGTGTGTATAGGTGTGTTTGCGTGTGAATTTGATCCTTTTTTCCGATCCCAATTCCCTCGATAATTGTATTTTGTAGAATATATATATATATATATATATATATATATATATACTAAAGGTATTTGATTAGGGGGGTGTGGGGAGAGAGGAAATCAACTGCGCACAACTCAGGTAACTGGTTTAGGTATGCGACCAAAACTGAACTTTTAGGAAAGTGAAAGAGAAAAGTTATGCGCAGTGGGTGGCATTAACCATACTACCATACATGTCGATGATTCTCTGTCATATATGCACTGAAAATGTTCTCTAGACTAGAAAACTGGATGCGCACAGGTTTTTTATTGAATATATAGATGCGCAGTTGGATTCACTACTTCCTTTATGTATTATATCACATGGCTGCTAATGAAAAAATCACAATTTCCAAAGAAATATCCCCTCTCCAACCAACTAAAATACTCAAGAAAGAGATGAAGTGTATATGAGAGCATTTTTAACAACAGGGGAGTGTACGGAAAATGAATTTTCGTTACTACGTATTTCTGTAAACTCCCGTTTGCGCATTAAACCAAAATGAAGCTATTTTAAAATGTGGGGCAAAAATGTATGCACAGTTGAAGGTTTTGATTATATTTTGATACAATTCATATACATCACAACGAATTTTGGTGAAATACCAACTATTGCTAGAAATAATGGATGCGCACTAGTTTTCATTGAATATTTTGATGCACAGTTGGGCTTGCCACTTTCATTTTAATATATTACATACACTTTTTCATTAGAAAATATATATCTCACTCTTTGAAAGTATATTCTGAAGCTGAAATACACCCAGGAAAGCGAATATGTTTTATATGTGTGTCTGAAAATATGTTGAAATAGATATAAGAAATTTCAGAGTATTTAAAAAAATCTCACATGTTTAGTTAGTGACATCAGAGATTTCCAAACACAGCTTCTTTGAAATGTACACGCTAGTAGTATTTATACCACTTGAATAATTTTTTTTGAGCTATCGATTATCAAATGAATAAAACATATTCTCATTTAAAATATATATTTCAGTCTTTTTTCCCTATTATTATGCTATATGTTATACAAATCTAATATAAACACCCCGACTCAAAGTCTCAAAGTCCAATCGCATGCCTCTTCCATTCGGATAACCTCTTCCCTGCCATCTTCCTCAGACAATTGCGCCGGACACCACCAATGGCTTTGATCTGGTAAATTTTCCCAGTCCAATTCAATTGTTGAACAATTGCTGATGTCATACGGTGGTTCGTAGCTCCTTCTGCCGCAACATATGCTTCTTCAACAACTTCCACTGCTGCAACTTCTTCAGCTATTTCGTCCACTGCTGCAACTCCTTCAGCTATGTCATCGTCCACTTCTGCATCTTCTTCGACATGATTTATATCGACAGCCACTAGGTCTCGTAACACACTCATTCTCTCATTTCAATGAAACTGATGCAGAGGTGAAATTCGTCCTTTCCTTATATGGTTTTTTCCAATACTGTGAGGGGATGAATGTCATTTTAAATTCGAAGGTCACCCGTTGCTCGAAGGTCGTTTGAGATGCGAAGGTCGTTTGAGATGCGAAGGTCGTTTGGTGTTTGAAGGTCACTACATATTCAAATGTCACTACATATTCGAAGGTCACTCCATATTCGAATGTCACTACATATTCAAATGTCACTACATATTCGAAGGTCACTCCATATTCGAATGTCACTACATATTCGAAGGTCACTCCATATTCGAAGGTCATTCAGTGCTCGAATGTCATTTGAAAGTCACTCAACATGAAGGTCACTGGACTTCGAGGCCTTCGGACGATACCTAGGTGGAGGGGATATCGGATTGTATATAATGAGGATCGATTAATGAGGTGAATCGTTCTATGCGAGTTTTTATAGCACACAAGTTCCATCATATCTAGATATGTCGACATCAAGAGAGTGGGATTCTAAGATAAAAATTGCAGTGTATCCATTAGTGATTGATAAAAATTTGTCGTGTCACAACTGTGACATTGAATGGCCACCGAGTTTTATCAATACCTGCACTGGATTGTGTCAAGAGTGTGAAAGAATAAACCCTCCGAAGACTCCAAAAAAAGTGACAAAACGGTTCGGTTTATGGACGGAATGCCGAAAGTGTGGTGAAAGAATGGACACCACAAACTTTGGTATCATTAGAGAATACTGTAAGGATTGCAGAGCAGAGGAGACCTTGGATTTCCAGCGATGTACGAATTGTGATAGCTACTAAACAGACTGTTGGAAAAACCTATGCGGACAGTGTCGAACGGGGTTGACATTATGTGAATGTGTCGGCTTCTTTTTCAAAGACAGGATAGACCATCTGCTCAAATGCTGGTGTTTGAACGAGGATAGAGAGCCGAGCGGGAAGAGTTGAGGAAAACCCATGTGATTCCAATAAGAAGATACATTGCTGAAGCGATTGAACATCAATAAACACTTTGTATGACTAACGAAAAATAAAAAAATTGCACCAAGTATTGTTCATTTTTTATTCATTTATAGTAATGAGAGAAACATTATATCAACGATTTCACTATAAATATATAACTCAAAAAATTCACATATCGAGTTAATATCAGTTTATGGCTATTTGATGAAAAAATACAGATATTCCATTATACGATCAAACTTTTAACAATCCATGAGTTTTTGTCGCTGGGAAACCCAAGCCATTTCACCATTACTTTCCCATGATTCCTTTTCAAAATTTTTTCCACCAAGTAAATGTCGGCATGCTTCGTTTTACTCAACAGCATTTCATAAAAACAGCCTTTTATTGGTTTCTTATCCATGTCTTCAAGCTCATAGGTTACAGGAATTGTACCATTTACCTTAACGATTTCAAAAAGTTCAGTTGTGAAATTTGCTGTATAACCTTTATCGAATATGCTCTTGTACTTGCTTATTCGAACTACGTCTTCTATTTTTAATTTACCCATTTTATATTTCGCATGTATTTTGGCGTGTTTATACAAATTCAGTTTCGTGGATGATGTCATTTCAATAGGCTTCATTCCAATGCTGCTATGAATTTTATTGTTGTACTGATCCGTTATGTGCGGAAGAATTTTCAACCACTTGTGATGCCCTTGAACTGAAAACTCCTTATACAACCAACTTTTCAATGTCCTAATAACTCGTTCCGCAATTGCCGCTTTTTTAGTACTGAATGTAAAATAATGATTGATTAGGTGTTTCGCCATCAACGAGGAACATTTTGTATTATAAAATTCAGTGCCTTGGTCGGATTGCAAGTTCTTCGGTGTATACTTTGCGTCTTTCAACACACTCTCCATTGCTGCGGTAACGGATTTTCCCGTTTTATTTTTCAGCGGTCTTGACCATACAAACTTTGAATAACAGTTTATTACGATGAGGATATATCTATAACCTTTATTTTCTTTTGCATATGGTTGCATCTTCATCAGATCCATCTGCCATATATCTGAAAACCCTTTAATTATGGTCTTCCTTCGTGGAAAATTTCGTTGAGCTGGCTTATGCAGTTCCTCAACAACTTGCCTTTTAGCGGCACTCATTTCAACTCTCTATGACGGAAGTCGGTTCCCAGGAAGGCGGTAAAGCTAATTGCCCAGTCCTCTAGTGTTTAGGTGTAGCTTTGGTTGTTGACTGTTCTACTTTAACAATTCGCTTTTCTAAAGTATGGATCAACTGCTCCAGTTTGGAAATTTGCTCGTTTGAGCTATCCGACTTCTTGCCGATGACAAATCTGAGTTCAGTAATTTTGGAATCAAAATATGCTCTCGCTTCATAAATTACTGATGATACTGATTCTTGCACAGCGGACAGGGTCAACTCCTTAGTCTCTTTTATGCGGTCATCAACATAGCCCTTAGCATCTTTCGTGTCGGAGGGTTCACCAATATTCCACAGACGTTTATTCTGAATATTATAATCTGCTGTGAGGATGAATCCAACTCCTGATCTTCCAACAATCACCTTTACACCACCCCGTCTACGACCAAATTTGTCTATTGTGTTATTCATCGTTGGAATGAACATAATTCACACACTCAGGAAATAATATACATACACATTCAGTAGATTATACCCTCTTCGCGCAATTCTTCTATTATTGATAATATTTCATTATCATGCCCTGTATGTCCAGCCATTTTTGAACTCCAAAGGAGTCGAAGCCTGTCGATTAATTCATCCAAGCTATTCCAATAAATGTATCTTAAGGGTTTGTTTTCACCAAATAGTTTTCGGGACGGTATTTTCATTATTCCAGAACCTCCTATAGAAATGTTTTCCAATGTGTTGTCTAAAGATAATAATGGCTTGATTATTTTTTGATATTTCTTCCATTCATTAGCCAAAAACCCTGTGCTTGGTCGTGATTTTTATACGCTGCTTTTGTTAATCTGAGTATATCACCATATGTATTCAGTTCAGTAGCAGACATATTTCCCGGAGGTACTTTCATGAATATTAACTGTATAATTTGGATGTGCCTTAGTAAGTGCCAATGGTCCTACCATCTTTACTGAATACAATTTTTCCTTCAATGAAGTCTACATTGGAAGCGCGCATTCTTAGCTTATTCGTAATGGGGTCTAACCGGACACCGAATATCGTATCATATGAAGAATTTCCAGATAACAACTTTTGAATATGGCTGGAGACTTCTCCATTACTGTGCGCTACCTTTGGTCATTCGAGGTCTGTGGTTACCATTGAGGATGATGGTGTATGCATTATCGATGTTTCTTTGGCATTAAATTTTACATCTTGGTCATGACTTTCCATAAAATTTGATTTTGGGAGCGGGGTACTCTCTATGGGTTTGGTAAATTTTTTTGAGTGGTTCAGCACAGGTAAAGGATTTATTTTGGATGTATTAGATGATATAGTTTTCAGTGGTTCGATTATTGGTTCATATATTTTTGAAAGCGCCACTTGGTCGCTTATGCGGTTATTTTTAATGCAATTAAATTTTTCTCGAACTGCCTCCGTTGCCTCAAATAATTTCCGCTTCAAATCTATTCCATCGCTTTTTTGTTCGTCCATAGTATTGACGTTTTGAATGCTAACGTATCACTGACCTGTTCAACTTCAGATTGAGCCAAATATCCAAAAAACATCAGAGATATATGAAATTGTCGAACCCTTTACGGTAACGACCTTCTTGTAGTTCTCTATCTTTGTCGATAGAAATCCATATTTGTCATTCCAACATTTTGCACACATATCTTGAAACTGCTTAAACGTCATATCTGGCGATACATGATCAGAAAAAATGTGGTTGAGATTCATGTCATCCTGTTTGAATGTTACAATGAAATTTGAATTATCTCTGATCAATTGCTTCGGAACACGGAAATATGTTTGGACTAGATAAAAACAGTCAACATTTTTATGGCGCCCTATACTAAAATATGCTCCAATAACATATTGCTTTTCACACATAACATCATCAAAGATGAATACCGAATCAGGTTTAGCCTCTGATGGTTCTACTATTCCAGACGTGACATTTCCAAAAGTACAAAATCCGAATCCTTCAATCGGCTTCAACACTCCTCGTAAATACTCATATTTGGGTTGATATAGAGATTTTGAATAAACATACACATTCGCAATCCCAGTGGGTGAGTTAGTAAAGAAATCATCACATTTGTCTTCCCACAATTTAAAGGTCCAATAATGAGACCCCTAATTGATAATGGGAGGAGAGATCCATGGCGTCGTTCACTGTGCCTCCCCAGTCCATCATTCACTTTTTCGTCAAAATTATCGATTTTAAACTCTTGTTTCTGTTTCACAATGCGCATTGTACGACAGCTAGAGACTATATAAATGCAGTGCTCCGCTGAATCTTTTATTTAAATGACAAAACTCAATCAGAACGGTTGTAAACGTAAACAAGTGGGCGGTAGAGGTTTGGTTAATTCTCTAATCAATAAACTACCCATTGAGTTGCATCTACCTGGTGGTTATCAGTACTGTGGTCCTGGAACAAGATTACATAAGAGGTTAGCAAGAGGAGATCCCGGCATAAATAAACTAGATTTCGCATGCAAGGAGAACGATATTGCTCACTGAATTCGGATCTCAACAGTAGGCACAAGACAGATCAGAAGCTCGAAGAAGCTGCTTGGAGCAGATTCAAAGACAAAAACGCTTCTCTTGGAGAAAAAGGTTCTGCTTGGTTGGTTACAAATATAATGAACGGAAAGCGTCGATTTGGTATGGGATGCGAGTCAACTAAACCGTGTAAACAGGGAAATATTCGAGCTATGAGAAAAATTAAGAAGAAAAAAACAAAAAATATTAGAAAGTAGCCTTTGGTTCTGGCATTGTAAGAAAGGTGCGAGATGTTTTACGTGAAGCAGGAGGAGGTAAATTTGTTGCAAATAATTTGAGAAAAGCCACCCAAATCGCGCTGAAAGCAGACCGTAAATATACAAAAGAGGCAGGAGGAAAAAATAAAATTCGTAGACCTCGGGTGATACTAATTCCCAAAGTTGGTAGAATTCTACCACTCATACCAATATTTGCTGGGTTATCAGCACTTGGCACTCTTACTAGAGCAGCAGTAGGTTTAACTGACGGAGTACAAGCAGCAAGAGCTAAAAGAGACCAGTTGAATGAGTCAAACCGCCACAATAAGTACATGGAAGCTATTACTCTCGGTAAAAGCGGTAAAGGAATGTATTTGAAACCATACCGCAAAGGTCTAGGATTATATTTAAAGCATCAGAATTCAAAAAACCTATGAATGTGCCACCCTGGAGAGCTCTTTCTGACATTGACATCAAATTTATCGCTAAGAAAATGAAAATTACGAATTTTCGCAGTGTATTTATGCGTGACGATCTTCCAGTTTCAGGACCGCATCGATGTGAATCCGCAGTAGTTAATTTAGATAGCCGATACGGCTCAGGAACACACTGGGTGGCATATAGAAAAAATGGAGGATCAGTGCAATACTATGACAGCTTTGGTGATTTACCTCCCCCCAAAGAACTAATTCGTTATTTTCACGGTGGCCCAGAACCAGCTAGTGAAATTTGCTATAACTATGAGCGACACCAGCGGTTCAATACAGTGTGGTGTGGTCATTTGTGTCTGCAGTTTCTATACGGTAAGCCACTATGGACAAAACCCCTATTCAGGATTGAGAAAGCATAAAGAGGATGGCGCATTAATTAAATGCACATTCTAGACTACGCAGTTTGAATAAAATGAGTAAACAACAACTTTCTCATATGCCCAAAGTGTTGATTGGAGGTGCTGCTGGGGAAATTGCGTCAGTGTGGGATAAACTACCACCACACCTTCAAAATGATATTGATGTCTTAAAGTATCAGTACTGCCAGGAGCACTATAATGATGTTGATACTTGCAGTTCATCTGATGTGAATGATGGACCAATACCCCGAAAAGTATTTTGTTGCTATTGTAATGTGAAGGATGTAAATGTAGTAGCAAAAAAATCATGTTGACACCCATTCAAAATCACCACCCAAAAAGAGACGGATGCTGTATCATTTCTATTTCCAGCAATAAAATGTCCTGGAATACCAACAATTAAACAGTCTTGTCGCGAACGTTCTCGCTATCAGGAGACTCAAGCGAGTTGAGCGCTAATTTTTAACCACCAGTCGAATTGGATACGAGTAGCAGTTATGGTTTGGGTTTACATGGTTTCTATTCCTACAATTCAATTTTCAATGTTACTGTGAAGAATAATGTGATCAGCTATTCAAAACGAATCAATTATCCACCCATAACCATTAAAATTCCACCTGGCGCTTATGAAATTGATGAAATCAATAAAGTTATACAGCGATCCATTAGATCTAACGAGAAACTGGCTGAAAATGTCACCGAAAAGAATATGGATGATGTGTTTCTCCTACATCCAAACAACAATTCTCTGAAATGTGAAATGCGATCGAAATATTACATCAACCTCTTACATGAAAACTCTATCGCTGGTCTTTTAGGATTCGAGTTTAAGATCTTTGGTATCGGGGAAACACATGAATCAACATTACCTGTGGATATCAATAATGTGAGAATAATCCGTGTGGATTGTAACGTCACTTCTGGAGCGTATTTGAATGATGAGGAATGTCACAGCATTTTTGAATCCGATATTGATGTCGAGCCAGGATACAAACTCACACAGGAACCACGAAATATAATTTATATGCCAATCAAACCCAACCCGAAGGCCGTCAGTATCTCGAGAACATTACTCTGCGCATTTTGGACGATCGTGGGCATCTGATCGAGTTCAATGCTGAAAGAATAATTATAAAATTGGAGTTGAAAAAATTGTAATATTGACATCTGCCAAGAAAATGGGGTTTTGTTATAATGTCCAGCGATTGAAACCGAAACGGTGTATGTACAATGGGGTTGAGGATCATGCTGATATAAAGAAGAGAAAAATCATAAACCGATTCATTTCACGTGAGCCCGCTAAACAATCAAGATATACCATCAGCTCTAGTAATCTGAACTTTCTGAAATCAATTGGCTTGAAGATCAGGAATACCAAGAAGAAATAAAACATGGCCGCTTTTACTACAAGCGATATGTTAGAAGTTTTTGAAGAGCCAATTTTCGATCATTCCCTGATCAGTTTGCATGATCATACATATAAGCCGTATGGATCACCATATTATAAGAATTCGGACGAAATCAGAATTCCCATCAATTTTCAAGATCTAATTCTCGATATAGCAGATAGCTACATTTATATCGAGGGAAAATTCACACCTTCAGAGCCCGACAAACGATGTTATCTTTCCAATAATGCTATGGCTTTTTTGTTTGATGAAATCCGCTACGAAATGGGTGGTGAACAAGTTGCAGTTGTACGAAAGCCAGGCATAACAACCACATTGAAAACTATGGTATCATTCGGAAAAACACATGACAATAGTTTACTACCAATAGGTTGGGGTCTCAATCAGAATAAACAAGATATACTGGATCCTGCAAGTAATTTTTTCAGCGGCAAACTGCCCCTAAAATTAATTATGGGATTACACCAAGGTGTGGAGTTATTTATGCCTTTGAATAAATCAAAGGTTGATAACGGGTAATGAGCTAGTGGGAGATAAATGCACTGTATGAGGAATTGGAAAAAATGAGAATGACACAAGCATTAACCGAGCCCAGATCTTACCTCATGTATTGCCGTAGTCCGTCTTCGGTGAGTCCTTAGTCGGCCGACTGATGCAGGTTGAAGTCAAGAGCTGAACTGCACTTCACTTTTCGAAATGTTCACACGAAAAATTGGTGTTCGCGTTGATGGATGATAGCATGATAGCAACAATGCTGGTGGTAAATTGGTAATGTCGTATATAGGTTTTTTCTTCAGTGGTACTACTCGACGTGTTGGCTCGATCTGGCTATGGGTTTTTGTGGGAGTGTGAAGGTATAGGGTGTACCAAGAAAATGAGAATCGATAATGCGGAATTGAATGAAGATTGATTCTGACTAAAACGTATTCAGTCTGATAGATAAATGAAAAATAATAAAGAATAAAGGAACAATAAAGACATCACACTAAAGCGAGACGCGACAAAGGGTATTTTGAATGTTAAGCAGGAACTCATTCTGATTATAGCTCGATACTTCAAAAATTCATTCATAGGCGAGGTCGATGCTGAACTGGAAATCACGAAAATAGAATGGAGTCAGACATATTGTACCAGAAAATCGCCAGAAATTGAAGCTCTTGAACCGAATTAATAAAAATAGTAGTGCCAAAGTCAAAATGGCCTACCGTATGTGGGATCTTTATGAGTTACCATCACTTCGTGATACAGCTTCAGACATATGGGCTGTGAAAACTACCAATAGCCTCGAAAGGCCTTGATTCATCATTATCGGATTCCAAGACACAGATCATTCCGAAAATATTTCAAAAGATGCGACAAAGTTTATTAATGCAAATATAAATAATATCCGTTTATATTTGAATTCTGAAGTATTTCCATACGAACGTTGGAATCTGGATTTTGATAAAAAATTGGACTCTTCAGCCTACTACGCTTATGATAATTTCCAACGCAGTTACTACAACAAGCCTATGAGTGAACCAATGATGGATATTGGAAGCTTCCGGAATAATCCTCTTTTCGTCATCGATTGCTCCCATCAACCTGATGCTATGAAGTCATCCACCGTCGACATCAAAATTTAGTTCGAAACCCGAAAGACTTAATTTCCCGCCAACACGAAAGTATATGCACTTATACTACACGACTCTTATTTGAGCTATAGTGCACTCAATGGTTCAATTCAGATTGGATTATCATAATATTTTATTGATATGTATCTTATTTTTCATTTTTTGAATGTATCATAATATAGTAGTAAATAAATAAAAAAATACTTCCAATGTTGTTTTTATTTATAAAATGAACCACTTTCACACACATCCCTTCTTCTCCATGTGAGCTATACTCGTCTTTTCTCAGTTGATATTTTTCTGTTATATCTCCTGGTAAATATGCAATTGAGTCTGATAAAAATCTCATATACGATTCAATCATCTGCTTGCAATACTCATCCAAACTAATGAGTCCATAGGAATATTTGTTACACAACTTTACACCAAAGTCATATTTATTGCTGAGCTCCAAAACTCGTCGGACCTCCTCAACATCAAAACAAATATTCATATGATAATTTGCCGAATGTAGTGCATCCCAACTCAAATCATTCAATTTACAAAGCAATCTTTCAATTGCAGAATCTATATCTACAGCCTCTGTCCACAACTCGCTGGAATATTGCATCCACATCTTTGTATGGAAGTTCTGAAAAATAAATAGTGACTATCAGTTTCAAATCATTATCACAAGGTATACCATACCCACCTTATGTTTTGAGTAGGTGGATTAACAATATTTTATATTCTACCATGAATTTAAATATTATAATTATACTTTTACTCTATCACATCGAACTTGACTAACGATCGGGTTTTCGCACCAGAAAATTCCTGAGAACTCTGCCCTATATATGTTATCACTACTTTGGACTTTGATGAATTTGTCATTTGAATAATCTAATCTGTTAATTGCTTTGTGACTCATTTCGGAAGCCATGATTTGAATTTGATATTGTTATCTTCCAACAGAATTACCTGAATAGATTTACCATATCTTGTAGAATACATTGCCATTTTTTCAATTTTATAAGCTTTACCGATCGTTAGTGATGTTATAGGTCTTTGTTCTAGAGTTTCTATGTGTTGAATAGCAGAATTTATTTTTTCAAAATCAAATTTTAGGGAATCCATTTCGAATATGTAGAAATTATGGTAGAAAACTATAAAACATTTTCACCTGAATTGCGATGTATTCCTTTTGGTGCACTATAGTTCGATGCCAACTCGGAAAAACTGATTATGAAGGCTCACTCTGGTACTATGGGCGGTGCAAACTGAATTCGTAAGTATCTACTCTCTAGCTTTTATATAAATCATTGAAGGGAAGGGGTATATTTGAGGTTGAAATGAATGAAAATAAAAAAATATTCAAGGTCACTCCAACCGAATATGTCAATGCTGAATTCATTTCAATACACCCTCTTACTCAATGGTCTTCAAAGATATCGGTCTACAGTGAAGGTCAACCAATTGAACAGTCATCCACTCTCAAGTTCAATTGATCTCAAGGTTACACACTTTCAAGGTGGCCCATACTCAAATTCACCCTTCAAAATCCATGGTCACCAACTTTCAAGGTCATCAACCCCCAATGTCAACTACCCTCAAGGTCACCAACCACCAAAATCAGCAACTATCAAGGTCATTCACTACCCAGATCATCCTCTGAAGGTCATTTCACAAGGTCACTCTCAAGGTCAGTGGTGGGGGGGAGGTCCAGGATTGGCATAAACCCCCTACTCTGAATGTAGTTCACGGACTAGGCCACTAGACAATTCAAATATTTTCTTAGTTTTTCACCACACCAGTAAATTTTCTACTTTTCTGTGCCAAGCTTCACATTTTTTACATCCCTATACAGTATATTTTCTATAAATAAGCTCCTGTGTACATCTATATATGTCACATATTTCGTTTTCCGCTCAATTTCATGTTTCGAAAATTTTCAATTTTCTCACGTCCCTGATGTATATACATTATGTTTTTGTATCATGTTCAACCCCATCTAGTACTCCATTTACAACCTTTAAGTGTCCCATGTTCAATTTCCTATAGACTTACAAATATCTGAAGCAATCATTGTGTTAGATCGAAAATGAATATTTGGAACCTTTAATGTGAACACAATTCAAGAAATAGTAGTACTAGTAGTAGTTCTTGAGAATGCTTACTTCGTTGGTGAAACGCGCGTCGTGTTGTCTAGGCTGAAGACTAAGGTTTGAAGAATAAAATTCAGAAACCTCAGTTTCGACAGCGCGGCTAGCTCTAGGTTCGGCTGCTTCAGCCCGACGCATATTTTGCCGATCCATATTATACATGGATATATGGATCTAAGCAATGTTTGAGATCCGTGAGTAACTAATATTTAATATTCTTAAAATTTATTAAAATTTCCACAAAAGCAAATTTATTATTTTCGGGTTTATTTCTTTGAAATAAAATCCCCCCCAAAAAAAATGCCAAATAGAACAACTTTTGCTGACTGCGTCAGCGAAAAGTCCCACGAGAACCTCTATATTATAAAGATTTCTTTTTTTTAAATCGCGAATTTCAGGTATATTAATTTTGATAACAAAATTTCATTTTTAAAATCACAGTGGGTTAAATGTTGTAAAGTTTTACATCTGCCTTGGCCCGCCCGGTATCGAATTCATTCAATTCGGCCTAAAAAGGCCAGTTTTTGATTATGACCGATGGCTGGAATAAAGGTATATGACAGTTAATTGGCCGGCGCGAATAATGGTTAGTAAATATGCACATACAAAAATATAAAAATATTCAAGTCTATCTTAAAGTCTTATCTCAGATAAAAAGCACTATCAAGTTCTGAAGTTGAATGAGATTTCGATTCTAAATAGTTCAAACTTTTCTATTAATTTTTAAAATCCAATTCCCCAGAATATTCCTCAAATTCAATATTTGATTTGTGAATATAAGTATTTCACTATTCTATATAATAATTGTCTTTAATTTCAGTAATTTTTCACTGCAAAAATTGTCTTTAATTTCAGTAACTTTTCACTGCAAAAATAATTGTCTTTAATTTCAGTAATTTTTACTGCAAAATTACTTGTCTTTAATTTCAGTAATTTTTACTGCAAAAATAATCCCCTTTCTGTGATTTTTCTCACCAATTTGAGAGTGTGGACTCTCTTGCCATTACTTCTCAGGCTACTGCTGTGGAATGGAAGGTCCCAGGAATAAAACAGGTTAGTATGGGATACTACCCTGACCAGTGTATTTGTATAGGCCCTCCTCCCAAAGCGGTCTCATTTGTACTCTACTTTTGATGTATGAGTGTGCAATGGGAGTCTTACGTCAACAAAATTTCTTGTGTGTGGTTATAATTAGAATACATTAGAAAATAAATATTGCATACTACTTCTGAAGGACGGTACTCCCCAAAGTTTATTCTTCGGATGATTTGTTGAAAATAATTATTTTGATGGATTCAAAGGATTATCGGGAAATACAGGGTGAATAGAAAATCAAATAAATTGAAATTGCAGCATGGGATCGAAAAAATTAAATGCATGAATGGGGATAACAATGATTGAAAAAAAAAACAGCAGCGCTTATTGGAAATATACAGGTTGGGCTGTAATCATACGGCGACAGGTGTGGTTATAAATAGAATGCATGAAAATATGTCTTATGAGTTTTGAAGAATGGTACTAACCGGACAGTTTATTCTTTGGATAGTTTATTGAAATATTGAAATTATTGTAAATTAATTCTAAGGTAATATCAGATAATACAGGGAGAACAGAAAATCAAATAAATTGATATCGTAGCAATGAATTCAACAAGATAATGAAATATGTTCCTAGGGCTGACATGATGAATTTATTACTTCTATTATTTTATTTCCGTGAATTTACTAATAAAATCATTGAAACTACGAAGGGCATTCCTATCTCAGTAAAGAAACAAATAATATTGTTGCATTGGGATACTCTAGTAAATAACTGACGCGTTAGTCGCCGCGTTAGTCTGACACGTCTGGTATATACGAAGCTACTTCGGGCTGATGCCGAACGGATAACTCGTCGGGTATTTACGAATATGCCTCCCGGCGGAGGGTACCCAATGCTTTTCAAGAAACATTGCATTTGTTGAATCGTCAATAAGTCTTTTTCCTATATATAATCCAATATCTGCGGAAAATTTTGAATGAGGAAGCTAGTAAGAAGAAGAAGCGGTAGCAGACACATATTCCTCGTTAGTGGCTAGCTGAAATACATTAACCTCAGGTTTGTCACCAACGGTAGAACACACTCCGTCCTTGTTAGTGATTGGTAAAGATACATTTTCCTCAGGAGTGCCACTTACCTCCAGTCTTGGTTTCTTCATAAAAAATGATTCAATTTTTCTACACGAACCACCACCTACATAACGTTTCGACCCACCATCACTTTTTCCTCTGGAATCACCCTGTAATTACAAAAAAAAAACACTTATTCAAAATTAAAGACCAAACAGTCAAAAACGAGAAACCAGAACCAATAAATACTTATGGATTTTACTCATCGTCCAATCGGAACTCAATATATTCAACAGCCAATTATAATAGTCATACTGTAGTACTATACCTTGGTTGCTGCGTACGAAAAGAAGTTAAAAAAAATCACACAGACACACAACACAACAGTCACATAGTCACAATATTACAAATTCGTACTTACCATCCTTCAGCAACCTGCAATTTTGGAGTAAGTAACCAACAACTAACTTTGGAAAATAAGAAATACAAACTCCGGTGTTTTTACACCACTTTATATTTGAAACACTTGTCCTATATGGATATTATCAAACTATATTTCAAACTGATACTTGAATATACCAAAACACATGCCTTTTATTCCAAGCTTTTCTTATTCTCTGATAATGATAATTTAACCCATAATAAAATTACAAATTAAAATATCTTTATGTAAGTAATTACCTGAATGTGTTGTGATGTACCTGTGATACCTGAATGTGATGTGATGCGAATCGCCATGCATACCTGGAATATCTTAGTCTGCAAATGCGAATTTCAATTTAGTATATGCAACCAAAAATACTTAAAGGTAAGAAGAATATCTTCATTCAGGGGACAGTTCGAATTGCAGGAACACTCTCTTAAAGACTCAACAAAAATGATTAGACGTTTTGACTTCAATGTAGAACTTTGGAGTTCAGAATTGCACCAATACCTGAAGGTCAGGAACCTGTGAGCTGGGTGAGAGATGCCATCAAACAAATAATGTTGAAGGATATGAGTGGTCTGACACCAACTGATTATGTTGGTTGCAATGTTTGTTCTAAGGAATTTTCACGTGGGGAGGGGTGGATGAGATTCAGACCTGCGTCTGAAATAACCAGCAACGAGATTTTTATAGAATCTCGTCCATTTATCAATCCAATTCAACGGGGCTCAAGGTAGAACTTTGGAGTTCAGAATTGCACCAATACCTGAAGGTCAGGAACCTGTGAGCTGGGTGAGAGACGCCATCAAACAAATAGTGTTGAAGGGTATGAGTGGTCTGACACCAACTGATTATGTTGGTTGCAATGTTTGTTCTAAGGAATTTTCACGTGGGGAGGGGTGGATGAGATTCAGTGCTGCGTCTGAAATAACCAGCGACGAGATTTTTATAGAATCTCGTCCATTTATCAATCCAATTCAACGGGGCTCAATACTGAAAATTTCTGTTTGGGGATTACCTCGTTAAAAATGCCTGCTGGTAAAGGTGAAGACCGTTCGTACAAAACATTCACCGAAGAATGCAGCACGCGAAGGGTTATACTAGTTATTGACAACAAGGATAATCTGTGTTCACCCCGTGCTCTGGTGGTCGCTAAAGCCTACTCCGATAAAGACCCTGAAGTTGTGAAGATACGTAAAGATACTGCGAAGCTTCAAAGTGCAAGAGCTTATGAATTGATGGAAACTGCTGGAGTATCCGTTTCCTCTGAGGGGTGTAGTATACCCAAACTGCAGAAGTTTCAGAAACATCTCCAAAATAATAAAATTGTGGTCTACGCGTACGGAAGTAAAGTTCGTGACATAATTTTCAAGGGCAATGGGAAAGGTCTCTCTTTGAATCTTTTGTTTGACGAGGGGCATTACAATGTCATAACATCCCCCACTGCAGCATTCTGCTGAAGTTATTTTGTGTAGAGTGTAGTGTTCCATACGACAACAAACAACACCATCATTGCGGGACCACATGTCCTGGTTGTAGGCAGTTTCCTTCTTGTTTCAATGAGGGGTTTTCTGTGAAATGTGAATCTTGAAAAACACTTACAATTTGGCATCTGTACTCAGATGCGACGTTGTGAAGAATGCTTCAAAATCGTCAAGGCAGATCGACGACATACAAGTGGGGAAATATTTTGTGGCATTTGCAATGAACATCATACGACGGCTTGGAAGTGCCATTCTAGAAAGTATATTTTTTTCATATAATTCACAGTTGCAACTATAAATTAGCACTAATTCACAGTTACAACTGTAAATCAGCACTAATTCACATTTGCAACTGTAAATTGGGACTAATATACAGTTGCAACTGTAAATTAGACCAATTTACAGTTGTAGCTGTATATTAGTCTCAATTTACAGTTGCAACTGTGAATTAGTACAAATTCACAGTTGCAACTGTGAATTAGACTAATATACAGTTGCGACCACTAATTTACGCAACTGTGAATTATATGAAAAAAAAGATACCTTCTAGAATGGCACTTCCAAGCACTAATTCACAGTTGAAACTGTAAATTAGCACAAAAATTTGCACAAATTCACAGTTGCAACTGTAAATTGGGACTAATATACAGTTACAACTCTAAATTAGTGGTAGCAACTGTAAATTAGACTGATTTACATTTGTAACTGTATATTAGTCCCAATTTACAGTTGCAAATGTGAATTAGTGCTAATTTACAGTTACAACTGTGAATTATATGATAAAAAAAAAGATACCTTCTAGAATGGCACTTCCAAGCCGTCGTAACATCAGCCTTCTGGCCACCTCTGCTACATTCAACCGGAAACTCACAAACCTGAAAATTATCTTTATATTTTCTACGATCTCGAGACAATGCAAGAAAAGGTTTGAGCTGATGGTTCTCTTCTTTATGAGCCCAATCTCTGCGTTTTTTGTAAGTGTTGTGGTATTTGTATTTCCTCAGAGTGTCAAATTTGTAAGAAATGTTGCCTTCGTTTACAAACTCTCCAATGTAATGATCCAATCTCCTCGTTGGTACATCATGTTTTAAGTATACGTAAAAAGTTCAGAAAGGTCGGCGGATTCGATCATCAGTTCATTCTGAATTATATTTTAACAAAAACTGATTTGAAACCGGAACTTATTATGCGGGGAACAAATTAATTTCTATGTAGGTTGGCAATGTCAAGTGTTTGGACTCACTCAACTATTTTCCAATGGCTCTCTCCGAACTCCCCAATAATTGAGAAAGGGATATTTTCCACCCCTTCAATTGTGTGGAAAACCAAAATTATGTAGGGGCAATGCCAGCTATCAAGTTTTACAGACCTTACAATTTTAAAACCGAAAACGAGCTCAATGTTTTCGAAAAGTGGTACAAGGAAAAGATCGAAGATGATAATTATGTATTTGACTTCCACAAGGAGATAATTGCTTATTGTATTTCCGATGTCGATATTTTAACACATGCTTGTCTCAGATTTCGTCGTATGATGCTCGAAGAGACAAGTGTTTGCCCCTTCATGGAGGCGAGTACTATTGCATCTACATGCAATAAGGTCTTCAGACAAAATTTACTTAAACCTCATACCTATAGGCATAATTCACAAGGGCGGGTACAGATACAGAGATAACCAATCTATGGGAAGAGAGAGTGAGAATTTATTTCATTAAGTCAACACGCTGCCAAGGGCTCTGAGGCAATAGTTGGTGGTGTGAAAGTCGATGGTTTTTGTGAAGAAACGAACCAAGTGTTTGAATTCCAGGGCTGTCATTCCAACGGTTGTAAGTGTTTGATTACTCAGAGGGATCAGTCTCTCCAAGATAACCCTTCTGAGACTTTGAATCTTCTTTATGAGGCTACTCAAGCCAAAATCGATAGACTCAAGTCACTGGGGTTTGATATAATTGAGATGTGGGAGTGTGAATTCCGAAAACAGCTATCTACAAATAGCGAGTTGAAGATGAGATGTGGGAGTGTGAATTCCGAAAACAGCTATCTACAAATAGCGAGTTGAAGAACTACTCAGAGTCACATGTTTTTTTGACTCAACTCCCTCTTGAGCCTCGTGATGTTTTCTATGGTGGTCGTACAGGCAATGTTTTCGGATATTATAAAACTGAGGAAAGAGAAAAAATATACCGACATTTGTTTCCTCTACCCTTGGCTATGTGAAAATGCGAACTTTCCGATTGGTCATCCTAAAATTCTCTTTGGTTCCGAGTGTTCTTCGGTAGATCTTTCTTTGATTATAGGATTAATTAAATGCAAAATTCTTGCTCCTTCATCTTTGTTCCATCCAGTCTTCCCCAGATAATTAATCATATTTCTATCATGTCGTATTTGTGGAGAAACATTCCACACAGAGAATTGTCATCACTCAGGCCACGAGCGCGCCCTCACAGGTACCTAGGTGGTAGAGGAGATGATAAAAGCTATGAGTGTGGCATATGAACTTGTGAAAATATTTGAAATTTAGAGCTACGATTCCATTCAGTTTGATAGAGAACGCTCTGGCTTATTCAAAGCCATAATGAATAAATTTCTCAATATCAAGCAAGAGGCATCAGATTGGCCTACGCATTGTCAAACTCAAGAGGAAAAGGAACAATATATTGAAATGTTCCTACAACGGGAAGATATACAGTTGGAATTTTCGAAAATCTGCAATAACCCAGTCTTGAGATCTTCAGCTAAACTCATGTTCAATTCGTTCTGAGGTAAATTTGGTCAGCGCAAAAACCAATCAAAAACAACTATAATGAATCAACCGTCCTGTGAACGAAGAAACTCCCATTGTTAATTGGGAGTATAAAGATGAGTGTTACGCTCTACTACCGACTGTTAATGTTGTGCTGGCTTCTCATGTCACAGCTCTTGCTCGTTTGAAACTTTACAGTTACCTCGAGAAACTCAATGACAGAGTTTTGTATTACGATACGGACTCTGTGATATATTTTTCCAGGCCTGAAGAACACGATATTCCTATTAGTGAATTTATCGGTGATGTGACTGATGAATTGGGTTCTGGTTCTTTCATAACAGAGTTCGTATCAGGTGGTCCAAAAAATTATGCTTATAGGTTTTGGGATGGAAAAGATCAAAGTGAAAAAGTGGTTTGCAAAGTTAAAGGCATTTTCCTCACCTTGAAGGCTCTGGAAACTATAAAATTCGAAAAAATTGAAGAAATGGTTTTACACCCCTCAGAACCTATAAGCATATTGACACCACAAATCAGGCGAACAGAGGAGCATAATGTTATAACCATAAATATTTCTCAAACTACAGGCCTAACTCCACGAAAAGAAGGTTTCTTCCAGATCACAGTTCGTTTCCATTTGGATTTAAAAAATCAAAATTACAATAATTATTACGCCTTTTATGCAGAAATATTATTTATACCTGATACGAAAATTGGCTGTCTTCATGGCTGTCTACACACCGTACCTACCCTTTCCCAAATCATTAAGGAAATGAACAACAAAGGAACAGAACATACTAAAAAGAAATTGCTCAAAGAAAAAGAGGCAATATCCAGCATATGAATTATTTCTATACAAAAAGTTCCTAATGATTGTAGAAAAAAAGATCCATATAAAAGAATTATGTACAGAATTATCAAAAAGAGGCAATGACATACGAGAAAAAGACCCATACAAGAATTATATATAGATTCATTAAAAAGAGGCAATGAGATATTATACACAAAAAAACCCATATAAAAGAAACATGTACAAATTTATTGAAACAGGCAATGAGATATTATACACGAAAAAAGACCCATAATAATATAAAATTGTGAAATTTTATCAAAAAGAGACAATATGAGTTCCTGCTGTTGTTGATTTCATCAATGATATCTTTTTATCCCGGGGGAGAAGTGCTTACCTCCTCGTGGCCTTCCCTGGACAGGCTTTGCTGACCAACAAGTATGTTATTTTTCCATACCACTCGGTAATATGTTGTTATTAGTTTTTTGCAATGCAAAGAAAAATTTAGCGGTTCGTTTATGTACTTTCATTAACTATTTATTTATTTTCCCTAGCACCGGTGATACATTGTAACAACTTTCTGAGGGGTTCCAGAGGAGGTAAGTTTGTGAGCTAGGAATCACCGACGAGTCGGCAAATGGGCGAGTCACGGTGCACTTCAATCTCAGGGAAGGTTCAATACATTCCAGCGGAATTTTTTTGATAGAAGATTCACTTTTGGGGTGGAGTATTGAAATGATAAGAACTGAAGCCTAGAGATATTCTTGATGGCGTTAACACCAATTGGAATGTTAAAGTATTTTTAGTTCAGTGGGTTGAGGTTATGCTTTATATGATAAAGATGGTGAGTACAAATCCACGAATTTGGATATTTATTCCCCAATCAATTGTCATGTGTGACGTCACGAGCTGTATACGATGTAACAAGGGTGGAGAGGGTAACAGATGATAGATGATAAATAACGGATGGTAAATGGGTGATGACAAGTAACAAGTTATGGATGAGTGGTGATAGATAATTGACAGCTGATGATAGATGAGACAGTTGATAGGTGACAGAATGATGGGTGACGGATGTTCGATGTCTGGTTATATACAGTTGACAGAAGGCCAGATACAGTTGATAGGTAACCAACTACAAGTGATGGGCGATGAGAGGTTTGTTGAAATTGTTATTCTTCTCAATCGCAGCACACCTTAAATCCTTCGAGTCTTGTGCGAGCTAGGGAAGATACATGGCATCACACCTCTCCATGTGTTGTGCCATGCATGGGAACACACACGCCACCACGGGTGTAAGTAAAGGATGATAGGTGACAGGGCTGTAATGACAAGTAACATATAATCAGTGAAATGGGTGGAAGCTGTTATGTGATAGCTTGGTACTGTAGTATAGACAAGGCACCGGTGTTGCCTTATGCTCCGGGGGATATTGAGTCTGTTGTGGAGAATGAGAAGTGCCGAATATATTGGAACTACTCATTCCCCACCCTCAGGCAAAGACAAGCCAATAAGCCTGACGTAGTCCTCCTCGACCATCAAAGTAAGTCGATTTTCGGTTCCTGGCGAAACGAACATCGTCCAAAAAGAGGAGGAGAAACGGACTAAATATCGAGACTTACTCTTTGAACTCCGCAGGCTCTACCCAAACCATTCTGTTAAAATGGTGGCTCTGATTATAGGGGTCCTTGGTGATATGATGGACACACTGCTTTCGAACTCAAAAATCATACCGGCTTGCCATAATATGACAGAAATCTTAGCCGGACGAATGCAGAAGGCCGTCATCCTTGGTTCACTCCGTCTGCTCAGGGCACATGATTCTCGGACCCAGTTGCTCACCCCACTATCTGGGTAAATGTTTACCATCAAGCAGCACTGTCTTGATAGGATTCGAATGCTGGTGGCTGCAAGAAAGTCATTAGAAAGGGGGACGAGAAGCATCGCGGAAAACATGAAGTTTCGTGATTAACCTTCTCACTTATTTCAAGAGCCTCCATGTGTTGTCGATAACCCACCGGCCGCTGATCGGGTGGAAACCTCCTGGAAGAATATTTATGAGTATCCGCAATCACTTAACGTAGACATTCCAGCCCTAGCGCAGTTTGAAGCTTTCTGCAGGAGGCTTCAACAGCCTGAGTTCAATGATCGGCCGAGTCTGATAACCCCGGAAAACGGAAAAACGGGCCCTCAAAGGCTTAAAGAACTTCGCTGCTCCTGGCCCTGATGGATTAAACAACTATTGGTGGAAATAATTTCCCAGTATTCACCACCATTTGGCAAGAGATTTTAACTCTTGGCTAGATGGGGAGCAGCTTCACCATGAGATCTGTTCAAGTCAGAGTCCAAACAGAGCAGGTGATCTTCAGAAGGGGCGTATTTCAGGGTGACACCCTCAGCCCTCTTCTCTTCTGCATCTCACTACTGCCATTGTCCGTTGCACTCAGGATAACCCGTACGGAGAGCATGTCTAGCTCGTATATGGAAGCATCTTACATCATCTTGATCCCGGAGAGACTTACACTCACCTACGGGTGGACAGCGCCACTCCCAATAGGTAACCACTGTCAAAAACCTTCTCCTCGGCAAGTGCTAGCACGAACTCCGACAGATCTGGTACTTAGAACTGTCGGAAAAGAAAAAAGTTGCTGCAACTAATATGCTTGCCGTTTCAATTTTTCTCTACTTCTTTGGAGTGGTGAAATTGACTCAACAGGAGCTGCGAAAACTCAACGTGAAAACTCGTGAAATGATGCAGAGCTTGCATCCTAAATCGTCCCTTCGACGGTTGTACTTTCCCAGACAGCATGGAGGCCGTGGACTTTTGAGATTGGAGTATCTACATAACAGAACTGGATGGAGTCTGTAAAGTTATCACGAGTTCAGATCGGCTTTTTGGCTTGGTCTGTGACCATGGGGAAGCAGGGATCGGCGCATTGGTCTCATTTTCGAATTTGAACGAGTTAATCGAAACTCTCCTGTAGCTACGTAAGGATAAGCCAATGCATGGGGTTTTCTTAAAGAACATCGAAGAACTTGGCTTATCCGAAAATCTGACATTCGCTTTTCTCAGGTCAAGTAAGCTGAAGTCGGAGACCAAGGGATTCATAATGGCCTGTCAGAATGGTGTCTTCAACACCCTGGTCTACCGTAGTCGCGTGATGAGTATAGAGGCCCCGGACACTATATGCTGGGCGTGTCAAGCTTATGCGGTCTCAGCCTATATCCGCAGGCATAACGCGGCTTTACGAGTACGGTATAGACGAGACACCTGTGTTGCCTTATGCTCCGGGGATTATTGATTCCGTTGTGGGGCCTGACAGGTGCCGAATCTATTGGAACTACCCACTCCACACCATCAGGCAAATACAAGCAGATAAGTTTGATGTAGTCCTCCTCGACCATCAATATAGGACGATATTCGTCATATAGTCATAGAGTTTTCAGCTCCTGGCGAAACGAACATCGTCCACAAAACATCGAGATTTACTCTTTGAACACCGCAGGCTCTAACCAAACAATTCTGTTAAATTGGTGATTCTGATTAAAGGGGTCTTTGGTGGAATGATGAACACGCTGCTCTTTAGTCCAAAATTTATATCAGCTTGCCACGATGTGGCCGGACGATTGCAGAAGGCTGTTATCTTTGGTTTACTCCGTCTGCTCATGATTCTCGGACCCAGTAATTGATCACCCCACAGACATTGGGAGTAGCTATCTGGGTAAAAGGCACCAGTGCACCCTCCGGATGTGTCGGAGCTCCGGAGGTACGGCCCGACTGGTATAATCCAAACTGATAAAAAAATAATATTCACTATGCAGAAAACCTCAAAGTCATCTCCACAATTTAATATTACCACCAAATTCTATGTGATCAATCAGTTCAATGGTATCATAGTAGTGTATGTTTCGAACCTACATAGGTTCATCTTCAGCCAAGTATTAAATTCTACAATAAAAAACAATAAAAGATCAGTGTAACTATCAGTAATCTAATACAGTATGATATTACTCACATGGAGAGAAAAATGTTATATAAAATCTTTAATATAGTTAAAATAGAGTGTCAAAAATTCAATAAGGAAAGGCTTGGAGCCTGTATTCCTTTTTTTAAAAAGGTGGAAGAAACAATGAGGGAGGCTCAGTGCCTTCGTCCTTGTACCTTTTATTAAAAATTAACATCGGTATGGAAATTGACTGCAAACGACTCAACGAGTGAAAAGAGAATGTCATTATTGAATTGAGAAGGGAGGATCATCTGTCAAGATAGCTTAACGTCAAAAATGACAGACAAATGACACGAGAAACATACACACAGAACACAGATTGAGACGAAACAAATCCATCATCGCAACTGGTATTCTGAGCAGATTGATCTCATGTCATCTAGCCATACCTATAACCTATTACAATGGAAACTCAAGTATAGAACAGACATGTGAATATTATGTATTCATTCGAACACGACAAAACAACAGGTTCGATCCACGAAGCGAGACATCTATCGCCCAGTCATGGAAAGAGGACAGACGCCACACATCACAGAAATAGACACATTAATTGATGCGTATTCGAACAGAAAATAACACGACCAATGGATAACGTTTCCTGTAGAAGATCAAGATAGGAAAAAGTATTTGAAGAAAATTAAGATAGTTAAAAAACTTTCTGAAGTCGAATTGTACTTGTTCATTGAGAGAAATAATGTTGGAATTATTGATAGCAGAATTGATTTCAAACATTTCAAGAATACTTAAATTTTTATTGTAATAGGTTATAGGTATGGCTAGATGACATATGATCAATCTGCTCAGAATACCAGTAGCGATGATGTATTTGTTTCGTCTCCATCTATGTTCTGTATGTATGTTTCTCGTGTCATTTGTCCATGTCAATTTTGATGTTAAGCTATCTCGACAGATGATCCTCCCTTTTCAATTCACTGATGACATTCTCTTTTCACTCATTGAGTCGTTCACAGTCAATTTTCATACCGATGTTAATTTTTAATGTCACAGGGATGAAGAATGGTCTAAGCCGCCCTCATTGTTTCTCTCGCCTTTTAAAGAAAAGGTCTAGAGGCTCCAAGCCTCCCTTATTGAATTTTTCGTAAAATATCAAAATAAAAAACTCATAGTTTTTTGTGCCCACATAAACCCTAGTGGTGACATGTGGTGACACCCTTCTTTAATTTTATTAAAGTTTCTGTACATTTTTCTCTCCATGTAAGTAATATCATACTCTATTAGATTACTGATAGTTATACTGTTCTTCTTTCATTGTATTTTACTGTAGAATTTAAAACTTAGATGGAGATGAACATATATAGATTCGAAACAACTATTGAACTGATCGATAGCTTCTGATCAATCTACAAGCACATAGCATTTGGTGGTTATTTAAATTGTGGAGATGACTTTTAGTTTTTCTGCATCGTGAATCTATACCACTCCACTTCGCGACACAATAATAATAGTATGAATGACCTCAAACAGTATGCCTCTGGAGAAAAGGACCTACTTCAGTCCTTAAGGGTGGTGCAAGAGTACACGCGTGCTATCAGAATCGAGTTCGGGATTGATAAATGTGCCACGTTTCATCTCAGAAGAGGACAATTTGAGGAATACGGAGAGGATATCCAGTTCGTAGACAGAAGCATCCTACATCATCTTGATGCCGGAGAGATGTATACTTACTTGGGAGTGGAGCAACGCCGCTCCCAAGACGTAAACACAGTTAAAAACTCTCTCGGCGGCAAGTATCAACACAAACTCCGACAGATCTGGTCATCAGATCTAGTCATTAGAACTGTCGGGGAAGAACAAAGTGGCTGCGACCAATATGATTGCCGTTCCGATCAAACTCTACTCTTTTGGAGTAGTAAAATGGACTCAGGAAGAGCTGTGACAACTCGACGTTAAAACGCGAGAAATGATGCATCTTTATAGGAGTTTGCATCGTAAATCGTCAGTCCCATCGACATTCCAACGGTTATACTTCCCCAGACAACAGGGAAGAAGAGGGGGAGTTTGGAGTGTCTACATAACAGAATGGTGCTGGATGGAGCCGGTGAAGTCATCAGGAGTGCAGCTCTCCTCTCCGAGCAATCGAAGGCATGAGGTCACCCATTCATTTTACATAGACAAAATATGGAGATTCACTCTTAGAACTCCGCAGGAAAATCATAGTCTCTATTGGTCATGGTCGAGTGATACTTAGGAAGATTATTTCATGAACAGCGTGAAATCATTCATATTGAAGTTCATATATGCTTCAAAAAAGACATAAATTCTCTCCAGACAGACTCTTTACTCCACTAATTTCCTTAGTAAAAGGTAACCGAAAACGAGACATTTAAATTTTGAGTCAAACTGACACTTTCCTTTGTTTTTTTACGTAAATATCCGCGTGTTTACCTAAATTATCGTGTTTACTTGAATACCCGCTCATATTGCATGTCATGTGACTTCAACCACGTAATTTCACAGGTGCAGCCATGTGTGAATGAAATAGTCGCTGAAAAATTCTCGCCTCATAGTATTTTCGCTGTAATTGATAGAAATGTTCCGGCTTCATATGAGATTTTCAATATACGATGGAAATATTCGTTGTAATTTTTTGAAAATCTCCCGCTCCGTATAAGATTTTTAATATACGATGGAAATATTCGCTGTAATTATTCGAAAATGTCCCGCTTCATTTGGGATTTTCAATAAACGATGAAAATATTCGTTGAAACAAACCCAACGGTATGAATAAAAAACACATAAGAGGATAGAGCGTAATGAATATTGTTCTGAGATGGTTAGATCTCTAAATAAATTCGATTTCTAAGAGTACATGTATCATTTTTTCTCTAACAGATTATCAGTAGTGATACCACAAGTGATTGAATTTTCGCAATAAGTCTGTCGATTCATTTTTGAACGAAACTGAATTCTCGGACTCGTGGTGTTTTCTCGAATCAATTCAGTTGAGATCACAAATGAAATACAGACTTGAGAAAAATTCAATCAAGAGTGGAATTTTATTAGACTATTTCACAAACATTTTTGAATGCGTGCACAGCGTAATCACTTATATTTGACGTTTAACTGTCACATGCACTGTAAACAAATCTGAAAACACCGAACTTGATAGGCCAATCAGAGTCAAGAGTCAAGTTTGGTATTATCGGTAATCCGAACATGACTAAAGCTTCTGATTGGTTCATTTCGCGAGTGAGTGCAATATTCAGAGATATCGAAATTGCTCGAATCAATAGTTATTGCTTGAAGAAACGCTGAAAAATACCTTGCTGGTTAGTCGATTCAATTAAATGTTCTTTCGTGCATTGATATGTGAAGCTACCAGAAAAGTTAGGTTGAACAAATATATTTTTGAGACCTAATCGGAGAGCATACAAGATATGTATATACAAACTGAAAAGTTCATCAAAAATTGTCAAAATACTCATTATTTAAATTATAGTGATAGGTGAATGAATCCGGTTCCTTTTTTTAAGTTACGTAGAATTTCTACCAACAATTTGACAGAGAAGTTCATTCTGGTTCAATAACTTTTCCACAATATTTTTTCTAAAACTCATCAATCAACTTAGGATTTCAGTCTTCACATCCTCCCTATGACTGATACCAACCAAACCATGATTAATTATTTGAAGCCGCTAAATACTCAGCGAGTTTTCTTAATGACTTCAGCTATTAACTCATAATCAGTTTTGTGTGAAAAAAATTAAGTTGATTACGTTTATTCTATTAGAGGTTCATCGATTACTATTATCGGCATTTCAACCCTTTGGATTTGGCTCTGAACCTTTTCCCTAATGAAGGCCTTTGTGGAATGGAAATTCGATTAAGATTTATCTTACAATGGAATAGTGGCTTTATAGAAAAAGGATGATCGGTACACCCTTTTAATCAAGTTAGTGGACAATGCGTCTATTACATGGTTATTTATAGAACGTAATTATTGGGTTGATTTTCATAAAATTAGAAATGGTATTATGTTCAAAGAATTCTGAGAATTAGTACTTTGAAACGGAGTGACTTTCATTTTTGTGTTCGGGAACTGATAGATAAATTAAGAATTTTTGAAGTGACGTTTGAAGTAATAAAAGTTTAATTGAAACTCATACTCACTGAACAAGTGACAATCAGAATATACCATTTCAAGGTTTGATGATTATGCAATGGTATACCTGAATTATATTTCAGATCATAATGAGCTTTCATCCTGTCACTTGCCAATATCTATTTTTAGATTTTCAGCAAGTTCCCCAGTTCATCTACATCGTATCTCATCTTTTTACACGCTGTATATGAGTTTGACGTGTATGTGTATACCTAACGGAATCTTTAAAAGAGTGAACAAAGATGGCCGAACGAATTCAAATATCAATCGAACGAAAACAGTATTTTCTCCCGGGTTACAATAACGGTAATTAATTGCAGGGTATAAATAAAACAGGTTTGATCATTTACTTTAGTTTAGTAATCCCTACTGATGAGGGTAACTTGGTTATCGAAATGCGCATCTAGGAATTCAATCACTTTTGTGGGGAAGGTGAAATACTTGTTCTTGTGAATATTGATAACTGGTCAAAAGTGCATGAAGTGTAACTCTGTAACTCATTTTAGTTGTGTGAAGATTTTCAAAAATTTTATCGTGATAAATAGAGATGGAAATTAGGTAAATGACAATGACGGGTAATTTTACGATGCTGAAGACAAAATGAACCAGGAAGATAAGAAACTTGAGGTTCAACTACATCATCAAATAAGTGAACTGAAGGATGAACTCGATCTGCTTCATATACGTATCAAATAGATCAATAAGAGCAATAAATTGAATTATATCTTATCGTCGAAGGCCAAACTTGCGACATTCAGAGCAAACAGCAAAAAATGTAGTAGGATTAGTTGAACAGAAAGCGATAACTCCCACTACATTCAACACTGCCAATAAAAAACCAAACAATAAAACCGTCAGCCGACCCGAACAAAAAAGCGAAAGGAAATCCTCAAACAAAAATAAAACAGTCTGATGTTCTAGGACTAGCGAGGAAAGAAACCAGGGTGAAAATGAACGATTATATGAATCTAAATGGAAATGGAAGCCAATATTTACTAGATCCAGAATCTACCAGAAGCTAAATTCCCTATCTGTGATGTGAAACAAGTGATGAGAAAAAGGGCAAGGAAGCACCATGTGATCATTAAAAAATACAAAAAAAATAACATCGATTAAGAAGTCCCCAAATTCATTACTTTACGTGTCAGCAGAATGAACAAGGTACAAACAACCAACAAAGCCATTTGCTAGGCAATGATCTATAGGTAAACACAATCGTAAAAATTCGATACAACAACTTCCAAAAAGCCAAGGATCTTGAAGGGTGTCCCCATGGCCACTGCATCAGCTATTATTCTGAAAAGAGGAAGCAAATTCCGCCAAATATCTCTTCGCATGTTTCTCTGCCGAATATAAGACTACATGATCAAAAAGTATGTGAGTCTCAAGTAGACACTAGTGATTATAATCTAAATTTTATTGAAAGGAACGAAACCTGGTGGACAATACAAACACATCACATAATTAAATAATTCCACTCAGGAAGTCACTTTTGTAGAAAAAGTACGAATGGCGAAGGAGTAGCTATCTGAATTGAAAACGAATTCCTCGGAACAGGATTTCTAGAAGTTTGGGAAATGAACACGAAACTGAAAATGGGACAGACAATTATTTATGTTGTTATAAATCCCCATCAGGAAATGATGGCATATTCTTGCACCGAATACATGACGATTTAAATAACCTTCACAGTCCAAAACTTTGCTCTCGTGCTTCAATATTTGACATTTGATGGGTTGGCCCACTGGGGTGACGAATTACTGGTTTTCATAGATCTACCAAATATTCACAAATTTAATAAATATTGGAACTACATGTGCAGTTGACAATTATGACAAAAAATAGTGGTGCTACGATTTTATTCGAAGAAAACAAGAGAAAACGATACAAATCTACTCAGAAAGCCCTATAACGGCAGAACAATTAAAAGTTCATTCAAATCTTGATAAATATCTATAATGACGTCAACTCAGCATTCATACATTTCTAGATTGTTTTCTCCTATAACTTTCAATAGCAGTTAAAACATTGATCAACCAATCGAATCAAAGCAAAAACGAAATACAAATCTTCCATGAACCATTTTTTTAACACGATTTTTTTGTTATTTAACTAGTTTTGATAATTGTATATACTTGAATATACTGTTTATACTGTGTATACTGTTTGGATATAAATATAAAATAAAAAATAATGTAACGTCAAAGTGAAAAACAGTGAAAATTGCATTTATTGAAAGACATAAACGTCAGTTCAGATTTTCAACGAGTTTCTGCAATTAAAAACTTCATAGCAAGCAAACAAATCCAAATAGAGCCCAGTAAGAACCCAACAATATTGGAAAACCCAACGGATGTAGCCAATCTTTCCAATCAATATTTTACATCCTTACCACATGAAACAGTAGACAAGGTCCTTACTAGTGAGTTTCTCCTTTGATTTGTGTTTTGGGTGTACCTTCGATTCTTCTGTTTCTCTTTTCCGTGGTGCCCACCTCCGCTCCTAGGATTGTCATCTCAGAGGCACCATTGAGGGTTTCTGTGATCGGTGCCCTACAGACGGTTATCTCAGATCCTCTTGAATGGGTTCCATAGGTCCTTGCTTCAGTTCCCCCCAAAGACATGCTCTTGTAGTCGCCTCTTACGACAGCCATACCATACCTACCTGGGGAGGTCTCCAGAAAGGTGGTTACAGAGATTTCTTTAAAGGTTCTCCCGTAAGCTTTTGTTTGGGGGGAACTTCGGTTCCACTCGGTGTCCTCCACCTCCTCCGCACCTAATTTTGCCATCTCAGAGCAACTTTGGGGATTTTTCTGGTTGGCCCCCTTCAGGATGATAGGCTTTGTTTTCCTCGAATTGATTCTATAGATCTCTGTTTTGGTTTGTCTTGTGGGTGTGGTCTTTTAGTCGCCTCTTACGATAGGCAGACCCTGGCTTCAAGGAACAAAATTAAAAATAAATACTTACTGGGTTTCGACGAAGTTCCCATGTTCCTACTGAAAAGAACCATACATATTTTAGCAAAATCTTCTGCTCACTTCCTGACTCAATCATTTGCGGTGGGAAAATTTCCAGACATACTGAAAACCGGGAGACTAAACCCCATCATACAAAAAGGAAACTTGCATCTTTCAGCTGATGACTTTAAATTTTCCTGAAATTTTTGGGTATGCTTTCATGAATTAATTCATATCCTACTGCTACAAACACGACATATTTTCAAAAAACCAGCACGGGTTTATCAGTAACAGATCAACAATGACTGCAGTACAATATTATGGAAAGCTTGTAGTGAATATTGAGGCAGGTGGGTGCCCTGTTTGGATGCTTTGCGATCTCAGCAGGCCATTCTACTGTGTCAATCACAAAATTCTTCTGAAAAAATTGCAAAGGTTCGGTATAAGAGGGAACTCATATCAATTGATAATTAGTTTTTCTACTAGCGCGCGGAAAAATCCACTTTTCCGCACTCATTTTAGTTTTGAAACAGTGTCACTTTTCCGCACTAGTGCGGAAAAGTAGATTTGTTTAGTTTTTGCGGAATATACTGACATTTAAATATTGCGTCGCAGAGGGTTAAAATAAAAAGCTTACTAAGTATGGTTGTATAGTTTAATATATATTTAATAATAAATGTTCTTCATGTTAACTTTTGAGTGTTTTTTCCGCTAGTAGAGTACGAGCGTAAAGTATCACTTTCCGCACTTGTTAGGTAAACTACTATATTTGTCATTAGGACAACATCTTGTAAATAACACAGTTTTCCTCCGCTCAGAAGTTATTAGGTCCTTTACTTTTTTACTTTAAATCAATGATCTTGAAATTGCCAATACAAGGTTCACTGACAATACATGCAGATAATACTTCGATTTTCATATCCCATAAGTGTAAGGAAAAACTTTCTGCTGAATGCAATCATGCTTTGCAACTATTAAACAACCGCTCTAGAGCAAACAGACTTTTTCTCAATGCCGACGAAACTAATGCAGTCAGATTCCATTGTCGTTAAAATATATATGAAAAGATCATTCTACAAGCTGATGAGTCGTCAACTCTAATTTCCACAGAAAATAGTGATGTAAGAATACATATAGATAGATGTTTGAACTCAATAACCTGGTGGGCGTATCCAACAGAACAGCATGAAGTGACATTTTCATAGACCTGAAAATACTTACAGTATAATCACCTCCCATTTTGGAATCACGTCGTTGTGTATGTGTCTCATAACAAAGATAGACGACCACGCACACTTCTCAAAATGATATGTTGTAGCTGGAGCCATCCAAAAGTCTTCATTTGCTCAACTTGTCCGTATGACTAGATTCAGTGCAAAGTGCACAAAGTGTGTATATTTAAGAATTGGCAGATTGCATTCAACTTTGTCAAAAAATATCTCACTATCTCCACACTTTATGAAAATGGAGTTTTCAGAACGTTTTGATACCGGAAGCAAATATAGTCTCTGTACGTCAACGTTTTTCGAAAAAGAGAAAATGTAGGTTAAAACACATAAAAAAATATGTTAAGGAATAATGAATATATGAATGAAATCGTTCTAAGAATATCACAATGAATCACATTGTATCGAATTTTTGCAAGCATTTCATGACAGCCAGTGAAAAATTAACTATAGGATTACATTTTTTATCGCTGTTTGACATCATTTATTTGCATGTCCTGTGATACCTCCAAACTTAACGCCATTCATACCGAACTGAAATAAATGCACAGCTTTGTTACGATAGATATCCTGACAATGTAAAACAGGTCCTAAAGAAATAATTCCTACACCCACGCTGGAATGTAAACAAGGGGCACGTGGCACGTTCACAAGCCAGGTTAGTGATAATCCAAACATTTTATTTTATCTCTCATCTCACACACTTAACACATTCTATTTTTCAATAAAATCCTAACAGGAACGTCGCAATCTAATCTTATTTGTTTATTTGAGTCTATCTACTGCAAGCCAGTTGAGCATACACATCATTTCGATTATTGATGAAAAAATAGTATAGGTTTTTGGAATAATTCATGAATCATTGCAAGTTCTGCACTATTCACTGCATATAAATCAACACTGTTAACCATTCATTTTGATATTCTTGAAAATCCCAGCTATTATATTATTTTGATATCAACTCCTGCCAAAAATCTATCATGTATCAGCTGGTCCCAGTGCTAAGTGCCCGGCATTCCGGCAACCACATTCATTTTCCCACTGAAAGGCCGGTACCACATAGTTGGCATATTTGGTTTCCCAGTATAAGTATATTGAATGCTGTGACTGCTCTGGTCAACTGATATTCTTTATATAATCCAGTACGATTGGGTTTTGAGACGAGGATCGATTGTAGCACCACTAAATTTGGTATGTTAGTTGTTGGAACCATGACAAACACGAAAAAAAATTTATTTTTTTTTTTTCGTTTAAAAATAAATACATAGATTTTTGCTGTAATCTTGGAGAGTATATGATTTATCGAAAAAACAACTCATTAATATGAAAGACAATTCGATTCTCTACAAAAATTATATTCAATAATTTTTTTATGAAATGAGCTCGTTTTCTCAGAAAACGTGATTGAACGCCGACATCAAGTTTCAGGTTCCCGCTTACCCGCCGCTGAAAGTTCTGGCGGGGCCAAATATTTGATTGGTCAAAACTCCGCAAATGATCGGAATAGGAAAAGTCCATATCGTTTCTGAAGACTCCCACCTCCTAATGCAAATATAATATGCGAGTATTTGATTACCTTAAATGTGTTTTGTCACACTTCACGGAGGAGTTTGCGGATGATCCGAAAAATATGAATAATTTAGTAAATATGGAATTATTATACTAAAGTAGCAACCCATACCCTCTTTGGACTATATTCAACAATTTTATAGTAGTGTGACATGTCCCACTTATACATGCAAAAAAAAACTTTGTTGTACTCCTGCTTCATTTTCAACTCACCCATAAAACCGGCATTCTCTTCAGTAAATGTTGAAAATAATCGCTTATTCATCTCCTGCATATATGTTTATTAACACTATTATGAAGTGCAAACCTCAAGCTTGAAATCACATGCTTCATTTTTTATGTAGGATGTGTATGAGCGATTATTTTCATCATTTACTGAAGAAATTGTCGGAATTGAGTTGAGAACTCCTTCGTAAATATCGTAGAAGGGTTATGTGAAGTGGGATAATACACATTCTGGGTACTCAGATACTTACATGTTATATTTGCATGAGGAAGTAGAAGTCTTCAGGAACGATATACACTTTTTCTTTTTCTTCTACTATAATTTTTAGCAAATCTAATTTTTGGCCCTGCCGGAAATGGCAGTAACGGGGTTAACGCAAACCTGAAATTTGATATCGGAATTCAGTCAGGTTTTCTGAGAAAACGAGCGCATTTTGTGAGAAATTACTAATCATATTTCTTGTGGAGAATTGAATTATCTTCCGCCTTGTTGAAATTGTTTCTTAATAAATCTTATACTGTCCGAAACAAAAGCTAAAGAAAATAATAATTTTTTTTTTAATTTTTGGGTTTCACCACTGATTTTTTGGTAAACCATTTTTTTTCTAACAATTCATAATGTCAAGAAGTCATATGCCGTATTTCAAAGTGCTACGATTCATTCTTCACCTATGGCTTACATTTGTCTGTGGTTACTGTAATAATATTGGGTTGAGGGAGGGATTTGATACTAGTTTTACCCTTCAGACCCTTTTTGCTGCTACTTTATTATTACCTTTTTTTTTCAAATAACACATGCGTATGTCTGCTAATAGCAGACATGCGCAATTTTTATTTTAAAAAAGCCAGCAATGAAGTGTCAGTAAAAAGGCTGAAGTGTAAAACTAGTATTGAAAATACTAAATTTGAATAAAACAAGTCCTATAGAATTTCATTTTTTTTAAAACGTACATCACCCATTCCTCAAAATTTTTATTCGTGTGTACAGTTTTTTTATAAAGTGAGAAAATTAATGAAAACTAGCCGTAAAATCAATACAAATCGGAAAATTTGCATTTTTTAAAATTAATTCAGTGAGATTGAACATGAAGGAATCATTTCTACCGCTTTGCAGACATGGAAACGATTCATTTCAATTTTTAAAAGGGACATTTGAAGCTTTGGACCGAAAAAAAAATCATTATCCCAGTAGATGAAAGAAATGAATTCAAATTATAGTTGTGCTACCGTCCACACGTATCGCTCTAATTTACCATTAATTTTATATAATATGTTGCCAATATTTCTAAACACAAACAACCGATGAATGTTGTTTCTGTATCTGACAAATTTAAATGTATCGGAAAATCGTCAGGATATTGATATGAAAAAATTGACTTAGGCATATCGTTGAGAAAACGGTGCCGTCGCTTCACTAGAAGCGTGGTGTACAGGCATTGTCTAAAGAAGAATAGTCAAGCAACGCCTGTGCTGAATGCGTTGGATGGCTCTCACTAGAGCCATCTATAATATTTTACTGGAAATGTTAAAAATGTATCCAGTAACGTGGCGCCGTCGTTGGATGGCATGCAAAACTATACTTCTGTCTCTTTTTAAAACAGAACGTCATTTTCATTCAATTCATTGTGTAAAATGTGGAGTTTAATCAATGGCAAAAGTTGACCAGTAACAATAAAAGTTTGCATTCGGATGTTTCGAATACCAGATATATGATCATTTTTAAAAATTATATCTGTATTACTTGTAAAGCTTGTGTTCTGTTTCACTCACAAGTAACTATCTACGGTCTATCTATCGGGGTCAAAACTACGGGTCAAAAGAAGCAACTTTCTTCATTAGAGTTTTTTTCTGGCTCTACAGAGTGAACTACAAAAATGGGTTGAATATGTCTAACGCTAATTATGGAAAGTACTTCCTGCGAGTGGATTTTTCTTGATTGTTGATGTGATAAATATTAATTTCCTTCAATTATATCAATTATTGTGTACATTACTACAGGGTGAGGCAGAAAACGCAATTTCTATGAAACTCGTTGATTGACTTCCCTCCCAATTGTGGGCGTTGACCTTCAATCCATTTTTGTAGCTGACCCTGTAGAGCCAGAAAAAAAGTATAATGAAGAAAGTTGCTTCTTTCGACCTGTAGAATGATGAATCCAAAAATCAAAAAACTCTATCGTGCCCCAGGAATACATGTACCTACCCAGTGCCATGTCCTTTGGCGGGTGTCCATTTCATTAATTTGGGTTCGTTACGACATTTACAAGAGAAACATTTAAGATAGCGGTTCATAGACTTTATGGTTAGATTCTTACAAAATTGATGAATTTATTTTAATTCGAAGATTAAAGGTGGTGGACAAATTCTGTGATAAATGTCCGAATCACTCAATGGGAGATATCCAGAATTATTGAGATAGGACACCACTCGCCTATGACTCATGGTTTATCATCTCATCACAATCAAATATCCTCTTTTCCGTACTAGTTGCAAAATATACTATTTCATCTTCTATATATGAGTTCTCAGTGCTTATTGGTCTTCGGATTGAAAATGCAAATGTTCATGATTTCCAATCAAGAATGTTCTCTTATTAAGGCTGGCTGTAGGCATGAAACAAGGTTACCAGCAGTTCAAGTTAACTCTTTTTGGTTGTTAGTTCCTTAACAACTGATGTTTAGTTGAACTGTTGGTGAATTTGTTTGGTACAACCCACCCTCATAGAGGTTATTTCAAACGGTCTAGTGAAACTCCATTTTCAGTCGCAGATAATGGCACAGCTGATTTTACTAATGATTCAGTTCATAACTTCAATGAACACCTATATATTAGGTTCTTTGTTTTTATAGTAATCCTTGAGTTTTTTTTGCATAAATACCTTCCACAACCTGAAAACAAATCATTGGTAGTCCTTGGACATATTCCTAGACATTGGACAGGAGAAATCACCCTGAAAATATTTGTGTGAAATCGAAAAGTTACTGAGACATAGTCTCCGAAAATCATCAACTTTCAGCCTCTAAATTTATTTCATTTAGTTGTTTTATGCAAATTCAGAATACAGTAAGTTAATACTTTTTTCGAAGAAAACAGGATTTGGATTTGAAAAGAATGTGCCCTTCCACAAATTTATAGATTCTATAGTTTTTTTCAGGTTGTAGGAGCTGATAATCATGATAAAATAAGAGAAACAATGATTCTGCAAACGAAATTACTTTCAAGCAATACTTGAATTACTTTTTTGAACAGTTGCCATGAAAAACGCCACAATAATTCCTCAAATTTTTTTAGTATGAAAAACCATGAAATAATAATGTAATATTAGAGAATGAATTAAAACCATATGGAAATATTATTCTGAATATGTGTAAGAAAACGAAATAATAACAATAAGGTGCTTCTCAAAATTTTATTACCTAATTATGTTGTAAAATACTGAGTTTGACATTTTTTGTCCCTTTCCTTGTTTTAATTCTATTTGAAATATCTTTACAATATTTGAAAACTTGTGTTCTTAATAATAGATCGACAATATATTTCCTGTGTTCTCTACATTTTTCTGGTGCCTCAAACCATTCGGGAAGAGACTTGGAAAGTTGTACATTTACTTTTTTTCTAATATGGGTGATAATTTTTTTGGTACAGTATCTTTTGATATACTGATTATAGCATTGAATCGTTATAAATGTGAATTTCCTCATCAGGTTTGAAGGTGTTTTTAAACCACTTGCGTTTTCAATATTATAATTTTTATAAAAAGTCAATAATTCTTCATCATCTGCTAAATTATCCTTGCTTTGTAAAATAACACTACAGTCATGACATTTAAATGTATCCGTACATTTTTTCACCAAGTAACCAGCAAAGTACACAACTGAGCAGGATTCTAATGTTGCGGATGAAAAATTATCAACAATGACATTTAATGTTTCAGATGCTTCACTTGAATATGAAGACGAATCCTCCTCCTCCCCCTCCTCCTCTTCATTGAATAACTTCAAGGTGGTCTCTAGAGAACTGTCCTCTGAAGTATTAAAAATATTTTCATCCTCATCCAACGATCCTGCAGAATTCGCAGCCTTTGGTGGTCTCATTAAATTCGTCACAATATTCAACTTGAAGGCTGATCTGAATGACATAACAGTTGGATTTCTATTGTATCCACCTTTTTGCCTGAATATTGAGAATTGGTTCTCTAATGGGTCCTGTATGAGCCACCCAGTAAATAAAAATGTTTGTCCTTTTTTTCCCTCTTCTGCAGCGAATAATTTCACTGCATTTATTGTCTGCAATATGCCATTGAAGCTCGGAGGTCGGGTTGGATTTCCTTTGGAGTTCACCATTATCAACTTTTTAAAAAGATCATATGCAGTGTTGAGTGCCCTCCAGACTTCAGGATTTTCCAAACTCAAAACCCGATTACATGGTTTCTTTGAATGAATTCTTGTACTATTCAAAGCATCGAACATCTCATCCACGGTCTTCACAAAGAATGCAGTGTTTTCCCCTGTAGTGGAAACCAGCTGGCCAGTACGCAAAGCTGTTTTGATTGCTGAATACACACTATGGCTAAGTAATTGTGCAGCCAATTTAACTCTCATTTTTTGAAAGTTATTGGGATTCAAATGAATATCTGTTAATTTGATCAAGGCTTTGCCTGTGGAACTCTGTTTATCCAATTCATAAACTTTTCTTATGTCCGAAAAACGAATAAAATTGCCATTTAGCAGAAAATCGTGGGCGATAAAATTGTTTCGGACACATTTTAATAAATGAGGGGCATCAAACAAAGCATAATACTTTTGAGAATCCAAAAAAAAATATTGCTTTTCAAATGATACTCCCAACATATCATAAAATTGTTGATTCCTCGATGAAAGGTCACAAGTCATTCCCATAGGTTCCAATCCAGACTCTTTAACTTTTCTCAATGTTTTAGTCATAATATCCATTAAATTGTTGGCACTCACACCGTCATCAGAAACAAAATAAGCAAGTGGCAATTTCCAAGTAGAATAAATGCCTCTTATCATAACTGCCAATGCCTCATTTGCAGGTACAGCTTTTCTACCAAATTGTCCAAGATCTTGGAAACCCTCAATGATGTCTAGCTTTTTGTTGTATTCAAGATTTCTCTTGATGGCCATTTCATCAAACAATATAATACATTTTCTTTCATTAATCAACATGGTGTCAGCTTTCAGTGCCAATCTGGCAAATATTTTTTTATTGAATCCTGGTTTGCAGATGAAATTTCTGACCCAGCTTCTGACAGTTGAAACAGATGGTAAAATAAGACCTTTTCTTCTAAGGTATCTGTACGTTGAAGGGCCTTTATAATAGATGGATAACGCAGTCCTTTTTTCGGAAGGTAACCAAGATGATCTTTTTTTGTGTCTTAGCTGCATATTTACTAATGATTGGGAAAACTGGGAAATATCATTCCTCACAGATACTGTTGCTGAAAGTTGAGCCTTCTAAAATTTTTTTTTCGCATGAGAAAGTTGAGTTTGGAGATTATTAATCTTCTTCTTGGAATATTTTAGTTGCTCTTTCAAAGATGCATTTTCTTCCTGAACTGATGGCAACGTTCTTTTTCGAGACGGTGTAACAGGAAAGTTTTGAATTTCTTTCAACCATTCATCTGTAGATTCACTTGAAATCGTTCCTTCAAAGACTAACTCACTTGTTGATGGCTGATCTTGCTGTTTTGAACCTCTGCATGGTGCACCGTATGTTTTCCTAGCCATACTTTGCTCAAAAATCAAATTTTCGTTCTCAGCATCTTCATCCTCGGATTCATCTTGTAACTGATATTTGTCTGGGACAGCATCTAATGGCAACCGTTTATATCGAAGGAATTGTGGTTTGAAATGCCGATTGCACAAATACTTTGTACTTAGGGATTTTGGGCTCAGACCAGGCAATGTGATGTTGCCTGAAAAAGGGAAAAAACCAATTGGTAACTCGTAAAATAAAAAGTAAACAAATCTTTTTTTTAATTTTCACTATAGGACACAGAGGTTATTGTAAGGTTAAGCTCTTAAAACAAGTTAAATCTTATTTTATTTTCACGTATTTCTATCCAAGAAGTTGGGAGGGTACTTCAAGAAAAAAAATTAATTGATAGGGAAATGTATTTTCTAAGCAGTTTCCATAATATTTTGAAATTACATATTAATGATTTTATTTACTTGCAAGATAAACTCTTCAATTATTTATAACTTGATTGTACAAAAACTACACATCGGACAAAAACCATCTTGCGCACAGTTAAACTACATGTTATTACCTATCAGTTTCCTCTTTATTGTTTGTCCAGCTTCAGATTTAAAAAAAATTATGATTTTTCAAAAATTGGTCTCTGTTTCGATGTTTTCCCCGATTTACTCAGTGAAAAATGCACCGATCCGGTCGAATTAAAAACTATTTTGTAGGTTTTTATAATTCTCTACAAAAGTTCCATTGACTGTAAAACGATTAATTCAATACTTACAACCAAAGAAGTTGTAATTTTTTTCACTATTTCTTCTTCAAAAAATTCCACAAAGCGATTGTGCTGGGGCGAAAACCAGGATTTTCATTAACGAACTATCTTATAAAAATTATTATATGTCATTTACGCCTTGTATTTTGTGTAGAAAAAACCTCTATAGCTGGGTCTCATATCATTAATCACTAGCAAAATTTCAATATACCTGAGATTTTCAGTAATATCAATATAAGAGTAGGGCTCATGGAGAATATTAGATCCATTGATAACTTGCCATAAATACAATTTTAAAACTTGATATTATATTTTGGGAGCTGTTAAGTTTTCTTACCTGAATGGATTATCCATTGTTTACATCTTGTGGGGTCTTTGACTGGAAAACGGAATAATCTCAAACTAGGGTCATTCCTAGTTGATAGTCCACAATTGCTGTATGCACATTTATGGCATACAGCATTAAGGAGGTGTCAAAGTTTCAATAAAAATCCATATATATATATATATATATATATATATATATATATATATATAATTTATTAATTACTCAAAAGTATTTTTTGCCGAATTTTATGTAACCTAGTGGGTTTGTTAGCAGCTACAAGAGGCTTCTTTTTATTAAAGATTCCAAATTATAAGGAGCAAAGGGTCAAATGATTGGAATTTATGGTAAAATAAATTGTATACCACTGTTGTTTTCTGAATTTCATATTTTTAACAGATTAAACAATGAAAAATACCTACAATAATTGTATTATTGCATTATAAGACAATTATTGTCTTATAATGCCCTGATTTTGAAATAGCACAACATTATCAATGGAAGGATTGCCATAATGAATTTATTGCTACCTGAGCTCTTTAATTAGTTTCGGCATTAATGGGCTGGTTGTTTATTGTGTTTCAGGGTGTATTATTGTTGTCAACTGTTCCTATCAAAACTTAACATTACCCTTTTGCAAAAAATTAAAAAGAATTTTAAGAAAATATATGGAGTGTCTCAAAAAAGATCATTCAAATAACTTTTAGAACATTAATGATGCGTAGCCACCATTTCTACGCCACTGATTTTGATCCGATAAAGTTCAGTTATTTCAAATTCACTGCATTATAAGAAAGTTGTATATTCCATTATTTATTCTGCAAAAATATGAAACTTGGTGGAAAACAATGATTTTTGCCATAAAAATCAATCAAATAACCCTCTGATAGCTATTAATAATTTGAAATATAACTTTATGAACTGAAGCCTCTTCTTACTGCTAATAACCACACCAGGTTTAATCAAAATTAGCAAAAGGGCTTATAAGTTATTAATGAAAAATCGATTTTTAACTGAAACTGTGACGCCCTGCTACTTGGAAATGAAGCACGTTAGGACATACGTTTATATGAAGTTTCCTTCATAAAATATGACAAGGAATCACCACTTGAAATTAATGATATCATTTAGTATACACCCTGTAGGTATATATGGTCCTTCAATTTCATTTTGGTGTTGCTTTTTTCAAATCGTGAATAAATACTAAACATTTCGTTATTAGAATAATTAACTGAAGGATAGTTCAAACAGCAAATAAAATAAGGAAATGAAATAATTAAAATAAATCAAGAATAGGGACAATAAAAATGGTTTTTATATACCAAGTACCTATGAAACAATCAAATCGCAGCTCTTTTGGCAATGACTTTTGTTCAAATCAATAGTTCAACAAATTATATTTTAAGGTTTTTAGGTGTTGCTAATGCTCTAGGTTAGAATAATTGGAAACCATGAACTCATGAACATTTCAGAACAAAAAGGATTGTTGACCATCTTTATTTTGTTTCTTATTTTAGGTAATTCTAGTAATTGAAATCTGATAAATCATCACCTACTCCCACCATTTTTTATTGAAATCTGATAAATCATCACCTACTTTCACCATTTGTGATCTGTTCGAGAGATACGATGCAAAGAATTTTACAGCGTTATTAGTTAAACCATTATAATGCAATATATAGAGAAGTAGTTGATGATTTATCGTGTCGAAGGCCTTACTGTAGTCGATCAGAATTAAAGCAGTAATTTCGTCATTATCCCAAGCTCTGACAATATCGTCAAGTATATTCAGTAGGGCCGTTGCACAGCTATAATTTGTCCTAAAACCTGATTGCATCATAGGGAGGATGTTATTTTCAGAAAGATGAGCACGAAGCTGATGAGCTATTGCTTTCTCTAAAATTTTTGAGAGGTATGGCACTAGAGAAATAAGGCGCAGGTCTTTATATTCCATAGGTTCCTTAACTTTTGGTATTGGAATTACAATTGATTTTTTCCACATGCTAGGAAAAACGTTTTTTTCCAGACAGAAATTTATGAGATGGGGTATGATAGGTAATAATGATGGGCAACAGAGATTAACAAGAAAATTGTCAAGATTGTCAATTCCTTTAGACTTGCTTTTTATTTGTGACATGATGGTTAATAACTCAGCCTCCGTGATCGGATGAAATTCTAGTAATGTAGTTACAGATTGATTTGTGTTATTTTCATAAAAACTTTTTATACCAGAATCGATTTTGTTGTTCAGTTTGGTGGACGATATAAAAAAATCATTAATATCACTTGCGTTGTGCAACTGGGCGGGTATATTCGAGGATTTGGATTTACTATGTATGTTCAATTTTTTGAGTTTCAGCCACAAATCTTTAGATCTATTAGTATTCACAGTGATATGTTCCAGATAAGCCTTTCTTTCACGTTCAATGGATGACTTCGTGTAATTTCTGAGAGTTTTGTAATAATTCCAATCCTCGACTATGACCGTTCTTCTAAATTTAATTAGAGCTTTGTCTCTGAGTTTCATCATCAGTTTTATATTGTCGGTTATCCAAGGAGTGAATGGTTTGTTGAAGTTTTTTGTAATGTATGGAGAATGGGTGTCGAATAAGTTGAGAATATGCAAACAAAAATATTCAATTTTATTGTCGATGTTGTCCATGAAAAACATGGGAACCCAAGAAATCAAATTCAAGTCATAAGTGAAATTTTCAATGTTGAAATTTTTGAAATTGCGAAACGTTCGTTTATTGAGATGTTTGGTCTGCGATATACTGCAGTAAACTAAGTAGTGATCGGATATGTGATGTAAATCTACTGTTCCACAATCATCCCATTTGAGGTCATCGTGTAAAATAACATAGTCTAGTAGAGTGGACGATGAGTGCGTCACTCTAGTTGGTGATTGTATAATTTGTTTCAATTCATATGTTTCGAAAATATCATTGAGTAAAATATAATTCCTGTCTGTAATATCTAGACCATTGATATTGAAGTCACCCATACAAATAAAATTATCGGATCTGGGCGCTATTATAGTGAGGGTATCTTCGAATTCGCTAGTAAATTCAGGAATATTTGAGGTTGGTGGTCTATAAATAACGCCAACTGTATAAACTTTTGTACCATACCTTAATTCAACCCATAACTGTTCTATATTGTTAGAAATATCACTTACTAAAATGTCAAAACGAAATGATTTTCTGAAAAATAAACCAACACCTCCTCCTCTGGTATCTCTAGCTGTATGTATGAATCTATAACCAGGTATTTGAAACATGGTTGCGTCGCTATTCGGTTTCAGCCATGTTTCAGATACTGCAAGGATGTCGTACTCATTTGCAGTTACCACATCCCGTAGATCATTGAAACCAGTAAATAGTGAGCGTACGTTTATATGCGCAAATAACATTGTCAAAGTTGAAAGAATAATTTTCGAAAATATGTTGAAGTTTACAAGCAAAATGTTGAATAATAACAAAAATAAACAGTTTTTATGAACAAAAACAAAAAATATGAGAGCAAGTTCTAGAATCCAATATGACTGATAGGTATATATGATTAAGTGTTTTTATTCTGTTGAGAAAGAGATCGAGTGTTGAAGATTTTTCATGTCTCAACTTTTTTTACGTTATTATCTCTGGCTATTGAAGTCCAGGGAAAAAGTTGTGTTCCGTCTTCTTCGAGCGTTTCAATTCAGCGTGTGTATATTCAGTTCCGTTTGTTGTTAAAGTCTTTTTACGCAAATCGACTTAAGATGTTATGTCTTGGATTTTAGCTTGTTTCAGATGCGACAGCAAGAATTTGTTGGCAGTGTAGTCTTCAGCAGGGAGGTCCTGAACAATGTTTATATTGTAGTTTTTCAGAGCTTCTCGATTCAACTTTGCTCTGGAAATAATGTTGTTTTTCAACTGATAATGTATCGTTTCTAGAGCCACTGGATGAGTTTTATTCTCAGTTCTAGTACCCAAACGATAAATATCTCGAAAGTCTGTACTTGAACAATCGATTTTGAGTGTATTAGTGAGTAAGCTGAGGATATCATCAAACAAGTTATTATCGGAGTCTGGAATACCATATATGATGAGGTTATATTTCTTTTGACGACGTTCTAAACCAAGAATTTTTTCACGCAACTTTATATTTTCACTTTCCAATTCTGAACTTTTCAAAGTTAATTTTTCAATATCAGCGGAAAAATCACTACGCAAAGCCTTTATTTCTTGCTTGATTTCCTCATTCCCTTTCTGAATCAAGCTATACAGAGTGGGCCATTGAAAACGAAACAGCGGCTCTGTAGGTCAAGAGAACCGAGTTATATAAAAACGCTTGGACACGTCAACCACATTTTCGAGGGGGACATCGTTCGCGATGAAATTCACCCGAAATACATTCCATCCCTCGGAGCTGTGACTGCCACCCCTAAATTTTTAAATGGCAACATATGGCAAGTGATACCTCATTTGAAAGGTATTTTCCTTCTTAATATCAAACAACAAAAATAAATCAATTCCATCGATTCGTTTTCGAGATATAGGAACTTGAAGTTGGGAAATCACTTTTTATTCACTCAATCAATAAAAACAATATCTGATAAAGCAACTGTCGCAATAATTATTATTGTCAATGAATTAAATGTTCAAACTGTCTACCACCCGTTTCCATACAATAGTACAAGTTCTGCTCAAAATGAGACCTCACATTTCGTAGCATTTTCGGCATTATTCGACGGCATTCTTCAATAATTCTACGTCGTAATTCTTCCAGAGATTCTGGTTCGGTTGCATAGATTTTTTTTTTCAAGTGACCCCACAGGAAAAAGTCGAGTGGGGTTAAATCTGGAGATCTGGCTGGCCACTCTATAGCTCCTCTTCTTCCAATCCAACTTCCAGGAAACATTCTATCCAAAAACGCCCTAACAGGCTGTGCATAATGTGGAGGTGCCCCGTCTTGTTGAAATTTCAAGTGGTCTTCATGGTAACGAATGTCATTTTCAATGATGTCTACTAATTGTGGATAAACAAATTCATTCAATAATTCCAAATAAGTTTCTCCTGTCAGGTTACCGTCTAGAAATACTGGTCCAATCAAACGGTCCCCAAAAATACCGGCCCAGACATTGAGTTTTTCGGGAGTTTGAGTATGGACTTCGTGGAAAACATGTGGATTGGCATCTGACCAATAACGACAATTATGACGATTCACAGTCGAATTCAAAAAGAATGTAGACTCATCAGAAAAGCAGAAGTTGAAAAGAAAATTCTCATCAGCATCTATTTTCGTAGTCATAATTTCACAAAATTCCTGTCGCCTATCAAAATCGTCTTCAATCAATTGGTGTACCAAATGTATTTTGTAGGGGTGAAGTTTATGATGTTTCAGGATTCGGCGGATACTGGTTCTACTAATATTGGTAACACTTGCCAATTTCCTTGTGCTCAATGTTGGGTCTGCATGAACTTGTCCTAAAAGTGCAACTTCAACAGGTTCATTTCTCACAGGAAATTCACGTTCTGGGTCTCGTTTCTTGTTGGCTACTGATCCAGTTTGACGAAACTTTTGCACTAATTCTAGAACGTATTTTCTAGCAACAAGTTTATCTGGATGCGTTTCATTGAACAAATTAGCTGTACGGTTACCGCACTCATCATTTTTGAAAAAAATTGTTATTATTTCAACTCTTTCTTATTGAGGAAATATTCAGCAGCTGTAATTCAGTCTAATGTCGTTCAATCAACAGTTTGACATTGCCAGACGTCCAAAATTGCGATTTGGCGAAAAAAATTATCGCATACATGTTTTTGTTGTACGCGCATTGGAGTCGAATTCGAGAAAACTTTTTTTTATCGATTCTCAAGAACTTTAACATTTTTTCGATCAAGTAATTGAAGATGAAATAAGAGTAGTGTATCTATGAGAGAACGAAGGAATCAAGGTCAAGCTCATATTTGATAATATAAAAAATATCCTAATTTGGACCCAAAAAAAAAAAATCCCCTGTACCTCACCACGCAGATGAGAAAAAATGTATTCTTCATGATGAGACATCCGAAACGGCAGACATTCCAAAATTAAGGATGTACCTCATGGTCCAACGAATTTTTAACACCCAGATTCACTGATCATATGAGTTATAGAAAAAATGTAGTCTTCATTATTCATCAAGATGTGAGGATCCTCTATACCAGGGTGGCCGACAATTTTTGATAGCTGAGATTCGCAGATGAGAGTTATAAAAAATTTATTCTTCATGAGACACCCGAAACACCAAGGCATTCCAAAAAAAATTAAGGGTACCCCATGGTGGTCAACGAATTTTTGATAACTGGGATTCATGGAAAAAGTGTAGTCTTCATTATTCTGTTTTAACCAAGATGGTGGATCCCAGATGCCCCACCAATTTTTGATAGGCCATCAGCTGAGAAAAACGTATTCTTCATGATGAGATTTTTCATGTGCCATTGTGAATCTGTCAGAATTAGGGATTCCCGGTACCCCATTGAGAACATGGCAGTAAATTTTGGGAGAAAAATGTATTATGAAAAAATGCCCAATATCATCCCGAATAATATTTTGGAGAAGGCCTCGTACATCATATTTCATTAATCTCATATTTATCATGATGACAAATCGATTTGAAGTAATTTTGAGAGGTCTCCTTGTATACATTATGATAATAAGGCAGCATCCAAAATCTGGTCTGTAATATATTCAGTATTCTGATGAGTTATTGAATGAGTCCGTATCCAATTTCAGTAGCCGAGGAACGAGATAAAACTGAAAGTTAGCGATCTACATTATGTAGTGTATATTTACCGGTTTAAATTATTAATTCCGACCGCCAGGTTGAAAGTTATGGAGTAACATTCTGCCGTGTACAATACTGGTATAACATTTATCTCAACGCAGCAAAGGACGGGCTAATACGGTGAATAATAATTAATTTAGATCAGCCGGTGATATTTGCAAATAGAGCTTGAGGGGATTCATGTTTACAGTTATGTAATTCTCAGTTATACCTAGAAAATGAAAGTGGTATGTATTTTTTATAAATTCAATAGTTGTATACAGGGAGACTTATATATAAAAGGTAAACAAAATTAAAATTTAGTTACGTACAGTGTTTCATGCAGATAGAAATATAGTAAGTTAACATTTTTTTTCACATTTTGGGGAAAAGTGAAAATTGTAGGCTTTTTTCAGGTGTAACAATTAAAATTTTCTCATCATAAAAATGGACAACTTAAATAACAAAATGGTAATATTTTTTTTGAGTGTTTTTATTTCTTAAATGTAATTATATAAATTTTTGAAGGTTCTCAAAGTATTGAAAACAAATCAAGATGCTTATATGCCTACAAGATCAACCCCGGGATCCGCGGTTGTGATCTTAGAACTCCAATAGGTTTTCTTATTCATGCTAGACAGCGACTTTTAGTAGACACCTTTTCAAAAATTCAGCTTCCTGAAAATGTGTATGGATAGCACCAAGATCGGGATTGGCACTGAAATTTGGAATAGACATCTTTGCTGGAGTGATAGATCAGGATTATAGGGAAACAATTAAAATTCTATTATATAATTCATCACATGAAAAAGTTGATTTCAAGAAAGGAGACAAAATAGCCCAATTGATTTGTGAACGCTATTGTATGCCAGTCATTGAAGAAGTTCATTTTTTAAATAGCACTGAGAGGGGCAACAGAGGATTTGGATCGTCTGATATTGTTCCAAATGAGTCTCAATAAAAATGATAATAATAATAAATAGTATTGGTATTAAACAGAACATTGAGAAGAGCAGATGAAGAAAAATGGCTTCATTAAAATCGAATTTTATCATTTTGGTAGCTATTGTAAATGACATTCTTTATACAAATGTTCCTAAAGGAGCTCAGTTTATAGCAATATGTTTTGACATGGAGAACATCAACAAAGACTGTAACCGTACTTCTTGGGAATTATTGGGCTCATCCCAAGAAAATGATGGTCAACTATCTGTATTCAAAATTAGTATTCCAGAAACAAACGCAACAAATTTCAACTATAAATTAAAAATAATATATCATAATAATTCTGAAGTTGATCAACTGGAATGGCAAACTATGAATTTTATTAAAACCAATAGAAATACAGCTACGCAAGTAGAAACACAAGGAATGTTTTTTATATCGTGTATGACCTTAGTTTTAGTAATTATTATATTTTTAATTATTGTTATAAAAATGGTAATGTTGAAAAACCATTGCTTTCACCAGATAATTAATTCTTGATTGTCCTTGTACCAATTGTAATTTTTTTATCTCACTTTAAAGGTCAATAAAAATTTAATGGAAAGTGATTGAGTAAACCTTGAGAAACCGCACCTATTTCTTATTGATATAAATAGACAATGAACTAGCTATTAAGTGTTCAAAATGAATTTAGTTCAAGATACCTTCTTGGGTGAACGAAAGTTTTATTTAAATGCAGGTAAATCAAAGTTTGTGTCGGTATGTCTATCAGTGAATTTGGGGTATACCGCTTGTATTGTAATAGCAGACGATGAGACCGGGACGTTAGTATTCAGCGAGAAATAATGGACAGAATTAGTGAAAAGCAAGGAAGCAATTAATAATTTGTTGGAATCCCTGGAAAATGAGAACTGTATAGACATGGGAAAATATGCCGTGGAATATAAACCGGTTCAATCAAATAGTGTAAGGATATACAGTGGTGATGCAAGTATTCGTTTAAATTGGGAATCACTAGCAAAACTATGGCTCTTCATTCCTATTTGCAATATAGAATGGATGTTTTGAAATCACTAAGATTTGATGTGATCATGAATATTCTTCAATTGGGTGTGAAAAAAGATATGATCAACACTTCAGTGGAGGTACTGGAAACAATAAAAGAAATTGATCCTGAAGTATACACTCTTGGATTGGAAGTAGCGTATAATTATCCGCATCTTCTTCAAGAAAATCAATGGGCTTATATTTAGATATGGAAAAAAAGGTAACATTTGGCAAAGTCAAGATTAATTTGCTGTACTCATGGAAATATGCTTACCAAGCAGCAAGACGCGGCCCGTCGGAAGAAGCAGGTCGTGATCGAATCAGATTCGAGCGTCGATTAAAGGAATCAGCATCATGTATAAATCATATTTTGGGTATTAATCATAGAAATAAGGTGTATGAACAAATAAAATAGTTATATGTTGATAATTATTTTTTATTATTTTCCTAACATTTCTATAATACAATATCATTCTTATGAACCCAAGAATTGTGGGAGGGGCTCAACCCCAGAAATTTAACGTAGAGTTTGTTCCCTTTTTTACGAACTACTTTTTCGACCAGGTAAATATCAGGGTACTTGGCTTTCTGCAATTCCTCAGTGTAAAATCCTCCCTTTATTTCTTCTTTGTTAGCATCTTCCAAAATATATGTTGTTGGATTAGTCAACTTGACTTGTTTGACTGTAAATACTTCGGTGGTCCAATTTGGGGTATAAGACTTATTGAAGGTATGTCGATATTTGGATATGCGAACGTGGTCCCCTTTCTTAAACTTGGGCTTCTTTGGGTCAACAGTTTTCAGATGTTGGAATGATTTGATAAATTTCGCATTTTTATCATTTATTTTACTTGGTATTGCCTTGGTTGTGGAATGTTTTGTGTTGTTACTTCTTCACAATGTCAGGAAGAATGTTGAGCCATTTGTAAGATCCCTGATGGCTGAATTGTTTCCATAGTAAAGCTTTTAAAGTTCTAATTACACGTTCAACAATGCTGGATTTTAAATTTGAAAAAGTACTATAATGATTTATGCCATATTCATCCATCAGATTTTGAAAGTCTTTATTGTAGAACTCAGTTACAAAATCTGTCTGTAAATTTTTTGGTGTGGTGCTCATTTGTTTTAATACAGATTTCATAGCAGCGGTGATATCTTTGCCCGTTTTTCTTTTTACTGGCACAGCCCAAACATATTTGCTAAAAGCATTGATGATTACAAGAATGTAATTATGACCCCTATTTTGTTTTGCAAATTTATTCATAATAGCCAAATCAGCCTGTATGGGGTCATGTAAATTTTTAATTACAACATGTCGTCTTTTATAATTAATTCTTACAGGCTTATGAAGTTCTTCTATGATTTGGGCTTTACTCATTTCTGACCAACGGACACTGTAATAATATCTCAATAAACATAGTTGGAGTTGTTCCTAGTTTAAATATCATTTCATCTCCCTTGTGGATGGACTTGTTTGTTAGTTGATGAAATTTGTAAGATGTTAGATTATTAATCCAAACTTCTGCGTCATCATCGTGATTATAATTTATAATGCTCTCTATCTTGGCAGACATGGGAAATTTGAATTTGATACTCCCATTATCCAGTATATAATATTGTCTATTCAAACTATTTTTTTTCTCACCTCTCAAACGAATTAAAACTTCAACGTGAAAATCCAAAGAATCACAAACATAAAATGGGGACACACCAGCTTCTTCTTCAAAAGTAGTATTGGGTTGTAAAAAATGATGATTGAATCTGTTTAATGGCATTGAAAAAACTTTGTTATTGCTCAAGACAGAGAATATGTAGGTGTGTGATGAATCGTTAACAATTCAAATGTGAATAAAGTAGGGAAATCTACGATATATGTATATTTGAATTGTTACAAAAATAGTATGCAGTCAGTAGTAGTACAGAAAAGAATTTGTTATATTTGTAGAGCTACCAAGCTACTTATCATTCAAGTTTTTCTTGACCTATTTTGGTAAACACGTGTATGCAGTTGAGACTTATTAAAATTTAAAGTAGATTAATCAACGACCGAGTGTTGAATTCACGCGTGAGACCTTTAAAAAAAATGTAATCATTTCAAGAAGGTGAACAAGATGAGAGAATTGAATCGTTTGAAAGGAATCAACCCAAAGGCAAGAATTTAGATGATAGTGCTCGTTATTTAGAGAACATTTTGAATTTTGAGGAGGAGAAAAATTGGGAGGAAAAAGTATTCAAGAATGTCGATCGTTTTTCTTCAAAAAAGAAATAAATATATAGAATCATGAACGGTGTATTATTCATTTTGCTCCAAACGACACTGCATTACAAACTCAATGAAAAAATTATTTGAAGCAAGTTTATGTGGTTGCTGGAGGGAGAATTGCATAGTATCGCCTTTGTTCAGAATGTTATCCGTCAACAAATTATACAAAGAATCGTTTTGAGTTTGGTAAGATATTTTTAAAGAAGTGGGAAAACATTGAATATTTTCAACTTTACCTGTGAGAGGAATTGTGTAAATAGTACTATTATTATTATCTAAAATATAGTGAGTTTTACTAGAAGAAAGGTTTTTGCTACCACGAATAGTCAATATACATTTACTATGGAATTTGGAAGGTTGACAAATAAAAAACGGGACATCTGTTGGCTGGGGTGCTGTAACAATATCTTTTGAAGAAGCGGTGGTAGTGGTGGTTGGAGTGAGAAAATGTTGATTGAATTTGTTCAGAGGCATTACGAATACTAATACAAAACACTGAAAGTCTATGCATTTATAAAATTATTTTACCTTCACGTAACTCTTCGATAATTGAAATAATTTCATTGTTGTGACCGGTAGTGTTGCCAGCAGCTTCAGAAGCAACAAGCAAACGTAATCTATCTAGAAGTTCATTGTAGTCATCAAAATATTTATAATCAATAGGTTTATTATTATCATATCTCATCATCATTGTCATTTTACCCCCTCTTTTTGTCATCTTTCTGGTAAGTACGCCTCTGGATAAAGATGATGATATTGAACCGGATCTTGATAAAGATGTTGGTATTGAACCGGATCTAGGACGAGTTTTTGGTAAATGAGGTTTTATAATATAAAGATACTTTTCCCTGATATCTTCGGGAAATTTTCTGATTGGTAAAGTCTCATTATTTTCACGACGATATGCATTAGTTCTCTTTATAATATCTACATAATTGTCGGCGTCTTTTTTAGTGTAAGATACGGGATTTTTCAAAAAAAGTAACTCATAAAGAACCACCGTTCCTTTATTATCAATACCTTTCACATTAATATTAGCTCCCATAAAATTAACTTCAGAATCTCCTATATAAAATTTGTCTTCCACAGGATTATGGAAGAGCCCCAAAATATGATCATATTTACTTTGAGTATCTTTTATCATGCCTTCAATATAATCTCTGGGTAGTGGTGAATCAAATTGGTCCAAGTATTCCTTAAGAACGTCTGAATTTGTGATTGTCTGATAAAATTGCGAAAGGGTATCATCAATAAATTGATCTTCTCTTGTTCTATCCGGTGTTTCTACCTCCTCTTCATTACGTGTTTCATAAGTGTCCTCATCTCTCAAAAAACTCGGTATCTCCGTAGTAGGAGTTACATTTTCAGATCTTGGTGATAAAAATGTTAGTTTATTATATGATTTCGGTGTTTTCGTCGATGACTCAAATTTTTCCAACTTTTCTGGTTTGGTGTGTTCCGCTGCCGCCGTCGCAGTTGCCGCCATCTCGCTCATTGTGGAAGCCAATTGTTTTAGAGATTGAGTAATGGGTTGATATGATTTTTCCAATCGACTTTGTGATCTCGCTGTAGTACCCTTTATAATTTTATACTTTTTTCTAAGTGCGTGTCTGGCTCGCACAAGTTGTTTTGCTAATTGAGGATCCATTTTAACTACTGATCTTTCATTTCGAAAGTTCATCTTTATATATAAATGTATGTATCGAAACCTTTTCTATACCTACCCGAAGACAAATCACAATCTTTGTCAATTACAAAAAAGTCAAACTTTTTTTTCCAACAAGAAGATGCTAATTCCTTGAATTTTTGAAAGTCCATATCGATATTTGCATGATCGTCATAAATATGCTTCAAATTGGTCGTGTCCTGTGGAAATATAATTAACAAATTTGCATTGTCGCGAATGAGTTGTTTTGGAATGGCGGAATATGTTTGACAAATATAAAAACAGTCTGTATGTTGATGCCTTCCAAAACAAAAATAATCTTTTATAATATTTTGATCGCAAGATGCCACATCATCAAATATAATCAAAGAATTTGTTTCAATGTTATCGGCAGAAGGTACATCCGCACTATCGCTATATTCATAATATCCAATTTCATCATCGAGTGGTTGAAGTAAAGCACGCAAATACTGATACTTGGGCTGATTCAATGATTTCGAGTATAGATGAATATTTTCGATCTTAGTCCATTGGGATGTTCTATTAGTGACAGCATAACATTCGTTTTACCGCTGCCACTACTGCCTACGATCAATCCACGCTTAGAATTACCACCGAATATTGCACCGTGTTTTCCCTCATTTTGTACAACATTGAAATCATAATTGTTGATGGGCAGAGAAACGCTTTGTTTTCGTAACTTCATAGTGCCGACTAAAGGTATATAAGGGTGTGCGTCGACTTATATAGCTGATTAGAATGGTTAGATCCAAAAAAGGAGCAAGAGCTCGTAGCAAACACATAGGAAGAGGTTTTGTAAACACATTAACAGATAAATTACCTTTTGAATTCCATCTGCCGAAATACAATTATTGTGGACGTGAGTGAGTAATTAACTTTATAGAGCGCATCAATTTATTTTAATCGTGTTTTTAGCCGGTACTAAATTGCAACAACGATTAGAACGCGGGGATCCTGGAATAAATTCTTTAAATACTGCATGCCAAGAGCACGATATCGCCTATTCTAAAAGTAAAAATATCAGTGACAGACATCGAGCTGACGAAATATTGGAGAACAAAGCTTGGGAAAGAGTTAAAGCGAAAGACGCCAAACTAGGAGAAAAGGCAGCTGCTTGGTTCATAACAACTGCAATGAAGGGAAAACGTAAACTCGGCATGGGATTGAAAAAGAAAAAATCGACGAAAAAACGAATTATTCGTGCTCCCAAAAAAGGGGGATTCCTGCCGTTTTTACTTCCATTATTGGGTACTCTGGGGGCAGTGGCAGGTGGGGGTGCGGGCATTGCAAAAGCAGTAAGCGATGCCAGAACAAATCGTGAACAATTAGCTGAACAGAAAAGACATAACCTAGCTCTCGAACAACAAAAATCAGGAAAAGGATATTATCTGAGACCTTACAAGGGATATGGTTTACGAAAGAAAAAAACAAAAAAGCCGAAGGGGTTTTAACAGCAGCGACTATATTGGAAAAGAAAATAAAATTACCTCGACGTATAATGTCTGATAAAGATCTCATCACGTATGCAAAATTATTGAAAATTCCTCATTTTAGAGGTGTATTTATGCGCGATTCATTGCCAAAGAGGATTGCGACAAATGAATGTGGTATAGTGAATCTCGATGTGCAAAGTGGGCCCGGTACTCATTGGACAGCATATTCGAAACGGAATAAAAATGTAATCTATTATGATAGCTACGGTAATTTACCACCTCCAATTGTATTGGTGGAATATTTTAGAAGCAATGGTGATGTCATCATTGAATATAATTATGATACGATACAAAAATTCAATTCATATCAGTGCGGACAATATTGTCTTAATTTTTATATAATCAATACAACTTTTAAATATTACTTCATTTGTTTTTGAAACCTCAGTCATGTCGTATACGTTTACACTCAGCGGAGATTCATCAATTTTAAGCGACACTTTCAACCCACCATTATATCTAGATGAAAACCTCGAATATGAAATTGGATTGGTCAATTTTGATACTTTCAATAGTATTCCAAATATCAATGAAACCAACAATTTATTGGTATGGGGCTCGAATGATGAATTCAAATTTGAAATTCCCATGGGGTCCTACGAAATTGATGAGATTATAAAAATTATAAAGGATGAAATGTATCGGATAGGAGAAGGAACTATCATTCATATAACTACAGACCCGAAAAGATTCATAGTTTCAATTAAAAGCACCGATTGGATCAATTTCAGTGCTGATCGTTCCATTGGCAATATATTGGGATTTGAAAAAACCAAACTCGAACCCAACAAACTTTACATCTCAAAAAACAAAGTTAATATTTTGGCTGTCAATAAAATTTGTATAGATTGTAATATTGCAGTAAGATCATTTTTACACGGACAACCTGTTCATCTGATACATCAATTCTTTCCACAAGTTCCAAACGGTTATAAAATAGTGGAGCAACCTTTGACCATACTCTATTATCCTGTGAGTATTAAAACCATAAACAACATAACTGTGAGAGTGCCCGATCAAGATAGTAATTTGGTGAATTGTCGCGGTGAAACAATTACTCTTCGTTTACATCTCAGGAAGATTGAATAGATATGGTGTTACAATTTCAACGATTCCATCATCCATACAAAAACTATAAAAAGCAGCAGCGTCGTACAAAGAAGTCAGATAGTTTTTCGATGCCAATGAAAACGTTGTTAACTCCCGAAAATCGTCAATTTTTGAATTCTCTCGGTTTTTACGTTCTAGTATAATGGATTTATTGAATGTAACAGGGGAACCTTTTAGCGATACGACCATTGAAGATTATCAGTTTCACACATACCAACCATACAATTCTGGAGCCCTCAACTACAACGATGAAGTTAGAATTTCCGTACAAGATTTAGATGCATACACACTTCCATGCAACAGCCTAATTTACATAGAAGGTAAAATTTTAACGGATCAAAACAAAGTGCCTACCAAATTCCAATTCATCAATAATGGCATAGCATATTTATTCAGAGAAATGAGGTATGAACTAAATGGTGTCGTAATAGATTCTGTTCGAAACGTTGGTCTAGTTTCCACTTTGAAAAATTACCTTTCGTTGAACGAAAATGAAAGCAAACTAATGGAGAACGGAGGATGGTTTCCAAAAGATAATAACAAACTTTTAATCGATGATAAGGGAAATTTCAATGTGTGTATACCATTGAAATTGTGGTCGGGATTTTTCGAAGATTATAGAAAAATTATAATGAATATGAGACAAGAATTAGTTCTCATTAGAGAAAAGGATGGCATTGATGCCGTTATTGCGACAGATAATTCGGAAAAACCAAAAATTCAAATCACAAAACTATACTGGAATGTTCCACATATAACACCGAGTATTAACGAACAATTACGTTTGAATAAAATAGTTCGTAATAGTACAGAATTACCCATCAAATTTCGAAGTTGGGAATTAATAGAATACCCCACTCTGAATGATTCGACACGTCACACTTGGTCTGTTAAAACTTCAACGCAATTAGAAAGTCCTCGACATATTATTATTGCTTTTCAAGATTCATGTAAAGGTCAAATTTTGAAAGATATGAGTAAATTCAATCATTGTAACTTGACAAATGTACGAGTATTTTTGAATAGTGAGAGATTTCCCTATCAAGATTTAAATTTGGATTTTGATACGAATCGATTCGCATCACTATATGAAATGTTTGCCAACTTCCAGGAAAGTTATTATCACATTCAAACCAATCAACCCATATTCAACCCAAAAGAATTCAAAGAAAAAGCTCCCGTTATTCATATCGATTGTTCGCACCAAAAGGAAATCATTCAGAGCGGATCTGTCGTTTTGCGAATAGAATTTGAAACATCTAAACCTGCAGGAAATAATGTGTCTGCATATTGCCTAATTCTACACGAAAAAGAATTCTATTATAATCCATTGAATAAAATAGTGCGACAATAAGTGTTTGTTAGTCAGTTGACAATGATATCTCAATATAGATGCAGACTAGCTCAATTCCTACTCCAGTTGACACAACTCAAAACTGAAATTGAATATTTGGAAAAGAGAAAATTGGTTGAACGACAATTGGAAAATCTTCGAATATGAGATTAGTTATTGATTTTCAAGGCTTCAAAGTGGAAAACAATAAATTTGTAGTAAAAGAATTGGCGTGTTATGATGGTCATCATCGTATCAGTCGTTACTTATTCAAACCACCATTTTCCTTCAACAATCTACCACAAGATTTGAAAAAACAAGCAACGTGGTTAATGAAAAACCACCACTACATAGATTGGAATGCAGGATTCACACCTCTTCATCAATTTGAAAATATCATACGATATCTCACTCAAGGAGCAGAAGCGGTGTATGTTAAAGGCAGAGAAAAATTCAACTTTATCAAAAAATATTGTAGTTGTACGGTATATGAATTGGACGAACATCCTGCACTAGAAAGATAAGATCCCATGTGCTTTTATCACAACAATAATGAAGATAAATGTGTATGTGCCTTATCGAATGTATTCTTTTTGTATACAAATTTTATAATGAATGATAAATAAATGTGTTTAATGAATCATTTTTTTTTTATAAGTTTAGACTTGTTTAAAATCCCCCACCTCCACCAACATTTTCTTTATATAAAAACATGAAAATGTTTTGATGAAATCAGTATACAAGTGTATATGTTGTTGGTATTCCTCTTTCTTTGTCTGCTAATAATTATTTGGAAAAACATGAATCAAGAAGCATGTTACTGTATTTATCCAATGAAGGATCATTGGCTTCTCAAACATAATTTACATCACTTTAGTGAAGAAGAACCAGAAAAGTTTCCCATACACTATTTGATTGAGAGAGCACAACCAATAGAACTCTTATATGCCTGGCATAAATTACCAAGCAATTACCGAAATAATTTCAATTTACAAGTACAACTACCCTGTTTCATCCATTACAACCGACCTGAATGGCGAACTCACGCAGAAGGCCCACCAATAGCACAGTCAAGATGTCATTTATGTAAATTAGCTCTTGATCAATTGTAATTCAGAAAAAAAAAAAATAAACGAAATATGTGTATTTTTGTTGTTTTTATTTTTACAAAATATTTCACCTTACATTGTGAGTACAATTTTTATAATGAATTAGTGACAGATGGTTCGTCACAAAAATCAATGAAACGATTGAATCGATAATGAGGATCATTATGGTACACTCATTCCGTTTAAGTCTAACAATTCGTTAAATCCACTTTGACACAAAAAAATCTATGCACTATAATGACCCCATGGAAGTGTATCGAATGACTTGGGGATTATTATTCGTTTATCATCATGCGGACTGAGAGCAATTTTTGTTTGTTCTATACTGAATACGTTGTGAGCATAGGAACAAATAGTTTGTTGTGATATATTTTTGTTTGTGAACTCTTCCAGACATGCAACATAATCGTCGAAAGTTATATTATTTCTTATTACATTCTTTTTAATTCCTTTAGATTTTTTCGTAATACCTAAATTCTTAATTTCCAAATCTATTCGTTTTTTACTCATACCCTTTTTCGATAATTTTTCCCTCAAACGATCCCTATCCTTTTGAGTGACGAGAGTTTTGAAGCATACATCTTTGAACGGAGACCGGCAAAATGCGTGATGATTGTACCATTTGTCTCATCTTTCATTAAACCAGGTACTTTTTTATTCACTAATGGAATATTGTACTCATTATTTTTCTCATAATCAGAGGTATCGAATTTATCGATATGTTTTTTAATTACATCTTGATAAACATCATTACAATTCAATTCATAAATAAAACTATCCGTGTCTGTGTACATTAACTTGCAATTATCTGATCCAACTGTTGGTAACATGAAATCGTAATGGAAATCATACATACAAAGTTTAGAAATGTCCAAAATTGCCATACCAATGTAAAGGGGTTTATTGAAAATCAATTCGGCTTTCTTCAATTCAATTGCCATGAAATCTTCATCAAAAATTGTTCTACTATGAAAACGCGGACTTGCTATCAAATTTTTTGCTCCATAACGACCCTCATAAAAATTGACTAATTTAACCACTATATGAAGCCTTATATTTTCCATTGTTTTCCCAAATACTGCGTTATTAGCTGATTTATATTGATTTTGTTCAAATGTACTTGTAGCCATAGACCTCAAACGAGTATTGAGTTCAATGTATGGTCGCAACCATTCAGACTGTTTGAATTCCAATACCTTATGTATCTTAGTCAAAATTAAACCGTTTGCCAATGCTTGTTTCAAATTTCTATAATGCAAAATATACTCTTTTTTATGATGCAAATCAGCTATCAACTTTGGTAATTTTGATGTGGGTGGAACTGAATGATCTGCACAAAATGGAAAGTCTTTGTGTAGGTCATGTATAGCTTGCGGATATTCCAAATCAACTTGTAAAATGTATCCCACTGGCGAATCATCTGGAATCATGTAACATCAATATTTGTATCGGACCATTTAAAACCTCCAAATGGTAATGGCTGAGACATTGCCCAACCATACAAGTTGTTAACATCTAGATACAAAAGTGTTTTGGTGGGCTTTGAGTGATCATAGTTGGGCATGTATTTATTGTTGGCCTCTGAGAATCGATTACTACAAACCGAAATTCCACCTCTAATTGCTTTTTCTATAAACATAATCATATCGATATCTTTTAAAATTTGTAATTTACATTTTGTGTATTTCAACATTGCATCCCACGTATATCCAGGCATTGTATAATACCACGCAGGATCTAAACCATAAGTTTTCAAAGCAGTGTCCCTAAAATTTTACATGACATCTGCAAGTAGCAAAATATCAGTTTTCATATACAAATCACTATATTCTCTTAGACTTTCCTTTTTAAATGCCTTCCACACATTTTGTGCATGAAGGTAGTCTTCTCTACACAATTCTACATCATTCAATTTGTTGTAGAATTTTTCAATGGGTGGAAGTTGAGGATCATTCAATTTTTCCACATTATCCAAATAATCATACGAAAATACCCCTTTTCTCGTCAACAGTTTGAATGTTTCATCATCCAAATCTTTAAATTCAGACTTTAAATTTTGAAGATTATTCAAGCATAAAGTGGATACGAGCTCATCAAGACTTGCACCCATAAATCTAAAAGAGTCTATAAATCTTAATTTTATTCTACTATCACAATCATTGAGAGTGAAGGAAATATATTTTTCTTTATTTAACGGAAGCACGCTCAGAGAGCCTCGTTTGGCTAAATCTTTGATTAAAAAATGGGCATCATAATTCGACATATTATGGCAAATAACTGGTACAACAAATAATTTTTTAAAGATCAGATTGCACTCTTGATGCGCAAAGCCGCGGAATTGTCCCGTGAAATGATCGTGGTCTCTAACGATGACATCTTTAGCCTTGAATATTTTTTCACAAATGTGACAAGTTCCAAAATTGACGGTTCTCGGTTTTTCAATCATTGGCACGATATTGAGTATTTTACCTTCTACAAATTGTGCTATATTCTTCATTTCAGTAGAAAACCATTCCATACAATCTTCACCTTCATAACTATTGAAATAAGAAAGAGAATCATCATAACAACACTTTAGATAATAGCCCACCGAAAATGCCTTGTGAATTTGATATTTTGTCGTTGTTCGTGATAATTTAGAGTTACACTTTTCTAAAATAAATTCGATATACACATAGACAACAAAAGGTACTTTTTGTTTGTGAACATAATTTCTAAATTCAACAAAGTCATATTTTGGAAACGATATTCTACAATCGTTCTTCTTCTCACACAATACGTAATGATTTTTCAATTTTTCTTCATTAAAAAAATAATTGAGACAGCGATCACATAAATGAATTTTTCCATTATGATTGCTGACTTGTCTTGATATTAGACGTGACATATTTTTAATCCAACAATAGTGAAACTTCATTTCAATATCATCAACATCTGGTATTGGTGCAGCATAATCATTCAGTTTGGGAGAATAATGATTTTGAATTAATAGCAAATTGACATGACGTCCCAATTTACTCTTAGTTAACCTTACAGGCACTACTTCATAAAAGGAACTTTTGTCAGTAACATTCAATTCCAACGCATAAACATTTACAGAAATATAATTCAATTTTTCGAATTTAATGATTTGATTCAATTTCATGGGCATTTCTAAACCTTCAGTATTCAGTAAAAGATTGTATGCCGGATATGATGTTGTATATCGATAATCTCCTGTGGGTGGGTATAAAGCACTAACTATGGCCCAAAAAAAGCATGCATCATCATTATTTTTAATATTGATACATGCTTGTTTTCTTGAAATTTGTAATGGAAGATTAATATAAGATGTTCCATTAGCGATTTCAAATTTGTTTATAGCAACTTCTAATAATAGAATTTTTTGTAACGCCCAACCGCTTGATTCTTCAGAAAATTCAGATAGTTTATTCAAGATGTAATCAACAATATTTTCTCGGTACCACACAACTAGATCCGTTCCCTGATCTAAAATTACATTCGGTGTGACAAAATATGTTTGACTAATTATATCTTCTTCACTTGATTGTTTCACAAAATCACCCAAAAGAGTGGTATTCACTTTGAGAAATGGCATTTTCTTTAGAATTTTGTTAATAACTTTTTTAAACAAGCCGAATCCGTCAGCCAAAAATGCTTTAATTTCTTTATGTTTCACATTGATGATGACACCCGTCTTTACTCTGTTTTTAAAACAAGAATTTACATCTTCCCAATAAACCTTACGCTCTTTCTTTGAACCTACAGATTTACTTTTCACCATAAGTAAACATCTCAATCGTTTCAATTGACCTACTTTGAGTTTCAATTTCTTCAGAGCTTTATTACACACTTTGATATGTTGATTAATTGCTCCAATTGCATGTCTTTCGATTGAATTTTCTTTGATCAATTTCAACGTTTCATCAATTTTAGACAATGTTCCTTTAAATTCATTCATAGTGTATCACTAATTATTTATAAAAAAAGTAACTCACCTTTACAATTCAACGATTTCAAACGATGCAGCAGGTTGAGGTTTGCCAACGTCTTTGTTCCCTCTGAATATGCGTACTTTCCCTCTGAGAAATTAGATAGGTATGGTTTATATTGGTTCGCTACTCGTTGTAGAAAAATAACGTTTTTTTCCAATTCTATAAGAATTGTTTACCCAAATCTGGTTTGTACTAGTTTCGCTGTGTATATTTTCTGAGGATCACCTATGATCAAATCTTGTAATTTAATAACTGGTTTTGTCTCCAGAGCAGATATGGAATTTAACGCTTTCAGATCCATCTGTAATAAAATAAAAAGCAAAACATTCAAAGTATATTTCATTTTCATGATTTTAATTTTTTAATTGGAGCTTCTTGTTGGAATACTGAATTGTAGGAAATGGTAGAACACATGGAATATAATATTAAAAAATACTCACTTTTGATTTTTCGGGGCACAGCACAGCTATGATGTATATTGAAGAAGTTTTGATCTCTGAATGAATTTTCCATCTATATATACTGTTTTATATTACCATTTCATTACTCCCAACAACTTTCAATTCCTGCATTGATTGAGAATAACCTCGTTCTAATATGCATTCAATTGCATACGTAAAGTTATTTATTATTAAAAAATGCATTACTGACCTTTCGCGATAATTATTCCTACCGAACGTGTACATGACTGCAATAAATTAATTATTCAATCATTCAACATGCATTTTTCAGAAAACCAAATCCACTATTATTTAAAAATGAGAGAAGTGAGACAATTTGTAACTACCATAATGAAATATGATGTACAGAGCCCTCTCCGAAATAACGTCACAGGAGATTCCTTATTATCATAATGTAAACAAAGACACCTCCCAAAATTACTTCACCTAATAAAATATGAAAAAAAAATCCATCAATTTCGATAGATTTACAACAGCGTATTAAAATTTACTGCCATGTTCTCAATGGGGTACCGGGAATCACTAATTCTGACAGATTCACAATGGCACATGAAAAATTTGTTCGTCCTGGTGTTTCGCGTGTCTCATCATGAAGAATACGTTTTTCTCAGCTGATGGCCTATCAAAAATTGTTGGGGCATCTGGGATCCACCATCTTGGTAAAAACAGAATAATGAAGACTACACTTTTTCCATGAATCCCAGTTATCAAAAATTCGTTGACCACCATGGGGTACCCTTAATTTTTTTTGTCAGCTTTGGTGTTTCGGGTGTCTCATGGAGAATACATTTTTTATAACTCTCATCTGCGAATCTTAGCTATCAAAAATTGTCGGCCACCCTGAGGTATAGAGGATCCTCCCATATTGATGAATAATGAAGACTACATTTTTTCTATGACTCATATGATCAGTGAATCTGGGTGTCAAAAATTCGTTGGACCATTAGGTACATCCTTAATTTTGGAATGTCTGTCGTTTCGGGTGTCTCATCATGAAGAATACATTTTTTCTCATCTGCGTGGTGAGGTACAGGGGGATTTTTTTTGGGTCCAAATTAGGATATTTTTTATATTATCAAATATGAGCTTGACCTTGATTCCTTCGTTCTCATAGATACACTACTAATAAGAATTTGAAACGGAATTGCATGTTATTTGTTGGTAAACAGTTAGATCATTTAATTCCTTGACAATGATAATTATCTTTAAACAGTTGCATTGTTAGATCTTATTTTTATTGATTGAGTGAAAAAAAAGTGATTTTCCAACTTCAAGTTCCTATATCTCGGAAACGAATCGATAGAATTAATTTATTTTTGTTGTTTGATATTAAGAAGGAAAATACCTTTCAAATGAGGTATCACTTGCCATATGTTGCCATTTAAAAATTTAGGGGTGGCGGTCACAGCTCCGAGGGATGGAATGTATTTCGGGTGAATTTCATCGTGAACGATGTCCCCCTCGAAAGTGTTGGTGACGTGTCCGAGCGTTTTTATATAACTCGGTTCTGCCGACCTACAGAGCCGCTGTTTCGTTTTCAATGGCCCACTCTGTATAAATCGTCAATAGTAGTAGCAGTCATTCCGAATGAATATGCGAGTCCAATTGCATCAGTTCAGGCAAAAAATGGGAATGGTATTTGTGGACCTCTTATCAGTGAAACCTATTTTAGGCGATAGTAGTCTTTAGGTAGTCACAGTTAAGGTCTTGAATATGAATCGAACAATAAAGGCACTTGCACTAACTTCACTTGAAATGTTTTCACAATGACTGATCACAAAGTGTATTACTCGGGCATTAGAAGAATTAGTTGGAAATTATAGGACATTACACGGGAAAGCGAGGTATTACTCGAGCACGGCATGGGTATTACAGAAACTATTGTCGGAAGGAAGAGAATTAGTTTTCAAAATATGGGAATTGGAAATTACATGAATTATCCGAAAAATTAGAGAGCAGTGGCGGAAATCAGAAAGTGCAATAAAAGAAAAAAAGAAAAAAAAAAAGGTCTTCAGAATTTTACTTGACAACAGAGCTAACATTATAAGACATAGGCATTACTGGCATTACTTGGGGGGTATTACTCGGGAATTACTTGGATATTAGAGGAATTACTTACGATTTTTGGGATTTAGTATACACAATTTCCTCAATCATTTTTACAAGAAGAACTAGATTTGGGATTATACTACTTCTCTAGGTATGATATCAAATGAACTGATTGAAGAAGCATGTTAGAAACATGTAGGTATACACAAAGAAAACGAAGTTTATTAAACATTCATCAATATTTAAGTACAGTTAGACCAATCTAGCTTGACATTTTAAATTGCGCGTACGTTCATGTTGAGGGCTTTATCACTGGATATATCATACGGAATATAATCCGTTGTGCTACGAGTGAGCATCACGTTTTCATGTCTCAAGCTAGGTTGGTTTCACTGTACATTGATCTATTTCGCACGTTCAGGAACAATTATAATTAACACCTAATTTTTTGTACTAGTTTATAGTGCCAAATAATACGTATTCCAAGTAGGTCGTCGGAAAATGTAATTTCAAATTTTCTCTGAATGTTTTTCGGAATATGCATAACATGGTATTGAAAAATATTCCTTGAAAATTATAGAACGTTTCATAATATTCTTTGAATGTTTTCCACATGTATACAGCAAATGTTAAAACTGAGACTATTTATTGAATTTTTTTGATTATTTTATCGAGTATTGTATAATATCAAAAAAGAAAATATCAAAAATAGTTGTGAAGTCTATAAGTAAACAACTAATTTCCTGGCGCACACCTCAGGTACATCTGAAAGAATTAACAACAATTTTCTATATTTTCATATTAGATTACTTTTACTCAATATTGGATGTGATAAATTTGTGAAAAATAATAAGAATTAGAAATCAACTGAATACACTGATCTTTTGAAATGATAACTGCAAGGTTTAGTGGTGGTTGCTCGTTTTCTTTCTTCTTGTTGTTGCACCATCTTGATCTGGTTCTCTTGTATCCGATAAACCCAATCAATATAATTCCAAGTCCATACAAAAGCATTGTCCATATGCTAGGGGTATGTGACATTACGCTGAAGGATAAATTCGGTTGATTTTCAGCTATCATCCTCTTAATATTTTGTAGATCATCCAATTCTATGTCTTCTAAAGAAATCTTGAGGTTCACTTTAGGCATTTCGAATTCATTGGTATCGATTTTTGGAAATAATATTGCTTGTCCTGCATGGGTGAAATGTTCCTGGTTACTGATGTTGCGGAACGATGTAGTTATTTGGCATCCCACTGGAATCTCGAATAAGTTTGTACCCTTGATTGATACGACTTCTTCCTGGTTGTAGCAGCTGATTTTTATTTTTTCTTCCTCTGGCACCATGGTTACTTGGTTGGATTCTCCAAGTCTTTGGAATATAGGGTGATTCACAAGAACGTACGTTTGCTGACATGTAGAGGTGTTTTTCAGTCTCAGAAGTTGGACTTCACAGGGGTATGATTGAGGCATAACTTTCTTGCAGCGGTCGTTCGAATATGCGTAGAACAATTTATTGATTGCCAAAAATTTGTTTTTTGATACGATAACCTTGAATTGACTCTTTTCAGGAATAGGAGTGGAATACAAGTGGAATAAATCGAATTCGAATGGAAAAGTGATTGGTATATTCAAAATATATATAATTCTGTTATTGAGTGTATAGCTTTCTATTTTCACAATTTTCTCCATTAGAAGTACATTTTTTGGGATAACCTCTAGAGGTAGCTGGTTTTTATTGAGTTGTTTTGTAAGAACACAAGTTCGGAGAAAAATTCAGAAGTTTTTATTATACTAGGGTGCATCATCCCTAATCTCGAAAACATAATAGAGTTTTCAATGTCCTGCATTATTTCAATAAAGATATTTTTTATATACATTGAATTTTATCGATATACTTGACCTTCAACAATTTTAGCAATTTGGTACATTTTGGATTCAATTAGTTTTTCGTTGTGGCTTATTTTCTGAACGGTGTTATTAAATTTATTGATTACTTCAATAGAGAGGGAATTTCTCATTTTCTGAGATAGCTTTGAGAATTGATCCCAATCCATCTATTAGGCCGCGTTTGATTCTATTGGGATGGGGTAAAACTTCGGTTAATTTGTATGCCACTTTTTCTTTTACGAAATTCAGGATTTCGACATAATTTGAGGAGTCATTTAGGTACAGTGCATTTTTATTTAGTTTGAGTGGGGTTATACCAGGGTTCGCATCTAAATTTCTAATTTTTACCTCTGGCGATCCGAAAATGCCTGGTGAGCTGAAAAAATATGAATTGATAGTCAATAATTGAATATGATAGTCTTTTTCAGGGAACGTTTCAAATCATCCATGTGGATTTTTTCTTGATTATTAGTAGTAGCTACCGTTTTTTGCTGAATATTTACTGACTTCAGTTTGGTGGATTTCTTGAACTTATTAGCAATTTTTTGCCTTTTACGGATTTTCTGAAATACTTTTTGATTTGGTTGATATATTTAGGGATCGTCACGAGTCTTATTGACATTTTTGATGCGTTTTTCTTTTTCTTTCATTAAATCTTCGTTAACTTTAGAGTAGATCAATTTAGATTTTTTTTTATGATCGTTTATATAGTCATTGATTAAAATTTTATCAATTTCCAAATTAAATGGGTCATTGCTGCTAATATGACCATTAATAACGTCAATCGGTTTGCGATTCGTTACAGAGTGTAACGAATGATTGTATAGGCGAGGATCGCGTACACCATTTTCATTTTAACCGGAGTTTTCAGGAAACCTCTGGTGTTGAGAATTCTTACATGTTCAATTATAGTCGAGTGGAAACGTTCAATAGCTCCATTCGAAAGTGTATTTTGATTTTATGCAGGCCGAGTAATTCCGTGATTACAGAATTTTTAAATTCAGTGCCGTTGTCGACGATAATTTGCTCGGGGACACCGTGATGTGAGAAGAACTGGATCAGATGATCGACTATCTCTGTACTTGATAAAGAGTTGAGGTGATATGCCTGAGCATATTTCGAAAAACTATCAATAATGGTCAAGAATTTATTTTGTTCTATGGTGAAGTTATCCATATGTATGATTTTAAATGGTTTCGTGGAAGTGGGAGTGACATTCATTTTGATGTTTACAGGGTAACGTTCGTATTTACTTTGTTGGCAAACTTCACAATCGTTTATAAAGGTTTGTATCGAATTTTTCATGAATGGCCAGTAATATTTTTCTTTAATGCGTTGAAGTGTTTCGTCTATTCCTCTGTAGTTGGTCTTTCCTTCGTAGTGATTTTTTATGGTCTCTTCCTTGTCAGTATTGTTAGTAACGTCAATGAGTTTTTTCGTACACTTCTTCAGTTTTAAGGAAGAGAATTTGAAGTATTGTTGAAGGACTCTGAGAAAGTTTCGTAGAGTTCGGGGTTTTCGAATTACAAGTAATATTGAGTGTCAGGATTAATGTAACTGTTTACAAAATCAATTACATCTTTTTCGAAGTTGATTTTTGAAATTTGAACGAGGATACGTTTCTTTTTTCCGAAAAGAATTTTGATTCTTGGTTTTCAAGGTGAATGCAATACTGAACTGATTGTTATTTGATTCAATCCATAGTTAACTGCCGTTTCTATTATTGGTATTACGAAAACTGGATTATCTTCAGCATTGGAGTGAATAGTCTGGTCATTGTCATCCATATTTCTGTTGGGGTCGTCTTGGTGTTCTCTCTCAGTATGGTCAGTTGTTTGTGATTGTTCTAGGTCATTTGAGGGTTCAGTGTTTCTGGAAAGTTCTGGATCTGGTTGAACTTGGGTCGAAAAGTTGTTTTCGTCATTACTGGTGTTTTCTGTATTTTCTGTGTTTTCTACGTATTCTGATTCTTCTGGTGGTAAATGGATAGTTTCTAGAAAGGTTCTGGAAGGTCCTGGTTCTGGCTGAACTTGGGTCGAAACGTTGTCTTCGTCATTTCTGGTGTTTTCTGATTCTTCCGGTGGTAAATGGATAGTTTCAGTGTAGAGATCTACTGGAGAGTTATCATGATTGGGATTGTTGGGATTTTGGAATGAGGTTATTTGATTTTCGTTGTAGTGGTCCGTCTCTCTTGAAATTTCGTCTATTTGATTCCAAAAAGGGTTTGTTTCTTTGGTGTGTGTGAAGGGCGTCTGCGTTAGTATTCAGCGTTCCTTTCTTGTAGATGATATTGTAGTCATATTCGTCTAGTTTTATTCGCCAGCGGGTTAACTTTGACCCAGAAATGTTCATTAGTCAGTGGTACAAGATTCGAAAAAATCTTTGTACATATTATACATGTAACATGAGCCTCAGTATAATATTACCTTGCTATTCATTACCAGTTGTCAGTGTCAATCATTGATCATTCTTGTATTCAATCGTTCTAATAAATTTAGATATTTATACCCGGATGAGTATATATATTACACAATAGAACGTTACATGGTGTCAGAGTACAGTTAACTCACCAAAATCCCAAAAAAAGAAAAAGTGAGAAAGTTCGTTATGGGAGACGAAAGTGCTACTGGCATTCGACCACCGAAACCTTTGCTGCTTGCGGAAAATATGTCAGCCAACTGGAAAAATTGGTTACAGCAATTCAACTGGTACAGTATAGCCACGCAGTTAAGCAAAAAACCAAAAGAAGTTCAAGCTGCTACCTTTATGGCAACAATTGGCCCAGAATCACTGAAAATTTTCAACAATTTTAATCTTACTAATGATGATCAAAATGACGTGGAATTGATAAAATCCAAATTTGGAGCATACTTCATCCCAAAAACCAATATTTCATTTGAAAGATATAACTTTTTCAAAATCATTCAGAAGGAAGACGAAACTTTCGATGAATTTTTTAATCGGATAAAAACACAGGCTCAAACTTGTGAATTCGCATCATTGAATGATAGTCTGCTGAAGGATAAAATAGTTAATTCTGATGTCGTTAGAGAGAAGTTACTCACTGAAGACGATCTCGATTTGAACAAAGCTATCTCAATATGTCGAGCAACCGAACAAGCTTCAAATCAGTTGAAAATGATTAAAAATGGTTAAAGCAGTACTATTCTCTCAGTGAAAGACAAAAAGAAAAATGTTGATCAGCATATTATAGAAATAGATGCGCGAAATGAAGTGTTATGGAAGGTGTTGGGTGAAAAATATGAATACTCCAAGAAAAATTAATTCAATTGAAGAAAACGAACCTCAAGATGAAGAAGAAATACTGTATTGTTGCGTCTTCGGGTTCAAAAATAAGTGTACTCTGGTATGAACTCGCCTTTATTAATCAAACTTTACTTGACAACACTGTAATACAAGTCACTGTCAAAATACTTGTATCCAAGGTAACTCAAGGTAACTTTCTAACTAACTTCTTCATCTCACAAATGCATTGCTTTTATATACAAATAAAGTTCTAGAAAACTTAAGAAATCAATAGAACACAAATATAATGTTCGACGATTGATCCAGAATAAAAGTTAGTGCTTCTAGATTTTTCCATCTAATTCATCGAATGATCTCGAACAATTCGAGAAGTCTTTATCAAATTTCAGGTCTGTAACACTGCCTCCTCCTTTAGGTTATTCCGTCCCGGATAACACCATCACCATTTTGGTTGTCCCTCTGGAACCAATTTGGGGAATCGTGGCCTCGGTATTCTGCTAACCTCTCGATGTGAACAACTTTGGGTTTACTCCTTGGGTTGAGCTGGATGCGGTATACCAAGTCGTTGATCTTCTTTATGATGACATAGGGTCCTGTCCAATTTCTCTGTAGCTTGGGGCATTTTCCTTTCTTTCTCTGAGGTTGGTATAGCCAAATGGCATCACCTGGCTCGAACATAGTCCCTGGACTCTTCCTGTCGAACCTCTTTTTCATTTTATCACTGGAGATTTGAAGACGACGTTTGCAGAATTCATGAACTTGGTCCAGTCTTTATCGCAACTCTTGGACATATTCTGGTAGGACTTTGTCCTCTGTACTTCTGGGTGGCATTCCAAACAGCAGATCGCATGGTAGTTTCATTTTTCGCCCAGTGATCAACATTGAAGGGGTATATCCGGTGGACTCATGCTGGGAACTTCGATAGGATAGGAGAAATAGTGGTACCAACTCATCCCAATCCTTTTGATTTTTGGAGATGAATATCGACAGGTACTGGCTGATGGTTTTATTATGTCGTTCAACCATACCATCTGATTGTGGATGTAGGGCTGTGGTACGAGTCTTCTTCACACCTAGAATGTTCATCATTTCCTGCCATAACTCAGATTCGAAGTTTCGTCCTTGATTAGAATGTAATTCTAGTGGGACTCCATGTCTGGCTATTACATTTTCTATGAACGCCTTTGCAACGGTCTTTGCCTCCTGGTTTGGAATGGGCACAACTTCAGGCCACTTGGAGAAATAGTCCATGGCTACCATCAAGTATTTATTTCCTTGCTCGGTAACAGGAAACGGCCCAAGAATGTCAACTGCTACTCTTTCGAATGGTTCACCAGAAAGATACTGAGCCATTTTCCCTCGACTTCTGGTTTTGGGTCCCTTGTTTGAAGAACATAGGTCACATCTTCTGCACCATTCTTCTACATCACGGCGACAATTCATCCAATAGAATCGTTCTCGAATTCTAGCAAGGGTCCTCTTGATTCCAAAGTGTCCACCTGCACGACTACTATGAAGTTGCTCGAGCACATCTTTAGTAAGTGCCTTCGGCAGGACCAGTTGGTACACCACAGTTGCTCCATCTGGGCTCTCCCATTTGCGATGCAATAGGCCATCACGAAGACATAGGGAATCCCATTGAGCCCAGTATCCCTTGGCAACTGCACCAAACTTGGATACTTCCTGCCACTCAGGTCTAACTCCATTTTTTAGCCAGCTTAGGACTAACTTTGAATTGTTGTCTTTCTTCTGATTCTTCCTCATATCTTCTGTGGTCCATAAATCAGATTCTTCAGACTCGACTCTTACGGTGGTAACTTGCAGAATTTCCTTGCAATGTTCATCATTGTAAAAATTGACTTCTTTGTCCTCGAGTTTCTGGCAATATCGGCATTGCTGTTTCAAGCATGGACGTCTTGATTATGTGTCTGCATTTCTGTGTTTCCTGCCACTGCGATGAATAACTTTGAAGTCGTATTGTTGGAGTCTCTCTAACCATCTCGCAACCTGACCCTCAGGTTTCTTGAAGTTCATTATCCACTGCAAAGCGCTGTGATCAGTTCTTACGAGAAAACGTCTGCCATAGAGGAAGGTATGGAAATGTTCAATGGCTTTGATTATCGATAGAAGCTCCTTTCTTGTAACGCAGTAATTCCTTTCTGCTTTGCCTAGAGTTTTACTAAAGTAGGCTATTACTTTCTCTTCGCCATCCTGTTCTTGGGATAAAACTGATCCAATGCCTTGCTGAGACGCATCACAGTCCAAAATGAAAGTGCCTTGTTCTCGTGGGTAAGCCAAAATAGGCGCAGTTGTCAATTTCTTCTTCAGTTCAGCGAACGACTGTTGGCAATCAGGGCTCCAATCAAACTGAACGTTGTTCTTAGTTAAGCGGTGGAGTGGCTTGGCAATTTTACCAAAGTCTTGAACAAACTTCCTGTAGTAGGTACATAGCCCCAGAAAACTTCTTACTTCATGTTTATCCCTAGGACGTGGCCAACTCCTAACAACCTCGATTTTAGCAGGATCGGTCTTAATTCCTTCGGCCGAGATGATATGGCCTAAAAAATTAACTTCTTTTTGAAATAAATAACACTTCTTTGGGTTCAATTGCAGGTTAGCATTTTCTAACCTCAAAAATACTTCTTCCAAATTATTCAGGTGTTCGTCAAATGTCCTTCCTATTACTATGACGTCATCCAAGTAGACTAGACAAATTTTCCATGTCAAACCTCTCAATACTAGTTCCATAAGAAGGACTTTATTTTCCGAAGTATTAGCAACCCTGACAGGAATTAGTTGTTCTGTGTTCACAAGACATCGGGCAATTAAAATTCCATCTTGGCGGTATTCATCATTTTCAATTATTCCAGTGCTCAAATCTCCAGGTTCTTTATCCATTCTGGCCATGATGATGGTTGCGGAATTTTTCGGAATGTGGATGTCTTCGTCAACATAAATCTTAATTGGTTGAGTTTTCTCATTGTATCTGCTCAGGAAGATTTCTTCATTGCCAATCCGCAAAATTTTCTGTCTGATAATAAGGATGAAGTCGTTTTTCTCCATGATGTCCAGACCCAAAACACATTCATCCCTTATTTCCGCAACCAACATAGAATGTTCTATGGTAATAGGTCCTATCTGGATGTGTACAAGTGTTTCCCCAATGAATGGTGCGGTTTGTCCCGTTGCCGTTTCCAAAACCATATTCCTTTTCATCGGCTTCACAGATTCTTGTATGAGGTCTGGGCGAACGACTGATCTCGAAGCTCCTGTATCAATAGTGAAGGTGCATTTCCGATCTTCTAAGTGGCCTTGTATTAGTAGACTTTGGTCACTGAAAGTCACCACGCGCCCCCTAGTGCCGACTAATTCTCGTTTTTCCTGGATGGGAGCAAGTCCTCTTTCGGACATTTGAGGTCTCCTTTCAGGCGTGGTCGATCTCCTGAAGGCTCCTCTGGTATATCGCCCACGTTGCGCTGTTCCTGGGCTCGGAGATCTCGATCTATCTTCGTTGCTCGCTGATGACGACCTCTTTCTTCTTGGACTTTTGGATCTCGATCTTTCCCAGCAACTCCACTGAAGATGGCCGCTTTTCCCACAGTAATAACAGCGCCTCTTCCTGTCTTGTGGGGAAGGCCCTCGGTTGCTTAATGCTGTTATGGAGTCCAATATTTTCTTCAATAGCGCCTCGCTTGTAGGAGAATCCTCGTTGAATTTAACTTCTCGTAACTTGGGTCTCGTATTTCTTGATGCGTTTTTCGCGGCCTCGAACTCCAAAGATGCTATTAGTGCTGCGCTCATGGTTTGAAGTCGTCCTAGTCGAAGGGCTTGCTGCATGTCAGTATCTCTCAAACCATCGATGAAAGTCTGCACCCCAATTTGTTCTATGAACTCCTTCGGTGCTTGTGGGTATGCCAAATTAATGAGTCGCTCTACGTCGGCTCCATACTCCTGTAGGGTTTCGTTGGATTTTTGGTATCGACTCGTTATTTGGCTCTGAAATACTTGTTTGAGATATTGCTGTCCATATCTGATTTCCAAAGCTTCAACGATTCTAGAATATTCCTTCTGATCACTCTCGGGGATGTTCTGAAGGATGTCCAATGCTTGTCCTCGTAGACACAGGACTAGAGAGGTGGCCATTTCTTCCTCGGACCAGCCATTTGCGTTTGCTGCCGCTTCAAACTGACGTCTATACATGGACCACGAGGATTGTCCATCAAATGTTGGAGGCTTCAAAATTTTCACTTGTGTAGGCCTTGTCGGAGTTGTCAGTGAGGATGGCCTTTCGCTGGTGGGGGCGATTTCCTCAGATGGTGCACGCTTGTGTGGAAGGTGTAACGTTTCCAGCCTCTCCTTGATCCTATCCACTCCTTCGTTGAATTTCTTGTTCACCTCTCGTGCCACCCGTTCATCTATTTTGGACAGTTCATTTTCGACGTCTTGGACCCTTCTGTTGACTCCCTGGACTCCGCCTCTGACTTCTTGAACTTCACCTTTGACCTCTTGAACTTCACCTTTGACCTCCTGGACTTCACCTTTGACCTCCTGGACTTTTCCTCTGACCTCTTGTACTACTTCGGTGATTTCATTCTGGAAGCACTGTTGACTGTGACTAATACGTTGCAGAAGATCAACATGTTGTTGTAACTGCTGGACTAACCGCGCTTCCTGTTCCTCTTGTTCTTGTTTCCGCTTGACTTTTTGTCCCACTTGTTCTTGTTTCCTTTTCAGTTCGAATTGTTGTAGAAGCTCTTATTGTTCTTGTTTTCGTTTGGCTTCTTGTTCCTCTTGTTCTTGTTTCCTTCTCAGTTCGAATTGTTGTAGAAGCTCTTCTTGTTCTTGTTTTCGTTTGGCTTCTTGTTCCTTTAAAAACTCAAGGATATCGGCTGATGTCGCCATCTCGTCGTAATTATTTGCTCGAGTATTCACCATCAAATACTGGAAAACTGCCTTACTTTTCTTTCTTCAGTAACACTTATCCCACCGCTGTCACCAATTGTTGCGTCTTCGGGTTCAAAAATAAGTGTACTCTGGTATGAACTCGCCTTTATTAATCAAACTTTACTTGACAACACTGTAATACAAGTCACTGTCAAAATACTTGTATCCAAGGTAACTCAAGGTAACTTTCTAACTAACTTCTTCATCTCACAAATGCATTGCTTTTATATACAAATGAAGTTCTAGAAAACTTAAGAAATCAATAGAACACAAATAGAATGTTCGACGATTGATCCAGAACAAAAGTTAGTGCTTCTAGATTTTTCCATCTAATTCATCGAATGATCTCGAACAATTCGAGAAGTCTTTATCAAATTTCAGGTCTGTAACAGTATATAAGATGTGTTACTGATAAAACTGATGAGGATTGGCTATACAAGTTGGAGAGAAGAAAATAAAGGTTAAATTCGATAGTGGAGTACAATGTTATGTTCTTCCGAAATGGATAACTGATAAAATTAACTGTATAATGAAGCCTTCACCCACGAAAAGACTGATCAGCTTTACAGAAGACAAGTTATCTGTTATTGGCGAGGCACACTTGAATTGCAATGGAAGAATAATTAGAAGAAATTCAGGGATAATTAATAAAACAAGAGCTGATTTGCCTGAACAGTTTTTCGAAGATATCATTAAAGTCCATATTCCTGGAGTTTCTGCACAACCATTAGAAAAAGACTAAAATATCAGTAATCAAGATACTGATAATACAAGTAGTTAACCTGTCTGTTTTTCCCGAAAGTTCGATACATGAAAATGTTGTACCAATTGGCAATTATATTACCAGGTCTGGCAGAAAAGTGAAGCCTCCAGAAAAACTCGATTTATGAATTAACATTTATTTATTTTTTATGATATGAGGGATGTAACATAATCCTCAGTTGAATATTACCTTGCTATTCATTACCAGTTGTCAGTGTCAATCATTGATCATTCTTGTATTCAATCGTTCTAATAAATTCAGATATTTATACCCGAATGAGTATATACAGGGTGTTATGTAATAAGTGTCCGATATTTAATAGGACGATTCCTCAGTTATTTATAAGGTAAAAAGTTCATATAAACATGGGTCCGCAAGGCCTTCAGTTTTGAGATAGAGGGTGTTGAAAATTTATTTTTATTTTGGTTTTTCATGAATAAATTTTGAAATAATGTCGATATTTGAACAAAAATTGGTATTTGGGGACTTTTCAATATGAGAAATTCAAATTTGATCTCTGTTTGGCACTTTATTGTAGGGGGCGCCACCTACAGGTCTTTATCTCTTTTGGGGAGTGACAACTTTTTCGTGCATGTATGTATCACATTTTATAGAAAAAAAACATATTCCACTATCATTTTTACGTGAAAAAGGAATACTTGTCAAAAGTCGCTACAAGCAGCCGTTTTAGAGATATTTTAATTTAAATTAATCGATGTATGCGTTTGTCCAAAAATGAAAAAAAAAAGATTTTGTTTTTTTATTTAACCTAGAAACATTTCAAAAGCTAATTCCTAATAAACCATAAATAACGGAACACTAAATATTAATCTGATTCAAAATTACAATAAATGTTCGAAATGTCCACCTCCTGCCTGTATGCACGCATCCAATCTTCTTCTCATTGATTCTCGCACTCTTTGGAAAATTTCTGGAGAATCTTGAATTGATCTGCATGAGTTAATTATTCGATTTCTTAATTCTTCTCTATTTTGGATAGGTGTCTGGTAGATTAAGGATTTTAGATGTCCCCACAGGAAAAAATCTAAACTATTAAGGTCTGGTGACCTAGGGGGCCATGATTGAGGCCCTCCCCGACCTATCCAACGGTTGCCGAAAGTTTGGTCTAAGAATTCTCGCGCTTGTATGCTGAAATGTGCCGGGGCACCGTCATGCATAAACCACATTTCATGTCGTAGTCTAAGCGGCACATATTTCAGTAAAGTAGGCAAATCTGCTTCAAGAAAATGACGATATCTCTCTCCGTTTAATCTCCCCGGAATAAAGAATGGGCCTATCAGATAATCTCCAAGGATTCCTGCCCACACGTTGAGAGAAAACTGTTCTTGAAAATGTGATTCCTGTATCGCATGGGGGTTTTCCTCTGACCACAAATGATTGTTGTGAAAATTGCGTATAGCGTTGCGTGAGAAATTTGCTTCGTCGGTAAACAGGATTTGATTTTCAAATAAAGGATTTTGAATAAGGCGTTGAAGAAACCAACGACAGAAGTTGATACGTAACGGAAAGTCACGAGGGAGGAGTGCCTGACCTCTCTGAATATGGTAGGGATATAACAAATTATCAATTAAAATTTTCCATACCAGAACATGAGAAATGTTCAACGTCAGCGCTATTTTCCTGGAGCTTGTTTTGCGGGTGTTCTCCTACCAGATTAAGAACTGCTTCCTCGGTTGCTGGGGTTCTTACCGTCCGATGTGCACCCGACAGATGACTAGCTTTCTCAAAACTTCCTGTTTCCCTTAACCGAGTGTGAATTCTTGAAAAAGTTTTTGAAGTAGGAGTTGTGCGGTTCGGATAACGCTCCTGATATAAACGTCTAGCCTCATATGCATTTCCGTTAGCAAGTCCGTATGTAAAATGTATGTCAGCATACTCTGCATTGGTGAAGTTTACCATTTTCAATAAAATAATCACACTAGTAAGAAATAAAACTATTTAACTATGCGTCAAGATATAATTTTTGAAATGACAGCCCAAAAAAAACATTGGAATAAACTTACTAGCCTACTTGATTATTTAATTTTCAGAGAGTTCGCGAATCAATGAGAAGGCGATTGGATGCATCGGTTAATTTAAATTAAAATATCTCGATAACGGCTGCTTGTAGCGACTTTTGACAAGTATTCCTTTTTCACGTAAAAATAGTAGTGGAATATGTTTTTTTTCTAGAAAATGTGATACATACATGCACGAAAAAGTTGTGACTCCCCAAAAGAGACAAAGACCTGTAGGTGGCGCCCCCTACAATAAAGTGCCAAACAGATATCAAATTTGAATTTCTCATATTGAAAAGTCCCCAAATACCAATTTTTGTTCAAATATCGACATTATTTCAAAATTACGAAAAACCAAAATAAAAATAAATTTTCAACACCCTCTATCTCAAAACTGAAGGCCTTATGGACCCATGTTTATATGAACTTTTTACCTTATAAATAACTGAGGAATCGTCCTATTGAATATCGGACACTTATTACATCTGATCAACCAGCTTTATCTGCATTGATGCCAACCATGGATTATGATCCCATACAGAAATATGTGAAACCTAAAATTCATAGCATGTTAAAAAAAAATGTTAAAATTTGCTATTACGAATCTCCCAGGTTTTCGTAGAAAACCCTTCAGAAGCAGAGCTTGTCCGAGCAGGGGAGACCCGGGACCTACAACTCAAAAAGTGGATCCCGAACCACTTTAGCTCCGTGATGGCAGTGGGGATCGAACTCGGGCCACCTGGGTAAGAACAAAAAAAAGCTCATAACACCTTGATCACTTCGCTATGCGGGTAGATGACGGCTATTATTATTTGCCGTAGCGTTCTGAGGCTACTTACTGATTTTTGGTGGCGTACTCACTTTTTAGCTGTAGGAAAACCCGGAAAACCTACAGCACCATCTCGGGAGGTCGGTGTGCACTCAAAGCTGAACCAGACGATGTTCTCATCTAGACAATTCACAATACACTTGTTTTTCAACAAGGCTCGCGGTCATCTATCGATCCGATATGAAGTATTTGAGAAAAAATCTCATGTACCTACCAACATCGGGCTCGAACCGACTATCGCTATGCTGGAGTTTCCCTTGAGATATCGGCCACACTAAATTTGTTTTGTTGATGAAATAGTCATAGTCTAATAGGTTTAGACACAGAATAATCATTAGTTAGTACTGATGGATATATCACTATACAAGTGAAAACTTGTATTCATTATAAGGACTCATTTTACAGTAATATATAAAGTATCTATAAAACTGGAGATTTTGATGATTGTATGGAGTATATATGAATTTGTGAAAGTAACCATAAAAGTGAAGATTTCGATCACTATATGGGTTCTACTATTCTAATTATGATTATATATAGATATTGAAGAGATATACAGTGTGACTCATTTGGGATGGGTGCACCCTTATAAAACTAACATGTTTCAAACGATTGAAATAATTTTTTTTTATTAGTTAGGTATTCAAAAAGTCCACTAGAACACCAAATTTCATGTGTAATGTGTAATGAGTGTAAGAGAGTACTTTCTCATCTAGTATGAGAAAGTGCTAACTCTACCTTTTGGATGTATTTTATTACTACACGAATAAAAGCATTTATTATTATTATTATTAATAAATTTTCATTTCCAGGGTCAACTAATATTATTTTTCAAGGCCAAAATTCTAAAAAATAAAAAAAATCTTGCCACACTACTGGATTCGCGACATTTTCATATGGCATATAAGTGGATTACGTTTAAATGCGTTGAGCAATAAAAAAGTTAAAAGGGAATGAAATTTGAGAAATATGCCGTTCAATTCAATTCGAAACTTTCATCAGAACTTTGATTACACCACTGAATTCAGAAGGTATCGAAATATCACTGACCAGATTATCATCGAAATCTGTTGATGAATAAAAAAATTAAAGATTATGAAATAAAATGAAATTTTCCTGAAAATTTCACACTTCACTTTTTCAGCCAATCAAAAAATTGGTTTTTATTTAGTTGCCATGGCAACCCAAAAAATTTCCGGAAATTTGTATCCTCCTGGGTACCCTGGGCGAAATTAATAAGTGGAAATTTTTCTGTCAAATATTTGACATGTGATAGTTAACATTTTGCTTTTATGTACAAATGGAATGTTATTTTTCATATGAAAGGAGATAATATTTCATAATTATATATTCACTAAATATTTCGAATGTGTCTGAAAATATTTTGAGAACTTGCATTTCAACGATGAATAGGTCCATCGGTAAAAAATGTATATCAATCAAATCTACCTATGCTTGACTACATGAACTTAATATTTGAAACAATTTTATTCAACTTATCTTTTCGTGAATACTCGACTGAAATTTGCAAGAATTCCTTTCCACATCACTTCCCAATAGACAATCCGCATGGACCAGTCAAAACTATTTTAGTTCTGCGTGATGTGCAATGTAATTTTAGGTTGAAAATGTCGCAAAATGAATTTTCCTTTCTCACATACAAACACCGCCACTAATACCAACGCGTAACTGTCATTATATCAACAAAAACCATTCATGGCCCACTGATGTTACAACTTGTTTTCTCGCAGAATAATCTACAAGTCAGTTGAATTAACCATTAATTTAATATATTTTGGTGTGAAATTTTCTTACCGAATCCCCCGCGTGCTTGAATTAATTGCACCCTCGTCGCTGCGCGACTCGGGTGATTTTCAAAAAATTCATGTACTCGAAAAATTTCCGGCAATAATTCAAGCACTAGGGAGATTATAAGTGAAAATCCATTGACTTATTATATTACTATTTTCTTATTAATGAACAGATTTCCATGAAACTTTGAACAGTGATATATTGAGCCCTCCTAAATACAGTGGTGTATTCCAAAATTTGATAGAAGTTCTGAAATTGAATTGGTGGGTTGATTAAACAGAATATTTTTCAAATTTCATTCCCTTATAACTTTTTTTTTGATTAACACATATTAACCATTTGAAAATATCGCGAATTCGCTAGTAATTTATTTAGAATTTTCACCTTGAAAAATAAGATCAGTTGGCCCTGGAAATGAAAATTTATTCATAAAATTTGGTGTCCTAGTGGACTTTTAGAATGTCTACATAACGAATGAGGAATCATTCCAATCGGTGAAAAAATGTTAGTTTCACAAGGGTGCTTCCATCTTGAATGGGTCACACTATATGTCTGTGTTGATGGTGTACCGGATGCAGGATGTATCAAGATAGTCATCGTAAGTTATATTTGTTTCAACTACGGATGATTTTACATCCTTCGCCTTCTTAGATATGGCATAATTCTTCAAAATTTCTTCAGTTTCATCATCTTCATAGTCGCAAGTTGATAATTTTTCCCGTAATGTCATCAGGTCATGTTCATCGACTAGAGTTTTAACAGCATACAATTCTGAATGAAGACCAATGTAATCCGTCATCAGTACCCCGTTTTTCTCGTCTTTCATGACAGACACCGCTCTGAAATATACAAACCGCTGTCATATACTCACTTCAAACCGACTGCGTCACGCGCAGCGCTGACTTCGGTGATTGCGTTAGAAGAAAGGTAGTTTCACTACTGACGTGTCTGTTGAAAAGAACCGACATAATCAATATGTACCTCTGCCAGTTCTATTCAATCTGATTCCACGGATGGATTGGTACTTTCGGAGGACTGTAACGAAACTTCGCACAGGGCTCACAGGGATGGGATTCTGTGTACCATAGAATCCTATTGTCGACAGTTTTGTCTCTTTCTTTCCCATTAATTCAACCATAATGTCATCTTACTTTTTCTATCGACAATAGAATTCTGTAGTACAAAGAATCCCACCCCAGGTTCTGACTAGTCGCTTTATGTCCCTGTCGATACTCTCCCTATATGCATATCTCCTAGCAAGTTGTTTCATTTTTGATATACCTAACTAAGTACGACTCATGAAGTTTTTCTAAGAATCACAGCTTGAAAAAAAATGTTAAAATTGTTTTTTTCCGTTAACCAGCTGTCGTCGCCAGCTGTCGAAACTTGTGCAAGTCAAGGACTAACGAGGTCTTACCTTTTAACAGAGTTTCTCATTTATTCGTTTTTCGGAAGGTTTGTTTGTAGTAGAGACTGGGGCACAGCATAGATAATCATTATTTTTGCCCTTCTTTCAGCATAATGTGTACTCGAGCCCACTGACTAAAGAGGTATATCTCAGCAAATGTGTTGACGAGATCTGTGGCAGAGGACGATCAGGTTTAAAAATTCGAAAGTGGCTCAATATCTGTGACAAGAACAAACCTTTTTACAAATATATAATTGAAGAAATGTGTGGCTGCGTAAATAATAAGTAAGTAAGTAATTCATTATTGCAATAGACACTACAGTGTATAGCACAAGTCATCAAAAAAGGTACAACATAATAAAACATAGTACACTACATATTTAAAAATTACTTAAAATAGAGTTACATAAGGTACGTGGATAAAATGTGACACATGAGACAAAAGACTTTGCATAAATACAACACAAAATAATATGTATTTTAAATATTAGTTGTTAAATGATGAATTATTCCCAGCTAGGAACTCATCAATTGTACAGAAGCAACTTTTAGCTGAGAATCTCTTGATTTTTTGTTTGAATTGAGTGTATGTTGAACAAGGACATTTTATTTTATCAGGCAGTTTGTTATATGGACTTTTCTTAAATTTTGCTGTTCTATGGAAAGGTATTTATAAATCATTATGTCGTGTATTATAACTGTGGTAGTCGCATGTAAACTAGAATTATTTTAAGTTCTGTCTTACATAGGCTAAACATTTCAATATATGGCAGGAAATGTCAAGGTTTTATTAATTGTAAAGATTTCCCTGCAACTTTTTCTGAAGCTCAGATTGAAGATTGAACGTATTATCCTTTTATGTCCAATAAATACTCGAACCCAATAGGTGGCAAAACCCCAAGTATTGTATGAAATGTGGCTGTATGAAATGTGGCTATATGAAAATCCGTAATATAGATTCAACAGTTTATTTGTGTTGAGATATGCTTTCATTTGGAGTATTGCATAAAAAGCCTCGTTCAGATTTTTACTTACGTGATCTATGTGGTTGCTAAAGCTGAGTTCAGAGTCATAAAAAGTTTCCAACAACTGCACTGTCTCAGTCAATTTGAATGAATGGTCCAAGTTTATATTAATATGGAAATTATTAATTTCTGTTTTACCTTATTTAAGTACAATCTGTTTTGGCTACACCAATCTTCAACTTATATACAATTTTGATGTTCTTTGTCAGTTCGTCAGCTGTGATAGTTATGTCATCAGCAACCGTACTAACGAGTGAAGGCAAGTCATTAATGTGAATGAGAAATATTAGTGGCCCCAGAGTCGATCAATGTGTTATATGCACTAGAATAGGCTGTGTCTATTTTGACAATAAAAGATTGGGTTCGAGAATAAACTCGTTATCCAGACAATCAAAGGCTTTTGACATATTGAACATTACAGAAGCAAATTATTTTCCATCATCTAATTGATTATATATATTGTTTATCAGGTGAGTTGATGCGGTTTCTACGGATTTGTTTTTTCTGAACCCATGATGGGAAACCGTAAAGACATTATTTTTCAAAACATTCTGTTATTATATTGTATATTAAATTTGGCGGTGATTTTCAATACTAGATTATTTTCCTTTTTTAAATATGGAAGTGATTAGTGCCATTATCGATAAATCTGGAAAGATACCATGCTGTAACAATAGATTTACTATATATGTCAAAGGAGTAATGATACAGTGTGATATGTTCTTAAAGATATTCTGTCTATTGTTGAGGAATTTTTGTTTTCGATTCATCGTATAGCTCCGGTATGTCACAGAATTACAGAAAATATTCGTTTGGAGACCTCTTAAAACCCAAGGGAAGATTGACTCACCATCTGCTACTGGCTGGAGGCTGCTGCTGGGTACCCAGGTGGTGCCCTGAGTAGTAACACTCTGAAATGTAAGAACTGGAGGGACTGATTGTCCTTGTCCAGGTTTGATGGATCACTGATATGCGCGGCACATCCTCACCCGGTGACCAATGCAAATTGAATTCTAAAAGGCTTTTTTTTACAGGGTGGCACACGCGAAAGTCCAAGTATTATATTGGAAGAAAATAAAATTGTAATTTCTTGATTCAGTTATTCTTAATACATATTAAACCAAGGAAAATTCCCAAAACAATAATAATAATAATAACAATAATAATGATAATAATAATAATAATAAACCATGAAAAAGCAGGGATTGGAGCATTTCTTTTCAAGGCAGCAATCCGGGCAGCTGATGAACTTGGTCTCGTATTCGACACTGAACGGGCAAACCCAAACTCTGTCACTGAGTTCAGCAAAAAGCTCACATCAAAACTGTGGACACTGAGGTCCTCCTGCAGCTGCACAAGGCTAAGCCGATGCATGGGGTCTTCTTCAAGAACATTGAAGACCTTGGCTTATCCAAAAACTTGACCTTTGCTTTCCTCAGGTCAAGTGAGCTGAAGTCGGAGACCGAGGGATTCATAATGGCTTGCCAGGATGGTGTCTTCAACACCCTGGTCTACCGCAGCCGCGTGATGGGTATAGAGATCCCCGACACTAGATGTAGAGCGTGTCGTGGGGCGCCTGAGACCCTTATGCATTAGCTTTCAGCATGTCCAGCATATGCGGTCTCAGCCTATATCCACAGGCATAACGCGGCTCTACGAGTGTTGTACTACCATCTACGACACTCGTACGATATAGACGAGGCACCGGTGTTGCCTTATGCTCCGGGGGATATTGAGTCCGTTGTGGAGAATGAAAAGTGCCGAATATATTGGAACTACTCATTCCCCACCCTCAGGCAAATACAAGCCAATAAGCCTGATGTAGTCCTCCTCGACCATCAGAGTAAGACGATTTTCGTCATGGAGTTTTCGGCTCCTAGTGAAACGAACATCTTCCGAAAAGAGGAGGAGAAACGGACTAATTATCGAGACTTACTCTTTGAACTCCGCAGGCTCTACCCAAACCATTCTGTTAAAATGGTGGTTCTGATTATAGGGGTCCTTGGTGGAATGATGGACACACTGCTCTCAAACTTAAAAATCATACCGGCTTGCCGTAATATGGCGGAAATCTTAGCCGGACGAATGCAGAGGGCCGTCATCCTTGTTCCACTGCGTCTGCTCAGGGCACATGATTCTCGGACCCACTAATCGCTTACCCCATGGACGTGGGGAGTGGTTATCTGGGTAAACGATCCAGCGCGCCCTCCGGATGTGTCGGAGCTCCGGAGACAGGGCCTGACTGAAATATCCTTTTAGAAAAAAAAAATAATAATAATAATAATAATAGTGAAGGACAAGACTATACATCTCCGACAATTTCATATTCAACAATATGTGGTATGAATATGGAGTTGGGAATACTTACTGATGTAGTACAAGACGCATACATGCCCATGTTCTGTTATGATTGTTTGTTAACAAAATTCCACAAAATGAAACATTTTTTACAGAAGCATTGGAAATTTGATATGTGTCTGTCATTGTATTATTGTTATGTTAAAATTAATCTTGTTTGAAGTGTTAACTCAAGGTCTATTTAGATTTTCATTAATAACTTTCCAAGTTTCTTTTACTATAGTAGATTGTTGTATATTGAGTTGTTCAATACTTACTACAACAAATTTTTTTTGTAATATGTTTCTTTCAGTTCATTTTGGTGTATGTGTAAGGTTTCTGATAGCAGAGAGAAATGTGCGCCCAAATCAACTTCAAAAGATTGAGGCTTGTTGTTGAAAATGACTGAAAAAACATACCCATCGGTGTCTGGTCCAACTTCATACAAATCCCCAGTGTGGTCAATAAGACCGATACCGTATTAATGGCCCGAATGATTATTCTCATCTTGAGGGTGTTGGAACAAAATGTTGTGGGTTTTTGGATTTCTGCAACAAGGTGGTTATGCAGACCTTGGTGACGTGGCCGATTTTGCCACAGGAGGTGGGTGCACTTTAGAGAATTACAATTAGTTCTGCACTCAAGTGACTTATGATTGAAACGGACACAATTTAGAAACCATCTAATCCTTATAACTTACAATCGACATGGCCTTTGGAGCATCGGGGCTGAGAATACTGAAGCTGATGAGCACTCAACTATCGTTTATTGTGACTGTAAAGGTTGTTTTTCTGGGATCTAGAACGTCCAACTGATTTGTTTGTGTCAGTGAGCCCTTCTGATGACTAGTCAGGGGCTTAGCTCAACTGATCTGATTCATTACGGGATGCCTCTAACTCGGTTGCCTTTACATTTTTTGCTTAGCTGAGTATCAATGGCGATTTAAAATTTTCAATGCCTCCATTTCTTGAAGGAGTATTTTTTCAAATGAGAACATTTTTCAGGCAGATATTCCTTAGATTCAAATTATCACGACGAATCCGTTTATGGTTTCAAATCGATAATCGTATAGATAAGCTCCACCAAGTTACCCTGAACGAAATATTTTTGCCGAGATGAATACACCATAATATTAAGCACATGATGAAATTAGGAGACCAAGCTTCAAAAAAATTCAAAAACCAAGACCACTGGAACTTCTTTAAAAATTTCATCACGTTCCGTAATGAGCAAAGCTGCGCTAGAACACTACTATCGGTGGTTGATTTTTGTTCCACTGAGATTAATTGTGTATCCGTCAGAGAATCTTCAGTACGTTGCAGCAGTCATTTTTACGTCGATGACGCTTAAGTATATTACTCTTTCAGAGAGAAACAAATTTAAATAGCCAATAATATTATAAATGATGATCCCTCAGCACCATGTGCATTGTCCACTGAACACCGTCTTGAAATGAATTTGATGGTATTTGTCATTCAGTGAAATAAAAAGAAAATACTCCCAAAATGTGAATGTTCAAATCAACGATTCGATGTTTGTCTGTATGGAGTGGGACTGAGAATCAATCCACTGGTCTTAAGAAGGTGCTATGAAATGGATGATTCCATATTTCAGTGTGTGGTCGATAACTTCCGGTTACCCTTTTTCTCGCCCTTTTCGTTTCCCCTCAAATTTTTAGGTCTATTTTCAACAGTTATGATGATGAAGTGTTTCCAAGTGAAATACTGCTCAAATCAAATACCTCTTCATTCGTATTTCGTCCACCATATTATATTTTCCATGCCAACGCAACTAGAGTTTGGAGCCGGAAAACTTTGACATCATATGATTCAAGCTGGCTAATATCATACAAACCAAATTTCTCTGCTGCAATTACTTTATTTATCTCCTAATCCTATCCTATAGCGACCTCTTTGAGTTTTTATTACTCAAATTGGACTTTATCCAGCAAAACCACCCAACAGTTAAAGTCATCATAATAGAGGATTTCACTGTACAGAACACTCCCTGACTTAAATATTCCAACAAAACACACAAGTCAGGTCATCAATCTCAGGCCTCCGCTATCATGTATGGTCCAGTTACCCACATGATGTCAACAACCAGTATGCCAATACACTGGATATTTTTCTCACCACCAATCCTGATTCATATAGTATAGAAGTTTGTACTCTAATTGGGAACTCCGACCACAATCTCATCTTCACTCATCTCTGCTCTTTTCCTACACCATCAAGAAGCACAAGGCTGCCCCGTCTCATGTGGCACTACAATTCAGCCGGCTGAGATGATCTTCCCGTGTTTTCCTCAGCATTTCCATGGGGAAGAGTGTGTTTTCTATTTGGAGATCCAACACAATGCGCCAAGACAATTTTGCGATTATAATGCTGGGAATGCAAAAATATATAGTCTGTCCATAAAGTAACCCCCCTGTTATGTTTTGAACGGAGTGGAATTTTTCTTTAAATTTTTTTTTGGTTGAATGTCAGTTCATAAGCTGCTTTTTGACAATGATACAAAATGGCGGCCAGGCGCTATTTTGAAAGATTTTTTCAAATGGCATGGGGGTCGCGAGTGATACCTCATTCGAATCGTCCTTCAATTCTCTATACGACAGCAAAATTTCAAACAAATGAAAATTTCACTCCGTTCAAAAGTTAACAGGGGAGGGGTTACTTTACTGTATATCTGTCACGTCAAGAAGATCTTCATCTGATAAACCCTGGTTTAGCAGAAACTGCTTCAGTGCTGTCGGTTTCAAGCAAACAGCATACCGTCAATAGTTGAAAATTCGGCACCCTGTGACCAGATCAGAAAATATTGAAGAAAGAAACATCTGCAAGGATATAATAAAATCTTCGAATTAAGCTCACAATGCCAAGATATGATCAAATCTCGTTGAGTATCTCTTTTTGTTCATTTGCCAAAGCCGTGCGAAGAAATTTTACTCCCAGCTCATTTCCTCCCCTAACCAAGGAAGGCGAAACACTAACAACGAACGCTCCGGAATGAGCCAATATCTTTCCAACATATTTGCTGTAATTCTATGCTGGATTCATTGGGAAAACATCATTGATAGTCATATGCCTGAGATTATCTTCCGCCAACGAACCATCAGACACACCAACAAAGCTAGTGGATTCAATGGAATTCTACCAATAGTTCTCAAAGATTGTTCTCCCAAACTCACACCAGTTGGTCGTAAGTTATACAACCTCTTTTATAATTATTGTTTATTTCCGTCCAAGCAGTACCCAAAATGGAGAAAGAGACCCTATCCAGCAACTACAAACCTATCGCACTGCTATCTGTTATTTCGAATGCCTTGAAAAAAGCCGTCAATATCAAGCTCATGAAATATCTAGAATGCTTTGGAATTATCAATAATTGACGATATGGTGTCTGGCATCAGGGATCAACTGCTTGCTTATGTGTCACATATTTGGCAGCAATATATTAAACTCTTGCAGTTACATCAGATGTCTCCAAGGCGTTTCAGAAAAGTTGCGATATCCATTATGACCTAGTTGATTAGATGTGATAAAATATAAGGGATATTATCATGGTCTGCATAGTATATTCTGTAACAAGGTTAGAATGAAAAATTCGATGCGAGTGGGAAACGAGTAACAGACTGTGCTTTCTCCAAAACCGCAAATTTCATATATAATCAAACGAAAAGCACACGAAAAATTATTTTGACATTTTTTTCACATCTTGTCACTATGTCAAGGCTAACGTAATTATTGCTACAATAATTTCAGAATATTCATTCTTATACAAGTGATTGAATGAAATACACGCAAAATGTATAAGACAGCAAGTCTTTTAGAATATTTATTTAATATCAAGAGCGTGAATGTTACCATTCTGTTATCAAATATGATTTAAGAATTGGCAAATTCTGTGAAGGTTGTGGAGAAATTCATTTCCATCATTGCTTCTGAAATTACGATGCAGTCATTATAAAGAAGTAGCATTTAATACACGTGTGCAAGTGACTTCAAAGCATTTGGAACGTTAAGGACACTCCGTTCCTCTTAATGTATTCAAACTCGTTTCACGTGCCCTAAAAGCTTCCTTGTACACATGTATCATAATATATTTTTCATCAGTTTCTCTTCAACAACTTCTATAGAATTTTGTACGACCTTCAAGTGATTTAATAGATAATATCGATATCAGCCTGCGATACTGTTTTTTCTGTACTAATAGCCAATGATCGAACATGATCTACAATACAATGAAATTTATCAATAGTTCACAACAGGAAGTAAGATAAAAGTCGGCATGTAAAAATGTTAGAACTATTCACTAGTTTTAAACCATTTCGGAACAATTAAAACTATGTTACCTAGTATTTAATGGGCTAAGTAAGGTGTGAAATATGACCCATTGTAATGGGCATCATGCCTCCACTAACTTGTGATTTTACCAAGTTCCTTGTAAAGAATGACTACTTCTAAGAACACAAAAGTGTAGTTCAGTTTTCTTTCAAATAAAATCGACTGTGTCTACAAAAGACTATTGTTGGCGTTTTATTATTGTCTCAGTTTACAGAAGTTTGCCCTTGAAATTATTATTATAAAATGAGTTCAATTCGAGTCAGAGAGTATGTCAGAATGTGAGTTTTGTAACAATTTGCTGTCTGTTCCTATGAAAAAAATGATTTCTCTAAAAGATAACAGTCAATAGTAAAGAACAATACCGTCAAACATTTCATCTCGTTGTTGGTTTTGCCAGAATAGTTTCTAGAACGTGCACCGCGATATGTTTGAGTTTTGGTGTTTCAGAATAATGTAATGTATAGCAAGTAATATGAACGTCCTTCACAAATATTTTTTTCAAGAACTCATATTAAACTAACAAAATGGTAGTATTTTAATTTACGAAATGACGCTCAGTTTTGGTTTTCGTGTCTGGAATATGCACAAGTAGGGCTGTATTCATGCCATCAACGCGTTTTGTTTTCATTTTTACAATTCTTCTTACCAACAACCTTCCATAGTGTGGTTGAATGTTGTAGACGTTGTAATAGTATGAATATTTACATTTCGGACGTCTTTCGATGGGTTGAAACTTATTTGCATCTTGCACTTTTTCACAACGTTTCGATTTTTTGTATCCGCAATCGTCTTCAGATGAATACCAACAAGAATAGGTGCTACGATGTGTTCACACGCATTGCTAACTGAAGGAGCTTCGAAATATATGGCTTCTATGAATTTGTGTTTGAACCAATGTTCTTCTTTGTAAAGAAAGAACACTAGTCTCGTCTCTAAGAATTCGATGGTGCTCAGCCCAGGCATGGTCAGCTCTTCCCCGTTGAGATGTCTCCCAACGTTGACTTCAATTTTTGTGGTCTTTTAGATTCACGGATTACGGTATCTCTCGTGTCACTTCATTCAATATCAATTCAACAAATACAAATCGCTGTAAATATGAAGAAATACAAATTATTAAAAATTCTTCTGTCAACAGTTTAGTAATGCCTACTGATGAGGGTACCTTGGCTATAGAAATGCGCATCTAGGAATTTAATTACTTGTTTGGTAAAGAAAAAATTACTTCTTGTTCTCGTTGAGTGACACGAATAGAAACGAAAAGATCCTATGGCTGAAATATTCACTGTAGTTTATGAAATAAGATATTGGTGCAATTCAACATTTCGTTTTTTTATTTGAAATATTCACATTGGCATTGGTTTATTCATTTAGTTGACTTGCATAGGAATAGAATAAAAATAATGTTCTTTTGAAAATCTTCATCAAGACAACTGTACCTACCTAAAATAGTTTACAACAGATAAATATAATCAATTTTTCCTGATAAAGTATCTAATTCTCAAAACCAGTCTCTGTTTATAACACTGGAAGAGAAAATACTCTAGACACACAAATAAAACAATTGCTGAAAAAATAGTATTTTTTTAAATAAATGTTGTTAAGCCAAGTTCAGGGCTTGACGATCTTGAAAAATCTATAAATACTGAGTGTAATCAAGTTGTGTAAAAAAATAGTATTAAATAAATTAAACATTTGTTAAACCAAGTTCAGGGTTTGATGAGACCTTGAAAAGTCTATTAATAATGATTGTATTCAGGTTGTGTGAAGAAAATTTGGTTCTTTGGACTATATTGTGCGTTATTCAAATGGTCATGCCAACTTACATGTTTTGAAATATTGGGTTGAATGCATTTAAGCCTTACATACTTTTCCTGACCAATAAATTATAGTATTCTTGTTAAGAAACAACAAAACTCTTCTCCTGTGAATATATATTATATTTCAAGCTCATCGGGTTCCTTGGTTCTCAAATACAGTGATCGCAGCTCTGGAACACTCCTGAATCCACCACCTGGTTCTGGACACCTGATCGAATGTTTAATTCATCATCGCTCATTCAATGACTAGAAGTGAGGACTCAACTTTTCAACTGAATCTAAGAGTCATGGAGTATTTCAGCTTGAATACTAACAAGTAGTTAAATATTTCTAAATAAGCTTTTAAGTAATCTTTTAAATAAGCTTTTTAAATAAGCTTTCAAATTCTAAATTTTTGTAGTATACATTTTAAATATGGTAGAACTGCACACATAAAAAAGAGACTTTGTTGTAAAACATGTCCTTTGACGCCATTTGAAAAATCATGAAAATTCATTGGAAACTAAATGATTTCAAAAGCACTGTAAATGACAAAAATATGTATTCCAATGAATTCTACTTTGAAGTTTAAATGGATATTTACCTCTTCATATACGTTATTAGTAGACACTGATTGGATGATTTTAAAAATAAAAATTTAAATCATCAGCGAGACCAGACGCAGAAATGGACGAAATGGAGGATGAACAGTGTTACCAATTGTCACATTATCAAAGAACAGCTCATTAACTGCTGGCTCATATTTAGACACAATAATAATAATAAATAATGAATACGTTTAATGTTCATTTTTAACATATATGTGTGGAGTGTATATTTATTGACAATAACATATTTATATTACTATACTTATACCTATGATTAATAACATAATTCCTTGAAAACGAACAATGGCTACTTGGTTCAGACTTCAAAGGTTGGTTCAGTACTTCAAAATCTTATAAATAAATAATGGGAAAGACGATAAGAACGAAAACAATTGAAAAACTAAAAGAAAAGTAAAAGAGAGTAAGAAAGAGTAAGAGAAAGGAGAAGAAAAGAGATAGTTGAAAACAAGTACAGAAACAGAACAGATTATTGGATACTTAGCAGGTACTTTTTGTATTGCGTATCTTTTGAAAATTTCTTTTCGATGGGAGGATATAGTGAGTACATTCTTACGGTAACTATTCAAGTTATGAACATCTGTCCTATAATTAAGTTTTCTATCTAAATAACATGGCCATTTTTATTTAAAAATCTTGTAATTGCCTGCGATTGTACATATTGAGCAAATTACAGTCTTTGAGTTTGTGAGAAATTCTTTGACCGCGTTGGATTCCATAGAATAAACGCAAACATATATTTTGTACTCTCTGTATACGTTTTTTATCATAATTATCAATGCACGGGCCATATACACTATCGCAGTGATCAAAATGAGATAAAACAAGGGAATCGCATAACATATTCTTGATACCAGTGTAAAGGTAATGTCTTTGGGCACAAATTAATTTCAATGCTGAATATGCTGTATTTTTTTTGTGACTTGATTTTTGAACCTAAGTTTAATATCCATGATGAGACCAAGACTTTTTCCATGATTAATGAAAGGTATACTATCATTCTACCGTTCTTTGTCGAACAGGTTCTTTACAAAATAATATTGCATTTGACTTTTGTAGGTTTATTTTTAGCAAATGATCATAAGATATTTCGTATAGTTCATTAAGATCACGATTAATCAAATCAACAGACTCAGGTAAATTTTCATAATCAAATGAAGAATAAATTTGCGTGTCGTCCGCGTATATGTGATCTTTGCAATGATTCAAAGAATCAATAAGTTTGGTTGTGTACATAGTATACAGTAACGGTCCTAAAATACTTCCCTGAGGCACGCCTGAAGTTATTGACATTTCCCACGATATTTTCATACCAATTTGCCCTTGCTGGAGTCTGTCTGTCAGATAAGACCACAAAAACTTAATCTCGCCCTGATTGAAACCTAGATAGTTGAAAATAGAGATAAGAATCTCATGGTTAATCATCTCAAATGCTTTCTTGTAGTCTAAAAAAATTATTATGCTAGTTTTGTTATTATCTTCAGCTTTCAGTAAATCATCAGTGATGTCAGATAGATCGGATGCACAACTATAACCCCTACGGAACCCTGACTGTTTTGAAGGAAGGAGATTGTGAGTTCTCAAATGTTTTCTAATTTGTATGTCCATAATTTTTTCAAGAATTTTGGATGAAATGGGTATCAAACTTATTGATCTCAGATGACTAAATCCTGTAGGCTGACTAATTTTTGGTAACGGTATAACGTTAGCAAATTTCCAAGCTTTTAGAAAATATGACATTAAGATACTTTCGTTTATGAAGTGTGTTAAGATGGGTATTATGTAAGGATAGAAAAGCTGTATGATTTTTATATTCAGACCATCAGTACCACATGCTGTCAATTTGATATTTAATATAATATCGGATATATTTTCTGGTGTTGTAGTTGAGAAATAAAATAATGCGTTTGTCATTTTTGATATTGTGAGAATAATAATTTACAATTTCCTGGCTGGGTTGTGTTTGATTGTTTGAATAGCTTACAAAAAATGTATTCAATGTGTCTAAATCATTTAGATGAGACGGTATTTCAGTATTCTTTTGTTTGGATATGTTCAATTTTTTCATTTCGCTTCATTTTTCTTTGATTGTACTGTTTTGTACTTTGAATCTCAAATAAGCCTTTTTTCTGCTTTTATAGCCAAATTGGTGTAATTTTTGGGCTGCTTATAGTATACCCAATTACCTGTCTTTCCAGAAATTCTCAATTTATCCAGAGCTTTGTCACGTCATCTTTGTAAAAGTTTAATATTTTCTGTGTGGGCATGCGTTTTTTTTTGTCCAGACGGTTTTAATTGGAGCATATTTGTCAATCAGCTTTAACATTTTTTCATTAAGTAACTCGATTTTACGGTCGATATTTTCAGTTTCTAAAATAGAATTCCACTGCATTTCTTCAAAATCTGCTAGGTTTATTCGATTTAAAGATCGGTATGTTATTTTACTTTTCTGTACATTAATGGAATTTTTGAGGCAAAATTTGGTTTCAACTAGACAATTACTCGAAAAGTGAGTGGGTGAAATTACAGTTTTCTGAATCAAATCGAGTAAAGAACTGGAGATTGAATGATTCTAAAATTGATGATAAATGATTACTTATGCTCGCGTCAATATTCAGTACATTGATATTGTAATCGCTAACACAAATTACGTAGTCATACTTCACATTCAAATCTGAAAGTATATCTTCAAAAATATTGAAAAATAAAATTTTATCGTTTTTGGGGGGCCTATATATTGTCCCGAAAGCAATTTCACACATTTGGAATATAATTTCAATCCACAAATATTCAACAAAGTCAAAGCATTCACTCAGTATAACTTTGTATGGCAAGTTACTTTTGATATACATACCTACTCCTCCACCGCGCGTAGAACGGTCCTGGTGTACGAGCTGATAATGATTCATTCCAACAACGTCCCTGTCTAAACCTTCATGCAGTCAAGTTTCAGTTATCCCAATGACGTCTTAATTTTTATGGTATACCAGTTGATGGAAGGTATTGAAATTTCCTATAAAGATCTGGTTTATAAATGAGCAATATTTAATGTCATCTGTAAAAATTCAGAGAAGATAAAAGTAAATACGAAGGTGATAAGATAGAATAGAATAGATAGGAGAAGAAAAATAGAGCTAAATAAAAATAATTGTATATTTCACAGATTCTGTGAAAACCAGTGACAATCCGTATGGAAGTAGCCAAGCAGCCATTGTTTATAACCCCCTATAATGATAAAATGAGTATAATCAATAATGAAGATTTGGAAAAAAAAATTATTTATATTCCAATTTTTGGGAAATAACTAATTTAAATAAAATAAAACTAATCAGTTTGAAAGTGCTTAATCAACAGTTAACGTACAAGCAGCGTTTTGAGAGCCGCTGATCATATCAGCAATATATTGTAAGTCGCATATATGTTATATCCTCGTAGCCCTTATGGACTTATAAAAATTATTGAATATTATTTAAACGATGCCATTGCAACTTTGTTGCAAGGTTAACAGGAAACGCTGTCTTAAGCATTCCTTTGTTCTATTCAAGGAAAGCGATAAGGAATTATTATTGCGAACTTTCTTGAGATTATTTTCAGACAGTCTAATTCAGAGGCTGATTCGAGAAACTTTTTCAAAATTAAACTAAATTAAAAACAAAGTTAGAAGAGTTTCGACTTGAGTTTTGTATCAAATAAAATTATTTTTTAAAAAGTTATTTCGTGCTTCACCGACGTAAAAGTGGCGCAGTCGGTAGGATTCTGAAATTTCGGAAATCGCGAAAAAGTTACATTTTCGAAACGAGTCCAAGACACTGGTTCAACGAAGCCAAGTGAAGAAGCCCAAACGTTCGAGTCCCAGCGGTACCTTTTCTGGTTCCTTGAAGCGGAAAAAACAAAGAAAATCGAGTTCCAGCGGCACCTTTCCTGGTTCCTCGAGACAGAAAAGAAGAAAGAAAACCACAGCTGAAGCGTACGAGTTCCAGCGGCACCTTTCCTGGTACTTGACTTGACTTGAAGAAGTGAGGCGAGCCTGCATGAAGTTCCTTCTCCTCGTCATTGTTCTGTAAGTTATTGTTCTATACCAAGGTTTAATTGAGGCATATTTTCCTAATTATTCCTGAATGATTTTATTGAAGCATGTAACTTTGTTTCACAAAATGTAGATGAAAATCAAGAAAATGCACTGATTTTCATAATAAAAAGTAAACTCAAAGGAAAAGCAAAAAGGTTTATTTCCAGTAGACAACTACAAACATGGGTTAACATTCGTGAATTATTGATAGGTCACTATGGAGATTGTAGAGATACGGAAGGATTATTGAGGAATATAACTTCATCTTTTCAAGAATCAAATGAAACTCCCCGAGTATTTAGTCAACGAATTGAAGACTTATTAACAAAATTAAGAAGCAGCGAAGCTTCAGATCAAAATCTTGAAGCACAAGAAAAAGCAGCTTTAAATAGATCACACGAAAAAATTGCATTAAAAACAGTTGTAGCAGGGTTGAGCGAGCCTTTCGGTTCAGTGATACGATCACAGAGACCGCGAAGCTGTACAATTTTTAATTGAAGAAGAAAATATTGCATATTTGAAAAATTTTGGAATTTCAAAAACAAGTTCAAAACCAACAGGTCCAACTTCAAATAAAGTATATCCATTAGAAAATTATGGGTATAATAATAACAATAGTTCCAACAACCAACGAGGCCAAAAATTTTGCAATTTTTGTAAAATACCCGGTCATACAAATTCGAATTGTTATAAAAATCAAGGTAGATTTAATACAAATCAACAAAATCAAAACAGGAATTTTCAAAATCCTAGTACTTCAGGATTGAATCAGCAAAGATATACAAATCCACAAAGATTTAACCAATATCAAAACCAAAATAATAAAAATGTTCAACAACAAAGACCTGTTATTCATAAAAATCCGAACATTCCAAATAAAAATCAAAATGATAGGGTAAATCATTTAAACTACAAGGTTGAATCGAGTCCATCGGGTGCTTTGATTCCAGAGCAAGAAGAAGATGAGAAAATCCAACAGCCCGACCATCACCAATACCAAGACAAAGACGAACAACAAATGAACGAACAGGAAATCAAATTATTCGAATATCCCCAATATTAAATATATCAAACAAATAATTATTTTATATAGAAGATAGGCAAGGATATACATTTTTAGTAGACACTGGCGCACCTATTTCTCCAATGAAAATTGATGTAGCACAAAAAAAATATGTTTCACAAAACCAAGCACAAGTGAATGATGAGAATTTTTCAATTTATGGTATAAATGACTCACAAGACGACACGCAAATATATGAAAGTATAGATATTATCATTGGTCCAGACAATTTAATGCATAGGTATTATTTAATAGACTTTGATTTCAAATTCAACGGACTGATAGGTATCGATTTTCTAGAAAAAACCAAAGCGGAAATTAAAAAACTTAAATTATTTTCCAAAGAATTACCACGTCATGTATCCAATACAAATAAAGACCAAGAAAGTGTAAAATTGACAATTCCAGCGAGAACAATTCAATTACAGGAATTAAAAGCTCAAAATGAGAATTTAATTGAAAGAATTTGTCCAGAAATAAAAATAAACGAAAGTGTAAGAATTCCAAATTGTTTTGTGAAAATGAATAAAGACCACAAATTCATCACGTCTATCGCGAATTTTTCAGATACAGATCAAATTATTGAAATTTCCCCGATAGAAATAGAAAAATTCACAGAAACAAAAGAAATGAAAAATGTACAAATAAACAATTTTCAAAATACCAATCGAGAAGACAAAATACTGTCAGAATTACGACTAGATCATTTGAATGAAGAGGAAAAATATGAAGTCGAAAATCTTTGTTCAAAATACGAACAAATTTACTTAGAAAATGACAAATTAACTTTCACAAGTTAAGCATGAAATAAACACACAAGATAAAGGACCAATATCTGTAAAACTTATAGATATCCATTGCACTAAAACAAGAGGTTAAAAATCAAATTGAAAGTTTGTTAAAACAAAATATTATTCAACCGTCAACAAGTACATGGAATAGTCCGGTATGGCTAGTTCCGAAAAAACTAGATTCGAGTGGAAAACAAAAATTTCGAATGGTAATTGACTATAGAAAATTAAATGAAATAACAGTAGGAGATAAATATCCACTTCCAATGATTACAGAACTCTTAGATCAGTTAGGAAAGTGTACATACTTTACAACATTAGATTTTGCATCAGGTTTTCACCAAATTGAGATAGAAAAAAGAGATATTCCAAAAACAGCATTCAGTGTAGACAACGGACACTATGAATATGTGCGTATGCCATTTGGACTTCGCAATGCTCCTGTACATTTTGTAGAGCTCTGACAACGTATTATTAGGACTACAGGGAGACATGTGTATGACGTATATGGATGACATCAGAAATATCAACGGTAGTTCAAAGTTCGTTTTAAAAAAGATTTATTCAACTCGAAAATACAATAAATTGGTTATATGGAACGATGTTAACAGTAAGAGAGCTAGCAACTGACTAACTAAATGAATAGACATGAATGCCAAGGTATATTCTGCAAGCTGGGGAGAAAACGCTGATTGTGCTTCTTCTCTAGTGGTGGCATGATGTAATTCCTCCCTTCATAGATTCAACTTCGGAGGGTTACAGAGGAAGTTGAACAGTTTGGAGTTCCATAGGCTCTTCAGGGGTTCCTTTGGATTTCATTCTGATTTGTTGCCTTCTCTTGTAGACTGCGTAAACTAGGAAAACTACCAAAACTCCATAAATGAGTAGAGTCCAGGCACTGGGGATATACGGTATTGGATACGCTTCAAGTCGGGGTTGATTTTCAATTATTCTCGTTCTAATGTTGTGCAGCTGGTCGAGTTCTATATTGCCTTGGTGTAGACTGAGATTAATTTTTGATTCTTTGATATTTTGTAAGTCTAACTCAAGAAACAAGATAGGCTGGCTTGGAACGGATTGACGAACTTCGTTGGAGATTATTTCTTGATTAGTTATCAACTGGCAGTCATTCGGGATATCTATTAGATATGAGCCCATTAGTTTTGTGATTTCTTCTTGTTGGTGGCATTTTAGTCTAATCGTTTTTTCAGCTAGGAGCAGCCCAATCCACTCATTGGATTCTTCTAGACGTTTGAACATTGGTTGGGTGATTTCAATGTTCATTTGTTGACAGTAGGAGGGATCCTTCATGTCGAGGAGTTGGATCTCGCATGGGTCAACCTTTTTCACTTCTTGGAGTTCAGCATTATCACAGATATAGTATACTGACTCTTGAATATGATGGGGATTGAATAAAGGTGGTAGAGGTTAATTTCGAAAGGGTAGGTTATTGGAATTTTCAAAATATAAGTTTTTCTATTGTTGAGAATGAAACATTCGATTTTGATCAAACTTTCGATCAATTGAATATTTTGTAAATTTATTTCTAGTGGTAATTGGTTTTCTTTAAGTTTTGACTCAATGTATTTTAATTCATCTAGAATTCCTTTGGTTTTTATAATACTCGGATGCATGACTCCAATTTTTGCAAAACATATCGAATTTTGAATATCTTGAATTGATCATTTCAAATATATTAATTATCTGGTATTTGGTGAAGTTGGAATTTTCTCAATATGCATGGTTTTCTACGATAGCCGCAATTTGGTTGATTTTGCTTTCTAGTAGTTTCTCGTTGTGACTTACTTGTTGAACGGTTTTATTAAATTGATCAATCAAAGATATTGCTAGGGTTTTTTTGTATCTGCATTGTCGACGTAATCTCCTTTTGATTTTGCTGCAAGTTCTGAATTAATTTTTCGTAAAGTTCACCATCGAATCTGGATTTCCACTTATAGCTCTGAAAATTGACCCTAAGACATCTTTTGTGTCTATATGGCCAAGTTTAACAGGTATCAAACCAGGATTGTTTTCAAGGTTTCGTAGTGTTATTGCCTCTTGCATAGTGGCAATTCCGGATAATCTGTGTAATTCGGGTAATCATGTGTTTTGGTTGTCGAAAGAGTAAAGTCTTCTAAGTGGGCGTTTTACATTGTCCATGTGAATCTTGGTTTGGTTCGCGGTTGATAAAACTTTTTTATCTTTATCAAGAGTTTTTATTTTGCTAGGTTTTGTAAATTTGTTAGCGTTCTTTCGTCGTACGTGAGTTTTTACGAATATTTTCTGTTTGCGTTTGAAGATGTTCGGGGAATCTCTGTTTTCATTGATTCTCGTAATTTTCTTTTGTTTCTTGGAGATGAGGTCTGAGTTTATTTTTGAATAAAGTAATTTCGCACGTTCTTTATGTTGAGCAACATAGTCATTCAATAAAATTTGGTCTAATTTCATGTCGAAAGGTTCGTTGCTTGTGGTATGCCCGTTGATCACGTCTATAGGCTTCAATTTAGTTGCGGAATGTATAGAATGATTATAGGCTAAAATAGCGTAGATCATTTTCATTTTGACAGGAGTTTTCATGAATCCTCTTGTATTGAGTAAGCGGAGGTGTTCACTAATGGTCGAATGAAATCTTTCAATGACTCCGTTCGATTGTGGATGGTTCGGAGAACAGAAATGGATTTTGATTTTCTGTAAACTCAGTAATTCTGTGATTACTGCATTTTTGAATTCGGTTCCATTGTCCAACATTATTTGTTTGGGAATACCGTGGTGTGAGAAGTAGTTTATTAAGTTATTGGCAACTTCGGTACCCGCTACAGCTTCGAGATAATATGCTTGGGCGTATTTTGAGAAACTGTCGATAATCGTGAGGAACTTTTTTCAAAGGTGAAAACATCTATATGAATAATTTCAAAAGGACCAACTGCTGTAGAAGTAATGTTCATTTGCATTTTAACTGGGTTTCTATCGTATTTGCACCTCTGACAAAACTCACAATCATTAATGAAAGTTTGAATAGAACTTTTCATATAAGGCCAATAATATTTCTCTTTAATTCTCTGAAGGGTCTCGTCAATTCCTCTATGGTTTGATTCGCCTTCGTGATAATTTGTTATGATATTTTTAATATCGTTTTTGTTCGTGACATCAGAGAGTTTTTTATTGCATTTTTTAAATTTTATTGAAGATTTTTTGGAGTACTTTTGGGGAATAACGGAAAATGGTTTGAACAAGTTACAATTTTCAAAGAAAAGATGGTTTTGTATATCTGGTCCAACATATTCCTTGATGAAATTTACTATATCTTTCTCAAAGTAGATTTGTGAAAACTGAACTAAAATCCATTTCTATTTCTCAAATAATATTATTATTTTGGGTTATCATTTTCAGATGTTTCGTTGTTATATTCGATGGTGTGGTCGTCTGTCTGCTCAATTTCTTGGATATTATTTTCGGATGTTCCGTTGTTATTTTCGATGCTGTGATTGTCGGTCTGTTCAATCTCTTGATTAGTTCCTACAGTTGTTCCACTGTTGGTTTCGATAGTGGCGTCGGTTTGATTTTGCTGATTTTCACTGATGTCGTTCATTACGGTTCTGTCAGTATTCACTATCATTGAAATATCGTCAAGGTCTTGTGGAGGTTCTCCTATTGTCAAAATGTCAGCGGATGGTTGATAGTCTGGTGTATCAAGGCAGGGATTTATATTATTTTGTTGATAGCCAAAAGTGGTTGATGGACCAGCTAGGCGTTCTGATTCTTCCAATATGTCGTCTAATTCTTCCCAGAAAGTTCTGGTTTCTTTTGTGTGTGTTTCTATTCGCGACAAGGCATCCGCGTTAGTATTCAATTTTCCTTTTTTGTAAATAATATTGAACGGATACTCGTCTAATTTGATTCTCCATCTCATTAATTTTGAGTTGGTATCTTTCAACGAGAATAACCACTGTAATGGTATATGATCTGTCACTATGTTGAAATTTCGCCCGTACAGGTACGGCCTGAAGTATTTTGTAGCCCATACGATGGCCAGTGACTCTTTCTCAATAGCAGAGTAATTCTTTTCGGAATCATTGAGAGTTCTGGAGGCGTAAGCTATAGGTAAATCTTTACCTATTGGCCCTTGGGATAGCACTACACCTAAGGCAAAATTTGATGCATCAGTGGTCAAGTTGAAGGTTTTCGAAAAGTCAGGGTACTGTAAGATAGGCTCGTTCATCAAGAAGTTTTTACACGTTTCGAAACAGGTGAGAAATTCGTCATTGTGTTCGATTTTGCACCCTTTTTTGAGGCATTTGGTGAAAGGTTTTGTAATCTTTGCAAAATTTGGGATGAACCGTCGATAGTAACCTAACAGACCAAGAAAGTCTTTGATTTGTTTTGTCGTTTTGGGAACCGGAAAGTTTTTAATGGCTATGATCTTGTCAGGGTTGGGCTTTACACCGTCAGGGGTTATTACATGTCCCAAATAAGCAACCTCTTTTCTTAGGAATTCAGATTTATCAAGCTGAATTTTGAAATTCGAGTCTCTTAGTCTCTGAAATACACACCTAAGACGCTCTAAATGTTCTTGGAGTGAAGTTGAAAATACGATTATGTCGTCAAGGTAGGCGAGGCACTTTTCATTTTGTATACCTCGGAGGATGTTATCCATAGCTCTCTCAAAGGTAGCAGGAGCATTCTTTAAACCGAACGGCATATGCAGAAATTCGTAGTGCCCATGTTCAGTACTGAACGCTGTTTTTTCAATGTCATTTTCTTCCATTTCTATTTGGTGGAAGCCCCTAGTTAGGTCTAGAGTAGTGAAGTACTGACACTTTCCTAGTTTGTCAAGTAAGTCATGGGTGTTAGGTAGGGGGTATTTGTCGTCAATCGTCTTCTCATTGAGCTTTTTATATTCAATAACAACTCTCCATTTTTGCTTGCCAGATGCGTCAACCTTCTTGGGTACAACCCATATAGGTGACGACCACGGATAATTACTAGGTCTTATGATTTTTTAATATAACATTTTACTTATTTGATTTTCAACTTCTTTTTTATGAATGAAAGGGTATCGATAAGATTTGGTATATATTTGTATTTCGTCTGTTGTTCGAATTCTATGTTTTATCTTACTCGTAAATGTCAGTGGGGTGTCGTCGTTATAAAATATATCAGAAAACGCATATTTCTAAAATTTTTATTTTTTCTTCATCGTTCATATGATCTGTCCTAATTCTTGACAAGTCTAATTTATCATTACACAAATCAATTTCTTGAATTTCGTTTCTATCGACTTTCCCGACAGAGAACGGTTTCGAAAGGTCTAATGTCACTGGACCAATAGTATTGTTTAAAATTGTTGTCAACGCGTAGCCACCTTTTGCTATCGTCAGACTTCAGGAATTTCGTAATTGTAAATTTTACAATGTGGTATTATAACTTCTCCTTCAGGAATGAATGTTTTTATTCTTATCACTTGTTCTGATCTGGGTACGATAGTTACTAAATTCAATTAGTTACTCGTTTTGTGGAATAATAGTTTTATTTTTATGAAAGGTGTCACGAGGTAACCTTTGTCAAAATTTATACTGGCTTGCAGTATTTTGAGATTGAGGCCTTTGAAAACATCATGAAATTTGAAAAGAAAGAACTTTAATTTGATTGGTTGTGGCAATTTGAAAATTTTTGATGAGAGAATCTCAGCACTGTATTTATGTGAAGAATTTTGAAAGACTGTAGTAACAATAAATGGTCGTTTCGGATAAGATTTGGAAAATATTTAAAGGCAATATCGGGATCGATAAATGACTTTGTAGATCCAGAGTCAATCAAAAGTTTTAGATTATATTCTGGAAAAACAATGTATAACAATTCACTTGTATTCGATGAATTGAAAGAAATAACCTGAGGGTTTGAAATACATTTTTCCGAGGCTCTTATTGAAAATTTGCATTGGAACTTTCTATTGGTTCAGTTTTGTTGGAAAAATAATTTTTGTCAGATTGATTCAAGTCACTAAAGTCATTTTCTTCATCAATATTCTGATCGGTATCATAATATTGATCACATTGATTTATTTGATCAGTTTCTGTATTAAAAAGTTCTTCGCCAATATAATATCTTTGCTGTCCTCTATTGGTAAAATGGGATGTAGATGGCTGTGCAAAACTTGTGTTTCTTTTCGAAACACTCATTGGAGTTGGTTGAAAATGCGTGTTTCTAGTAGAAACGCTCATGGGGGTAGGTTTAGGTTGGGGTTTATTTTGAGGTTAGAAAATATTTTCACTTGACTGTTTGAAAACTTGAGCATTTGTGAAAAATTGTTGAGATTGAGTTTTAGGTTTTTGCTGAATATTTATTGGTTGTGAGGGAAAATTATTTTGTCTACGGAAAAAATTATTTGGGGTGTTTGAATTGAAAGAATTGTTCTGATTTGGCATTGCACGATGAGAAAAGTTAGCGGGTCTTGGTGGCTGATTCTGTCGTATAATTTGAGTAGGTTTTGCAATATTTCTATGAGAAAAATTTTGAAAATATTGAATATTTTCTTCTTGTATTACAAATTGCAAAGCTTCACTGAGAGTAGTTGGTTTCATGCATCTCAAAGTAGTACTTAATGGTTCGTTTAGTCCCGATAAAAATGTTTTGAGGGCTAAATTTTGATAAAGTTCACGTTTGAGTGTCTTCGCAGCGTCCGTAGTTTCGTGGACGTTTACATAACTACACAGCAAATTCAAAATATTCAAACAACGGTCATAGAATTCTTGAGCACTTTCATAATGAGATTGTCTCAACATAACAAGATCCCTATTTAAACAGACCTCGTCTCTTCGAACTGAGAAATTTCGTGCCAAGATATCTTTCAATTCTTGCCAATTTTTAACTCCTTGAATATTTACTAATGTTTTTGCATGACCTTTCAATTTGGAAATGATCGAGTTCAACAAGTAAATATTTCGAAAACAATTTTGATCGTTTGCATTATAAAAAGCTGTAATGATCGATTCACTTACTAACAAAAATCTATATAAATCATTTGGATTTTCGTCAAATTCTGGAACACAGTTCAAGAATTCAGGTTTAAACTGAGCCATGTTCAAATGATTGTTAATAGGAAACCTCAAAAGTGAATTTCTTTTAGTTGGGATTGGTAAAGTTTGTGAGTCAGTGGAAGGTGTATTTATATTCAATTTTTTTAAAGAGTGAGTTATATCGTCGAGTAACATAAAATTGCACTTAAAGAAATATGAAAACGAATCTGAGCATGTTTTTCTTATCCACTATAAGGGCTGCGTCTGGGTCGGCGATTCTGTCGTCACCAGGTCGTTGCTCCTTGCAGAATTGGGCGATGATGGTCCCAAATCTCGTTGGAAACGATGAGTACGGGTCTGCCATAGACTGGGTGTTCTGAGTTTCGAGAAGCCACTCCGTAACAAAGTTCACAACAAATCACTAAAGATTGATATTTGGTTCGAAAAAATCAGTCAATCGTATCAGAAAATGAAAATGCCGAAACCCAAGATTCAGAAACTGATACAGCATCAGAAGTGAATCAAAAGCAAAATTAATTTCTCACAGATTCTTACGATTTCGAGAAAAGAAAATCTCAATCACTCATAGATCATGTCAAAATAAAACAAACAAATGACAATTTAATTTTTGGAAAAATAATTATATCATATTACTTGTTTAAAGTAATGAAAACCGCAAAACTCCTCATTTGCACACGATAATAAAAGATACGTGCGTAGATCCGAATAATCAGGAATTGAATTTATCAGACGTGCTCACTATCAGACAAAGTCTTGGATTTCAGCAAAGGAAATATGAGTATAACCGCAATCATCTTGAAAGATTGTTTTAGGATATTTTATTCACTGAAAAATAAATTACCGCCGAATAATTATTCTATAAGCACAGTGAAACATTTACCATTTTTAGATATTTTGAGTTATATTTTCAAAAACGAGAACGTAACTTTCACAATATGTCACGATATAGTTAAAGTTCCACCACAGGAAGAACGAGAGAATATTCTAGAAAATGATCACATGAAGGCATTAATGAAACTTCCAGAAGAATACGAGATAGGTACATATGGCCAAACTTGAGAACAGATGTCGAAAATTTAATAAAATAAATGTCAAGTTAGCAACAAAACGAAAACTAACAGACAAAATAATGACTATACATTAGTTATAACTGAAACACCAAATAAGCCTTTTGAACACATAAATATTGATTTAATGTGTATAAATAGAAATAATATACTTTTAACAATTATTGATAATTTTTTTAAGTTTGCACAAGCATTCCGTGTAGAAAATAAAGAAGGTATAACAATTGTAGAAAAACTTTTACATCATTTTCAACATTACCCAATACCAAAAACAATTCATACAGACCCAGGTCCTGAATTTAATAATCAACATATGAAAGACTTAGCAAAGCTATACAAATTTATAATAACTTAATTAAAATGCAGTAAAACATCCTCAAATAAATGGAGTTGTAGAAAGATTCCATGCAACTTTACAGGATTCTTTCAGAGCTTATCATAGTGATAATCCACATAAATCAATAATTTCAGGTTAACCGTTCTGTATAAAAACTTAGAACAGAAGTAAATCGAATTCAACTAAATACACCCCTGAAGAAATAATTTTCGGACATATCAGAGACGATCAAAATAAAACTTTGTATAGTGGAGAACAACTTCAAACAAATTTTTAGTAAATGATATGAAGAATATTGCTGAATATATTTTTGAAAATGTCGAAACTCTGATAATGTTTTAACTGGCCAAAACTTTTATATATAGACGACTTGGAATTGCCGATTGGTTTTTAGAAATGTCCAAAAATAATTATAGAAGGAGTGGAAAGGTTCCCCTTTGTTAAATTTGTTCTATTGAGCGGTGGTTGTGTTTTGAGATATCCAGGTAGGTTCATTGTTATGTCAATTTTATAGGTTGTATGAGTCTAGGTATTAGCGATAATGATAGGTAGTCTCTAATTATGTTAAAGAAAGATATTTAAGTAATTTCAATGAAGAATAGTTTAATGTACTACATTCGCTTGAAAAAGATAGTGTGTATCGAAACATGTCGCAAAGACAATAAATTTTGTGGAAAAATTTTAATCGTTTTTTTACCTTAGTGTCATAAATGAAAGAGTAATTTTTATTGTACATATTCCATTGGTAGGAAACTCAGATTTTGATTTCTATCATATTTACTTAGTACCAACCAAAGATCCTAAAACTAACCTTTTTCACACTATTTTACCCATTTATAAATATGTAGCAATTGCAAGGGAAAGCAAACAATATATTGCAGTGAAGCAAAACGAATTTTCCGAGATATTCGAGAACGAAATACGAATATGTAATAATAATTTTCCAAAGGCACTTTCACATAAATCACCCTGTGAAATTATAATTTTGATGGAATCAAAAATAATGCCGAGTTGTGACAAAGTTGTAATCGGTGTAAAAGATTACAATATTCAAAATCTAGTGGATGATAAATGGCTATTGACAGTATCCAATCAGCTACCAGTAACAACATGTACAGGTAGAAATTCAAACAGATATCATTCAAGAAAACTCACTATTGACGTTAGAATCAAAGTGTAGCGCTTTCACTGGTACACAGAGAAAAAAAATTCACTAACCTTTACCGAAACTTGAAGACCAACAAGTAAAAACATGAATACTATATGGGACAGATAAACAAGTTAATTACCACAAGAAAAATTGTGTTCCTAGAAATGAGCACTCACCACTATTAACCCAATTTGGTATATTTCAAGATAATACCCATTACTGACCACTTTGCTAGCCATGATTCATTGAACTAACTATTGCCAATTGAATTGTTCACTTATGTATAGAATATAAGTGCATTATCATTACTAAGTTGATTAATAACCTCAAGTGTTCTGAATCTATAATTTGTCAGCCTCTTCTTTCTTTTGGACCTATCAGTATTTTCACTCGGTAAAGTAGTAGTTCCCTCGTCATTGGTGAATTATTTACTTGAATTGTTTCCTCTCTGAGCAGCCTATATGATCATTTCAGTTTATTTGCGTAGGTATTTACATAAAAAATTGCATCAGAGAAAAATATCATTTGAAACGTTTCAAAACATGAAATTATCGAATGACTATTGTCAAGTTAGTATAATTCGGATATTTTCTTATACTCTGACACTCTGACCATTGATAGTCCTCGAGATATTCCATTAGTTCATGTTTCGTAACATTTAAAAGTATAAATAATTGTCACTGGCAATTTTTATTCACTACCAACATAAATACTCACAGTTGATAATGACCATACATGCTCTTTACCCACTAGAAAATATTTCATTGATATAATACAATAATGATGAAAATTTCATTTTTATAAAAGAAAATCATACATAAGTATGATGCCGGCAACAGTCGCACCCTCAAGGAGGACAGCCATATTGAATGCTAATCGAATCACAAATGACGCCACGCAGTACGCACCGTTCGATTCGACATTCTTTGCACCCGAACCGATAAAGGTAATTAACCATGAAAAACTTATTAACTACCCCAACTACTTGATCGATTGACTTTATTAATAAGAAGGCTTAGACCAAGTGAAGTTGTTTCAAGAAAACGATTCAATAATGATAGATATCAGTATTCCTACAATAAGTTTAGTTTGCTCTTATAGTTATCGAACATGGAAATATTTTGACTCGTTAGTATTCTGATACAGTATAGGAACACACTTTTAGAACCATCGTTTTGCCCACTATAAGTACTTCATATTCCCGCATTAGGTGAAAATTTTGTACCCACCACTGACTTTTTTTAAGTGAACAATTTACCTGGCAAAGTTTTCTCTGTATACTACTAGAGTGTATGCAAGTTCAGAGAACAACAAAACTCTGAAACTTCAGCTCTACATTCCTGAAATAATATATGATTGTTGTAACCATCTCCCAAAACGAGAAGATCTTCCAGTCATTAAGCCTGTACAAATAAATCACTTGAATTTGTATGAATTGAATATTGCCCAAGAAAAACTACGGGAATATGACAAAAATTTTAACAAGAATATAAATGAGCCTTCTACCACTAGACACCTAAGTACATTCACGTACAGTTGTATGACTTTTATATTCATACTTATATTATGGATAATATTTAAATGTTGCCTGAAAAGACGATATTTTGGATATTTCAACACGAGCCCCAACTCAGACGATGGACATCAACCGAGGGAATGCTGTTCCCAGATATTTAACTACTATAATGTCAGGTCGATGAATTCGAGACGACCCTCGATCCAGATAACCCCAGTATATGACAATGGATCAGAAGAAATAGTCTTCCAGACCCCATTGGCTTCGACATCACGAAGAACTTCCAAGAAGATATAATTGCATTTGTTATTTTTTACATTACATTATATTATGTTATTGATTTTATAATGACTTATTATATTTTGTATTTACAAGAGGCTCTTCTAACTTGAAATAATTGAAACTTAATAATTTACACTGAATTTGTATTATTCAATCAGGTATAATAAAAATTCTTAAAGGGGGAGGTGTTATATCCTCGTAACCTTTATAGACTTATAAAAATAATTGAATATTATTAAACGACGCCATTGCAACTTTGTTGCAAGATTAGGCATTCCTTTGTTCTATTCAAGGAAAGCGACAAGGAATTATTATTGCGAACTGTATTGAGATAATTTTCACAGATTAAAAACCAAGTTCGAAGAGTTTCGACTTGAGTTTTGTATCAAATAAAATTATTTTGTAAAAAGTTATTTCGTGCTTGACCGACGTAAAATATATCTTTCAACCTTCTTCATGAGAGCAAAAACGAGTCAAGAATCAACTTATTTTTTTTTGACTGAAGTGTTCAGTATGTTTATAATTGAAAAAAAATTACAGTAAAAATGTGCGTATCATTATCTCAAACAACATCTTAGAAAAACAATATAGCACTCTTCAGTACTTAAGAGTCTTATGCCTGTTTGATATGCGTATAATATCTTCCGAGTCTTTTAAACGGTGCACTTTGCTGTCATGTTTCACGTAGACATTTCTTCTATGGGTCCATAGTGCCTTTTTATTGAATTCATTCACGGCGTCACTGATAAGTTTCAGTCTTTTTTTATCAAGTCTTCATTCACCGCAATTCCAGTAGACTTCAGAAAGCGTCTAAGGGTCACAGTTTTTTTTTATTTTTCCGACTTCAAACACGGAATTTCCGACTTTGAAGTCTGAATTTTATTTTTCCGACTTGAAAGTCGGAATTTTGAAGTTTTAACTAGATATTTCAGTTCTTTTGCTTCATACAAGTCACACATTGTTAATCTTCTTCAGTGTGACGAAAGGTATTTTGGTTTACTGGGTATTAACAATATAATTGAACGATAGTCGTTTCCGACCGATGGTTCCCCCTTTTCACTGCCATATACACCTACGACGTAGGCTTATTATGGCAAATACCTGTCAGAAAACAACTACTGCCCTGGCACAATTACAATATATACAGAATTAAAAGTGCTCCATGTAACCAAGCTCAATCATTTTTGCCAGATAGTATTAAATAAATGAAATAGTAAAATCGACGATGTCGAAGTACCCTTCTCTCCAAATATTTTCAACATGTGGAAAATATGAGGCAAACATCTAAAAGAAAATAACTACTTCCCTGGCTAATACCACAACGGATACTGAACTACATCTGACAGATATTTGTGAAACGTTTTCAAGAAGACCGAACTGTAATTAAACAGCAGAAATATTTGGAGAGAAGGGTACTTCGACATTGCCGATTTTACTATTTCATTTATTTGATACTCTCTCTTGCTCAGGTAGGATTCTTGGAAAGGGTTTTGTGATAAGGTATTTTTGTATAATATTGCAATATATATTGTACCAAGAGAAAATAATAAAGATGATTCAAACTCATATTGTTGTTTCAGATTGTTGGGGTTACTGATCAACATAATATTGATAAACTCACCTATATTCTACTCGTAGGTGAACAGTTCACTTGGCTTTACTGATCAACATAACAATGATAACTCACCTATGTTCTACTCGTTGGTGACCAGTTTACTTAGGGTTACTGATCAATATAATAATGATAACTCGTAGGTTGTACTCGTACGTGAATAGTTCTCTTGGGGTTACTGATCAACATAATAATGATAACTCACCTATGTTCTAGGCATAGGTGGACAGTTCAATTGGCATTGGTAAGTTAGATAATTAATTTCCAAGAACATAATTTTTTTGTGGTTATTAACTTGTTTACTTGTCCCATATAGTATTCAAGTTTTTACTTGTGGGTACTGAAGTTTCGCTAAGGGTGAGTGATCTTTTTTCTCCGCGGTAGAGGATTATAAATCATTGGGCTGGGGCAGGACGACACTAATGTTGTACGGCCTATCCTGTCACTGATGAGAGAAAAGAACCTCGAAACGCACCTGCAGGTGGTCTTCCCCAGCCAAATGAAGGATAATCTACTGTTTAATTACATTAAGCATTTCACAAATATCTGTCAGATGTAGTTCAATGTCCGTCGTGGTATTAGCCAGGGAAGTAGTTGTTTCCTGTCAGATGTTTGCCTGTTAATTTTCACATGGTGGCAATACTTGAAGAGAAGGGTACTTCGACAACGTCGATTTCACCATGCATTTAAACATGTAACCAAAACAAAATTCTGCTAATTGGGTATATGGAGCACTTATAATTGTGACCTCTGCATTGAGGTGCATTGCACAAGTATCTGTCAGATATAATGCAATACCCATTGTGCTGTTATGCAGGGAAGTAATAGTTTTTTGACAGGTATTTGCCATAATAAGCCTACGTCTGTGTATTTGAGAGTGAAAAGGATGAAATATCGAGAGTATCGTTACTAAACGATCTTCCAAATACTCTGAGCTTTGTGTTCTTATTTAAATTTCTTAACCCGGAGATTCGTAGTGCTTCTTACCCAGTTTCATCGCGCGAGACCAGAGAGGCAATGGCCAAATAGTGTGACTTGTATGAAGCAAAAGAACTGAAATATCGAGTTAAAGTTCCAAAAATCCGACTTTTAAGTCGGAAATGTAAAATTCCGATTTCAAAGTCGGAATTTCCAACTTTAAAGCGGGAATTTCCGAGTTTAGAGTTGAAATTTCCGACTTTAGAGTCTGAAAAATAAAATTCCGACTCTAGAGTCGAAAATTTCGTGGTTGAAGTCGGCAAAATTGAAAAAAAATTATGTTGCCCTTAGACGCTTTCGTAAATATCGTAATTCGGATAAAAGTTAAAGTGCATTTCACTCTGCACCTTTTTGTGAATTCAAATATTTTTTTAATGTGCCATTGGAAGAGGAGTGCCGTCACCGGCAATTTTTTTTAAATAGAACCATAATATGACAAGTTTGGTTAAAGAGCTTGTTTTTTTCCGTTTCAGTAATACTAATAGTATATCAACATTCTCGATGGTTACAGTGTGTTTCATAATTTTTTGTCCAATCCTGTAATTCACTTACCTATTGCTTCAAAAATTTACTAAGTTGGGAAATGTAGCCAGAATATTCACAACATATAACAACTGTTAATGTGCATGGCATTTAAAAACTTTGTTTCACGAAAACTTACGTACGCCACTGTCTGAATCAAATTGCCATATCAGTAGAATATCTTATATTCCTCAAGTGAGTGAACTTTTGAACAAATCAAGCAATAGGTAAGTGAATTAAAAACACACACACTGTCTCTATCAAGAGAGTTAAAATAATTATAGTACTACTAAAACGAGAAAAAACAAGCTTTCTAACGTTACCAAATATTACATATGGTTCCGTTTAAAAAAATTGACGATGACGTCACTCCTCCACCAATGGCATATCAAAAAATTAAATAATTTTTTCGAAAGGTGAATAGTGAAATACCCTTCAGCTTTCATCCGAACTTTTTTCGATAGTTCTAATATTAACTGAGAAAAATGAGCGGGTCCATACATTTGACTAACTCTGTATAAATTAATAAAAGTAACTAGAACTATCTCTATCCACAGGTGAATGCCCCTGTCGTTCCTAAGTCAGAACTTTAGGTATGGTCTTCTCGTGGTTATCGGGGGAATTTATAAGATTGATGTGTAATATTGGCTACATGGACTCATGGGTTATTAGTACTTCAGGGGGTTTTCGGAAAAGCGTGAGAAAAACCAGGATAAAACATTGCCTTCGATTAGGTTTCATTATTTGCGTTCTGGATTTACATAGAAAATATCCAATGCCTGGTAGGGGAGGCCTCCATGACTTCTTGTGGTGGGCTCTGACTGCTGTTATATCCCTGGTCAAGGCGAGCGCTAATCCCCGCCCTGAATTTGTATCTTATTTCAATATCAAAATAAAAATTTAACGTTATATCTTAAAGTTTGTTGACGAAAGTTTGTTTGCGACCTAATAGTGTGCGGTATCAAATTAATCGTAATAAAATGTTCTCTTGACCCGACGAGTCACTATGTTGTAAATTGAAATAATTATTTAGGTAACAAGGAATGTAGAGACGTGTTAACATTCGAGGTGAGCGAGTAAGAGCCGAGGAAGTTAACAGTCAATATATTCCGTGTTTACGTTTCTTCCGCTGCTTGTTGACATTTCTCAAAATTTGCCTGGATTGAAATTTATTTTCTTACCCTTCCTTCAGGATTATTCGTTCCGCTATTTCATTCTGACTTGCTTGGGCGCGTAACCAAGTTACCGAATAAACAGACAACAATAATATTCAAAAAGTCTCATAACCCAAAAAATAAATATAAATGAAGCTGAAGGTATTACTGCAAAGTCAAAGTCAGTATTACCCTAGTCATGTAAATGACTATTTACATTTCGTTGTCAAGATGAATTAGTAAACGAGTGATATAGGCCATTTACCTGTTTTGTTGCTAAGCATGTATGGACTATTTACAGTGTCGGCAGCGGAAAAAATACATTATTGATAATTTGAAAGTTAAAAGCAGGTGCATTTTGACCGCAAACACTGAAGTACTTAGCACTGTCCCAAGTTTTGCCATGGTCTTCTTTGGTTGAAATCCACAATCGATTCAACTGCAACTGCGGCAGTCATCTTCAGTGACTCTTCTTGACGTATCAACTGTACTTCGACCACGGCGTTCTTTCATCGTTCTTCCTATTCATCAGTTTTTCCGTTTGAAATCCTTTTCGTATCTTATGTTAGCGGTACTGGATAGATACCTTGCTGCTTTTTCATAAATACAAAAGTCCCATTGCTGATATGTACCTGCTTAGTGAATTATATAAACGTAAAACTATGTCTAAATCAATGTCAAAATTTTGTAATTTTTTATTTGTTTGGTCAAATCTTTTCAATATAATATTCCAAACGGTGGTCCTCAAAACAGTTTCAAATCGGTCTTATTTTTTAGCAAGGATATTTGCCTCAACACGCGCCATAGATTTTTCTGTTGCATCATTGCCTATTGCATCCAATGCATCATAGATCTCTGTATATGAAATAGCTAGAGATTTACAAGCATTAGCACGTGCTGTCCAGCGGGTTTTCGAAAGATTTTTCAGAGACGTGGATTTAGAATTCTCGTTTAAATGCATGTTCATCTAAAATTTCTCATCTGTGTGTTGATGCACTAAAGAAATTATACAGTTCTTGAAGTAAAATGAAGAAGTTGACTGCTTCGGGGCAAGATTCTGCAGCGCATCTACCAAGGAAATCCAACGAATGTGTTGAACAGGGAACATACTGTGCCAGTGGATTCACCTCTTCAATACGTACTTCAGTATAAATACCGGACATATTACTTGCATTATCATAACTTTGACATCGGCAAAACTTTATATCTATATTTTTTTTTCGACCAGGAAAGATAAAATACAATCGGTAATGGGTTCTGATTTATGACCAACATTTTTTATGAAACAAATTAACTTTTCTTTTGATATTCCATTCAACTGAACATGCCTTATGATGGAAGTTAATTGATCGAATTGAGAGATATCAGGAGTTGAGTCAACACTGATAGAAAAGTATTTGGCCATTTTTAGTTCCTTGACGATTACATTCTTAAGCTCATCAGCCATTAATCTAATAAATTCATCGCAAATGTTTGCCGACAGATGATGAAATTCCTTTGCCCCTATTACCATATTCTGGTAAATGACTCGCTGAAAAGGGATCAAATTGGGCAATCAGTTCAATACATTGTAATGGCCGTTTTTATGGCACCGATTATATTTGTCAGTAATATGTCCCCAACTGGTTCACTTACAAAGGTTTGTCTTGGGGGTCGACGCTCAAAATCCCTGCATGATCGCGGCTACGCTCGAAGTGGAGATGGTCGTGGATAAAAACTACAGGTGAGCGTTTAGGTGACTAACCAGAATCAAATTCACCTTACCTGTACGAAATAATTGTTGGCACAACCTAGTTCCCTTCCACAGCAGGTTCGAAGTGGAGATGGTCGTGGGTAAAACTACAGGTGAGCGTTTAGGTGACTAACCAGAATCAAATTCAACTTACCTGTACAAAATGATTGTGGGCACCACCTACTTCCCTTCCACAGCAGGTTCGATACTGGCTTCTTCCTAAAGAACTAGGAAATCGGAAAAAGGAAAAACCAATTCCCAAAACTATAACTATAGTTATTTAAATATTATTATATTTAAAAGTTGGAAAAATACACACCCTGTACATTTATGGTGAGTTATATAGTTCAATTGTTGAAATAAGAAAAGGAAGAAAAAATATAACTTTTGTCCAGTTTCCACTAACACTTTACTACTCTATTACGACCGGTTTCGGCTGTTACACCATTTTCAAGTAACTACAGATTACATCAAGTTCGTGAATATATATACATAAGAAAGTAATTAAAGAAAGGTTGGGTTTGATTACCTAACTGATAATTCAAAGCAAGTTGGAAAATACCTGGAATCTACCTGATGAGTCAATCTAATTTATCCAATAGGGGTTCATACAATCGGTGGGTCCAACTTTGTTATCAAAAGTCACAAATTCAGAAGTGGAGAGCTACATAATTCTAACTGGTCATTGAGGGTATTAAAATTGGGTTTTTTATTCAATTTATTTATTTCCAAGGCTTCCAACAAGTTCATTTCTCTTCCTTTATTGCACGTATGAAGGATTTTTATGTTATTTTTATTTATTGTATGATTCGTTTCTTGCAAATGTCTATATATAGCTGATTTTTTATCTGATAAAACACATGTTCACGGTACCTTATTTTAAAATTTCTTCCCGTTTGTCCTGAATAAGCTGCTGTACAATCACCACATTCCAGTCTATATATACCTGATTTTTTCCATTTATCCTTTTTGGGTTTTGCATTGAATAGTATATTCCCTAAATTACTCCTACTAGTGAATGAAGTTATTATATTAAATTTTGAAAAATAGTTTTTAATATTTTCTGAGAGTTTTCCCTAGTAGCTTATACTAGCATATTTTTTATCGCTTTTCTGTATATGTTGAAGTGAAAATTATTATTAATGTTTGTAATAGTAAGATCTAGAAAATTAATTTTATTGTTTTGTTCTATTTCAACCGTGAATTTTATCTTATCATGAAGGGTGTTAAGGAAATTCAAAAATTGATTTATCTGTCTCGTTGAGCCATTAAAACCTACGAGAATATCATCAACATATCTGAACCAGAATGCAATATGTTTATGAGATAAGGCGTTATTTAGGACGCGGGTGTTTTCTAAGTTATTCATAAAAATATCGGCCAGTAAGGGACTTAACGGAGAGCCCATTGGGAGACCCGAATTTTGCAGGAGGTTGAGGGTTCATGCAGGTTGTTTTCTCAACCTCCAGAAATGTATGGTCTGATCAAATTACACAAAGAAGGCAACCCTACCAGACCAGTGGTTTCCTATATTGATGCTCCAACCGGTAAGTTGTAAAAATTCTTAAATTCCAAGTTCAGAGAGCTCACAAATTTCACTCCAACAAACACAGTCATAAATTCTATAGACTTAGCAAATAAGCTGGCTAATATTAACAACATAAATAACATTAAATTAGTTTCCTTCGATGTGAAGAACATGTTTCCAAACGTTCCAACAAACGAATGCCTTCCTCTTTTGAAAGACATACTTGATAAACATAATATTAATCCTTACATCACAGAGGAGTTATACATCCTCTTTGATGTATGCCTTAAACAAAATTATTTTAAATTCAAAAATAATTTTTACCTGCAAAATTCGGGTCTCCCAATGGGCTCGCCGTTAAGTCCCTTACTAGCCGACATTTTTATGAATAACTTAGAAAACACCCGCGTCCTAAATAACGCCTTATCTCATAAACATATTGCATTCTGGTTCAGATATGTTGATGATATTCTCGTAGGTTTTAATGGCTCAACGAGACAGATAAATCAATTTTTGAATTTCCTTAACACCCTTCATGATAAGATAAAATTCACGGTTGAAATAGAACAAAACAATAAAATTAATTTTCTAGATCTTACTATTACAAACATTAATAATAATTTTCACTTCAACATATACAGAAAAGATACTTTTACGGATTTTACAATACCGTTAGATTCCTTCAGTCCATTATCACACAAATTATCAGCATTCAGATCAATGATACATAGGGCATTTATGATTCCTTCATCGGATAAGGCTTTGCAAGAAGAAATAGAAATAAAAATCATAAAACAGATTGCAATAAATAACCAAATTCCAGTCTACTTAATTGATAAGATCATCTCCATTAAACAGCAGACAATGATCAGGAATGAATTATATCCAAATCAAATAGGACCCAAAAGCGATAAAAAATATGCTAGTATAAGCTACTAGGGAAAACTCTCAGAAAATATTAAAAACTATTTTTCAAAATTTAATATAATAACTTCATTCACTAGTAGGAGTAATTTAGGGAATATACTATTCAATGCAAAACCCAAAAAGGATAAATGGAAAAAATCAGGTATATATAATGTGGTGATTGTACAGCAGCTTATTCAGGACAAACGGGAAGAAATTTTGAAATAAGGTACCGTGAACATGTGTTATCAGATAAAAAATCAGCTATATATAGGCATTTGCAAGAAACGAATCATACAATAAATAAAAATAACATGAAAATCCTCCATACGTGCAATAAAGGAAGAGAAATGAACTTGTTGGAAGCCTTGGAAATAAATAAATTGAATAAAAACCCCAATTTTAATACCCTCAATGACCAGTTAGAATTATGTAGCTCTCCACTTCTGAATTTGTGACTTTTGATAACAAACTTGGACCCACCGATTGTATGAACCCCTATTGGATAAATTAGATTGACTCATCAGGTAGATTCCAGGTATTTTCCAACTTGCTTTGAATTATCAGTTAGGTAATCAAACCCAACCTTTCTTCAATTACTTTCTTATGTATATATATTCACGAACTTGATGTAATCTGTAGTTACTTGAAAATGGTGTAACAGCCGAAACCGGTCGTAATAGAGTAGTAAAGTGTTAGTGGAAACTGGACAAAAGTTATATTTTTCTTCCTTTTCTCATTTCATCATGAATTTCCACAAAATAAATAGATCATCAATCAAACAAGTTCAATTGTTGTTGTGCCAACTGTAATATATATGTGAATGAAATTGACAGTGTGTTTTTGGCAATTACGAATAACTCAGGTATTATTATTACTTTCGGTATCCAAGGTATAATTATAAGAAGAAGAAGAAGAATTTCGTAAATTATTTTCACAAACGAAAGACTAAATTCCTAACGAAAGAGTGGATAATTATACCGTATGGAAAGTGTACCCTCTGCAGATTACCAATTTATAAACGGACATCGGCGAATGGATCTATTGGCAGAGGTTTATTATGTGCAAATAGTGCGCTTATATGTGATGTTAGAGGCTTTCCGCAGATATTTTACAACAAAAGTACCTATGAGTATGATATATACCTTCTCAAAATATAACTTTACGAAAATCCTAAGGGTGTCAGCCCTTCAAAAAAATTATTTGACTAGTAAATAAAAGAATATAGATATTTCACACAGTTTTAAACCACTTATCTGTTGGCATATGGACGTTATTCTTCCGACGGAAGTCTGGAACAGGAATTCTCTGAACTCGCAGTCTCTAGCAGCTACTTACAGCCCCCAGATGAGTCTGATAGGACTCCAAAACTAGTTTCTCAAAGTAGGCCTCCCTTAGGAACTTAGGCCTCCACTAGAATATGTCTTCCACTAGAGTACGTCTCCAATTTTAAATGAAGGCCCTCAAAAAAACACTAAGATACAAAATACCAGCATTACTCTAACGAATAGCTTTGTAGATAAAAAGGTTTCCAATTACCCCCAGTCCTCTATGCAATTTTATGAGTTCACGATGAAAATTATTCTATGCTGGACAAATAAATAATCGAACTGCGATAAAGTATACTAATAATCATTCAAAACTTCCCATATAAATTCGAAAAGTGACTCGAATTACTGAATAACTTACGTTTAAAAATAAAAGGAACAAGATGGCGGCTTGGCGAAAAGCGCCCTTATGGAAATTACATTTAACACAAAAAACGAAATTAACCATGTAAAGTAATTATTTACCTTTTTAACAAGAGTTCCATACAAAATACAACAGTTTATAGGACGATGAGATGAGTTACGTGATGGCGATCCCCCCAAAGGGTTTGACAAGGTGATCTTCCAAAAACAGCAATGTTCAAAACCAACAACGCACCTTTCAAACTACCATACAGCAACAAGATCAAGAATCCCTGGCATGGGATGACTCAACGGTCACTAGATATCCTCACATATTTTTCTTGGTTGCAGTAGCCTACGGCTCTTCACAGTAGCCTACGGCTCTTCACAGTAACTTTTCCATCAAGTTCCTACTAACTCGACAGCTTCATCAAGACTGCTTTAACACGGAAGTCCAACTACCAATTCCGTTAGTGACTTCAAAAACAGTGTAGCCGTACCGACTCTAAGCACTCTACAAAAGTACGTTTTACTTTAATCACTCTGTGGACCCTGTAACAATTAAATTTGTGGACAGACGTATTTAATTACACAAAACGGATCTAAAACAATACCAGAACAAACTAAGGTGAAACGATGTCATAGTTATCATATCAACAGATAACCCACTAATAATATTCATCCAAATCTCAACCATGTCCGTGTACAAGGGTGCATTCGAAAAGTCACCGTTAACGAACCTACCAAATACGTCACGTCGCTTGCGAATTTTACTGGCGCGTCTGCAGCTGAATTTTTATTGGGCGGGGCAAAGCTAGGAATCAGATGCAAATTCGTAACGTTGAAAATGACACGTTACAACATCCCAAGAAATTGCCGTTTTCTTGTGATCCCAACCTATGATTGGAACCCTTGAATGCCAATCCTCGGGCCGATAGCATTCACACAGTGGCAACTACTCTTTTTAACCTCCCGCAAATACTTCTTTTATTTCTTGATTTGTTTACAAATACCATGGTCGATCCTTTGCATAATTTTACCACGAGAACTTGATTTAAAGCATGATGTTCGATGTTGAGAACTATTCTCATGTTCAGCACCACGTGATGTCAAATTTTTCCAATCACAAAACCCATCTTTTGCAAATTTACTTTCATTTTCTGAATGATTCGGAAACAATTTGCATAAGAAACAAAACAGCTTTCCTGTAGAGGGTCTAGTACATTACAGGGCCGCCGATTCAGTGCCGAAAATTTTCAGTGGCAGGACCTTTCAGTGCCAGGACTTTTCATTGTCAGGATGTTTCAGTGCCGAGACGGTTCAGTGCCGGATGTTTCAGTTCCGGGACCTTTCAGTGCCACAAAGGTTGTTTTTATTTAATAAGGATAATTTTTTTTTTATTCGATTCAACTAAAATTTTATCTATATATATAAAGTAGAAAGCCCTCATTTATGGGAACTGAAACTAGCAAGGATCTTGGGTTCATATGTTATTTGACAGGTAGAACGGTGATTCCAGGATTAAGATAATTTTTGAGTCTCGATAATCTTGTTCGTCGGCTTTAAAGTCATTATAGCAATATAATCTCATTTTAAGGGATGAAATAATTGCAATTAGAAATGTTCAAAAAAATCATTAAATATTCATTGAGTAAAGTAGGGGAAAGGGAAAGTAGTGTTTGCTGTTTATAGAAGTGACAATACCTTTATATTTTACCAACGAGTGTTAAAATAGAGCACACAATTTTAAGTTCAAGAGGAAAACCAAAATTTACCCATAACGGTTTTGTATATACTTTTGAAAAGTGTTCTAAAATTAATGAGCGTATTATGTTTCCAATAAAGGTTGTTTTTTTCATTTGTCATAGAACATGCGAAAACACATTGCTGGTTTGGGCTTGATCAATCAGTATAATACTGATCCAGACTTTAGCCTGAAAGCTAAAATGATAATTGCTTTAGCATTTGTGAGAATGGATGATTAAGACGATTACCTGGAACCACTAAGTGAAGAGTTACCTGGAGAATTGCATCCTCTTCTAAACTGGTTTGAGGATAATTATATAGGACGAATGAACAGGCGTGGAAATGGGAGAAGAAAACCACTGTTTCCACCAGAAATGTGGAACTTATACCATAGAACTCTTGATGGAGATGATCGAACCAATAACCATTCCGAAGCTGCCAATCGAAGATTGAAACCGGAACTGGGAATGGAGCATCCAACAATTTATAGATGGGTTACGTAAAGTTCAAAAAGGACGAGATACTTACTACGAATAATTAGTTGCTGGGAATCAGCCTCCATTGAAGTTAAAGAAGTATAGGGATGCCGATGAAAGAATTTTGAAAATTGTCACAGAGTACTGAAATAGAACTCCACTTGAATATTTGAGAGGTATCGCCCACAACTATCAAATGACTGAATAAACTGATAATTTATATATATATATATATATATATATATATATATATATATATATCCCCAAAGAAGAAAATATATATGTATAAGTTTTATACTTATTGTTTTTGTTTAACTAACAACTAATATTAGTTAGTTTTATGTAATAAATTTTCAAACAAACAAAAAAAATAATAAGTATAATAAGTATGAGTGCCACGGCAAATAATAATAATAGCCGTCCTCTACCCGCACAGGCTATGCCTGAATTTTTGTAAATGTGTGCATTCCCATTAGTTTTAATATCGCCAGTAGAATTTCAATTTTTTAATGTATGTCCTGGCACTGAAACGTCATGGCACTGAAAGGTCCTGACACTGAAATGGCGGCGCTGAAACGTCCCATTCCCTCCTGTAGATGGGGAATATACTAGCCATTTCCGGAGAACTCTCATTTAATATTTGTTTGAAAAATATGGATTTTGAACACGATCTTTCCACATTTTTTTTGTATAATGATAAATAAACTTCTGAAGATTTTAAAAATCACATTCAATGTTGACTATCAAAATTGCTGGATCATTTTTAATCGTATTACATACCTCTATTTTCAATTTTATAGATTCCTTATTGGAATCGAATTCGCTTTCGTCTAGTTGTATACTTGTGACTGGTAATGTGGCATCCACTTCCAAATGTCGCACGTCACTAATTTCTTGAAAGGAACCTTCGCGTCCTTCGCTCAAAGTACAAGGAATACTTTCACTTTGGTTTATATCACTAGCCCTAACACATTTAGGAATTTTCGGGGGTAATACCACGAATGGTCGCAATACTATCGATAATTCTGTCAGAAATCAACGAGATCAAATTGCTCGGTAACACCACGAGTCCATATATAGATATATGCACGAGTCCCGTAGGAACGAGTGGTGTTACCTCAAAGCAATTTGATCGAGTCCCGTAGGGACGAGTGGTGTTACCTCAAAGCAATTTGATCGAGTTAAAGATTTCTGACAGAATTATCGATTGTATTGTGAGCACGAGTCGTATTTATTGAGATAATTTCACGAACCAACCAAGTTATTATTTGAAATTTGATCGAGTAAACAAAGTGAATTCTTCAATAGTTGCAACTAATGAATAATAAACATGAAGTCTGTCAACCTGACGTTTATGTCATATTAGATTACAATAAGATGTATCATTGCTGTTTATATTTGTGGTTGACTTGACGACGTGGTCTTTCCGGATCGGAAAGAAAGGAAGCGAAAGGAAGCGTGTACTTTCGCGAAATCCCATTCTGATTGGTCCTCATATCGCAGGAGACGCGACTTTCATATAGTGAGTGAAATTGTCGCCATAATCAACTCCCTCGAACTTTGTGTTTCTCTGTCTTTTACGATTTTCACAACCACTCTTTTGCTTTTTGAACATTATTGTTGATTGATTCAAAACGTGTAACGACTTGAACAAATTGAATAGGCGAATCGCGATCAACGTGAATGTAACCAATGTGCAATAATTGACACTTGCGCTCTTCCGCTCTTGTGCCGATGGATACCGAGCTTCGACGTCACCGTCGGATGGGTTACGGCAGTCGGGTGGGCTAGGAGGTCAAAGAAAATAATGATAAATAAAGCCGTTTTGAATAAAACTGAAATATTTCTGTGTTGAATTAAATATTGCTGACTTTTCACCAACCATAAATGGAAATTCTGAATATTCATCAACCAAAAAACACCACCTTGAGACTCGTGCAATGCCCCCCAGAAGCCATTGCCTCAATGCACGTGCCTCGCTTGCCTTGCCGTTAAGATGGCCCTGCGTGAAAATATACCAGGTGTTCTTGACATGATTTTTTGGGTTTATGACCTTCCACAATCTGAAAATGAAAAATTTTTTTTTAATCCAAAGAAATCTGTACAAGTGTCGAAGGGCAAATTAATTGATTTGCCCGATAAGTTACTGCGTTCACAAGACTGCTGTCTTGAAAGAAATTAATTTTTGTCAGTAACGTACCCTACACTGAATTTGCCTATCTGAAAAAATGAGATCGAATTAACAAAGAATACTTCTCTTTTTTTGAAAACTGTTGACGTTTCGGAGGCTATATCTGCCTCCGTTATCAAAACTTCTTGAAAAGACGCTGAAGAAACTGAATTTGAATTGCGATTTTGGTAATAAGACCTTTCTTTGACAGAGTCAAATGAAATCTGTCATACATTCTTTCGATTGACATTTGGTATCTTGATACATATGGTGTTCGGTATCAATCAATCACCATTCTATTAGTTCTTATTTCATCTCTGAGGAGGGGTAACCAGGTGCGGTCCATTTCGATGGAATTGGTTGAGAAGCAATTGTTCGATAAAAGAATGCACGCAGTTTCCTTCAACTTTCTTTTTTCTTGATTTGATTCTCTCAATAAAATTTTGGTATTATTCCATTCCATCATATGATCGCCATCAGATGTTAGAATATGTTCGGATATTTTCTAACCCGTTATTTTTCGATTTCTGATGTAACTTTTATGTTCTTCCTGGCGCACAATCAATGGTCTTGATGTTTCACCTATATAACTCTTACCACACGAACAAGGTATGTTGTAAACACAATTTTTTGAACATTCACCAGCGTTTTTTGGTTCTGTATGTGTGAGTATTGATTGTTTTAAATGTTGTTCTTACATCATACCTATGGCCAATCCGTTTTATCTTTTCAGACAGTCCAGGGACATAAGGTATAATATTGTTTGTTGGATGTGTATGGAGATGTCGCATGTGTTTCATTAATGGTTTTTTCCACGAATTCATTTGGATAAGCATTTTCCCTGAGAACGGACTTCATAAAATTCAATTCTTCTTTCAGATTTTGTGTTGAATTGCAAACCACTTGTACCCTGTTGCAAAGACATTTGACAATTCCCTTTTTCACGCTGGTGTGGTGATTTGAGTTATAATGGAGATATCTATTGGTATGTGTTTTCTTTCTATAAACAGTTGTGTTAACTCGAGATGTTGATTTTTTTATCAAAACATCTAAGAAAGGAAGTTTATCATCTTTTTCTGTTTCTAATGTGAATGTTATTGTTGGTTCTTGTTTATTAATGTAATCTAAGAACACTTTCAAGTCATCTCTACTCTGATTCCAAACAGCAAACACATCATCAACATACCTCCACCATACTCTGGGTCCATTCTGGTACGTTTCAACGAAAAATTGTTCAAAATATTCCATGAATATGTTACTCAAAATGGGTGATAATGGAGAACCCATTGCCATACCAAATTCTTGTTGATAAAATTCATCTTTAAATTGGAAATACGTTTTTTCAGTACAGAGTTTAATGAGTTCAATAATAGAATCGACATTCAATTTTGTTCTATTATTCAATGATATGTCTCTTTCTAATTTAGATTTGACAATTTCTAGAGTTTTTTTAATTGGAACATTTGTGAACAAGCTTTCAACATCAAAACTCACCAGAATATCTGTATCATTAATTTGTAATTCATTTAGTTTTTCTAAGAAATGTGGAGTGTTTTTTAAACCCAAAAAATCATGTCAAGAACTGGATTTCCTCCACAAAATCAAACTTTCAATCAATATACCAGGTGTCTTATTCAAAAATCCTTCAATTTCAATTCCAATCTCCTAAATTAGAGGACGATATGTCAGATTCTGAAATATTCGTTCTATCAATGAGTTTTTTCTGAAATCGCTCAAGAATGCGTATCTACTTTCTCGGAGCAACTTCAGACTCCAAAATAATAATAATATAATAATAAATGACTTTATTGTTTTCTCAAATTCATACAACTTATATACAAATTTTCAGTGTGTTCACAAGAGAAACAAAAGGCGAAGTTCAATTTGGATTTCGCGAGCGTCACCAAATTGCTCTTCCACTTAACCTTAACCGTAATCTACTATTATTTTATTTTATGCAGGCGTCTCAAAAATAAATAAACAGTGATTGTCAAGGAAACGATTTCATAGTCAATAAGAAAAATTGTTATGCATTTATAAAAATTTCCTAATCTATGATAAGATTGATTACATTTTGTTTGTTTATTCTGAATATTTCTGAAAATGAATTATTCTGTATACCACAAATTGATCAACAGACACGCATATATTCTTTTAGAAACTACCCTATCGATCCAATTTGAGAAATTCTTTCGTAAAGACTCAACTGGAATAATTCATTTCGAAACAATTTCCTAATATCTACAATCTCGGATGAGGTAGGTGTGAAAAATGGTACAATAAACGCCTCCAAGTAATAAACCCAACGATATCGTGGCCTATCTCCCAATCGATATATTACCGATGCAGGAGGCTTAATTATTTTATAGCATCATCACCGTCAACACAATAAAAACACCAGTGGCCTATTTCTGGAAGACAAAAGCCATTCAGATGAAATCTCAAACAATATTTTAAATATCCCTCTGAATGCAGCCCAATTTATTTTCCACATCTAGCTAGACATGATTATTCCATAATGTAATTCAAAAAAAATATTTTTGCTAATTTTCTAACTGATTCCTTCACGTTTAATAATATATGGTGGTCCATAATATCTGATTGAAATAATAGCCCTAAAGAGCTTCCACGGGGAGGTAAATTGCTTTGAAGAATTCAAATCTAAACTTTATTGGTTCAGATCATATCATTTAAATACTTAATTACAACCGATGGCAATATAATAGAGACAGAGTACTTTGAAACGATATTAAACATCTATCTCACCTATTATTTTGTTAATATATCATTTAATCTTGAGTGCTTCGGTTTTTAACTGCTCAGTAACTTGGTTTATTTTTTGTTAAGATAGTGAGATAGATGAGATAGTCACAAACAGAACTTTGTAACCGTAGATAAATATTAAACTGAAAAGCTAATAGATGAGTTCAAACAATGGGTGTTCAATGTAATATTTGATTTATCAAATTCTCAGAGCATGCTCAGTATAGATTCATATTTGAATATTTTTCTTTTATGATGTAATCAGTTATTTCTGTTGGGTGGTATTATTTTATCCTTTTGGTTGCCCCTTTGAAGAATGACTTAATGATAATATTACCTAAGAATATTTTTTGTCGTAGTGCTATATACATAATATAGAAATTGCATACATAAAATGGTAATGTAAAATGCAAGTATATTAAATTCACGTACTCCTCAGTAAAAATAAACTATCTTGTTACTTCAATTTCCATTTGACATCTACAATATGCAGGTAAATTCGTTGTGTGATGTTGAAATCAGCAGTAGTTATAGTTTATCCAACGGAGGCGATCCATAACATACAGTGGAGGTGAGATGATACTGGGTAGGTAAAAAACTTACAGTCGAACTCCACCAAATAAAATCTTTATTGTATTATGTGGGTGTGTAGTCAGAGGACACACATCAGCACATTAAGGGATGTAGTCGGAAGACTTACATCAGCAGTAGGACATGTTTCGAAGGATTCATCCTTCATCTTCAGCAAAAAGGTTAACAAGAGATCTACAGAAAATAGAAATAGGTATTACATTAAATATGAGCAATCAGTAATAAAATTTGAACATATCATATGTGGTGGAAAAAACTATTGAGACATTGCTTAAAAAACACTTAACAACTAGTCGTCAACATGACGTATCCCGCATGAGAGCGGTTCTCTAAATGTTAGGGGTTGTGGTTTGACCTCGCCAAAAATATCATAATTAAAGTTTAAATAATTTTTCAGAAAATTGTGACCATGCACGTGTTCGTACTTGACTCGAAAGGAAAGGGTTATGAATTTTGAAGTTTGAGGTTGACATCTGTCATCTGTCGAGTGAGACGTCACGACTCAAGGCGACAGAGTGGCCGTTCCGTGGACCGATGGACCCGTGGTAAAGAGAAATCATCAATCATACAACATCATATGTCAGAAATCTTGGAAATTTATATTAAAAAGTTAAAATAGCAAAATGGGAACATTGGTTGTTGAACGAGTGTGAACTGTAAAAGTATGAGAGCAAATGATAAAGGAAATAAAATTATTCACAAATAGGGCTATAAAAAAAGTAAGGAATTGAAAAGTTTTAAGCTGTCAAAATTAGTTTGTTCATTTATGCATTGAACTTCTGAATTTTTAATTGCCTTATTTATTTCCAGGGTCTCAAGTAAATTGAGCTTTTTTCCTTTATCACAAACATGTAAAATTTTTAAATCAGAATTGGGGACAAATTTGTGTTTTTGGTTAATAATATGATTAGAAAATACTGAGTTAGAGTTGATTTCTTCCTTATCGGAATTAGATTCTATTAATCTGACATGTTCAGTTAATCGAGTTTTAATTTTGCGACCAGTTTGGCCAATATAACAAACTTTACAATCTGGATTTGAGCAATTTAATTTATAGACACCTGACTTGTCCAACATTGGAATCTTGTCTTTTGAATTTACCAAAGAATGTTTTAAATTGTTAGAAGTTTTGAAAGAAATGGTGAATTTTGAATTATCATTGGTATTAAGTTTATTAAGTAACATGTTTTTTAATTTTAATGATATAGGGCCAAAATAGGTTAAAGAAAAAAACTTTTCTTGCGGATTAGATTGAGTGAGTCTATGGTTTGAAAATTTATTCACATATCTGTAATATAGTCTATTAATTAAATGTACTGGAAAACCATTGTTGTGAGCAATTTGTTTAATGATATTGAGTTCTTTTGAAAAATTGGATTCGTTCAATGGAATAGTAAACAGACGGTGAAATAGAGAATGAAAAGATGCAAATTTATGATTGTATGGGTGGTTAGAGTAAAACGGTATGACATTATCAGTGTTAGTGGGTTTTCTGTAAATGGAAAATTCAAGGGTATCAAACTTGTGTATCATTAAATCAAGAAAGGGTAATTTATTGTCTGATTCCATTTCGATGGTAAACTGGATTCTTGGATTAAACGAGTTCAGTGTAATTAGAAAATTGTTAAGGTCGTCCAACATACCTTTGAAAAGGGCTAGTATGTCATCGACATACCGGTGCCAGAATAAAATTTTTGAGTAACTAGGGTGTTGTGAAATGGTGGATTCTAAATTTGACATAAAAACTTCAGCTAGCAAGGGACAAAGATTAGAGCTCATGGCTAGACCTGATTTTTGAACATAAAAAGAGTTATTGAATTGAAAAAAATTTTGTTTGAGAACTAAATCCACAAGAGAACATAAGTTCAATATATGGTAAGTAGGTAAGTTTGAATTGGAAAAAAGAAGTTGTCTAACCAACATCAGACAATCTTCCGGATCTATGCTGGGGAAAAGATTTGAAACATCAAAGGAAACCAAAATGCAGTTTGGGGGAATGTTAATATTTGAAATTTTATTAGCGATTGGATTTATTAAACGATTGGTGAAGTCCATTAATAAAGGAAGTATGGAGTTCAGCCAATTTGCTAATTTGGAAGCAGGAGAATTTGTGTATGAAACTACTGGCCTGATGGGGATATTTTGTTTGTGAATTTTGGGTAAACCATATAATCTTGGAGTGGAAGGGTTCATATTAGAGAGAAAATATTTATTATAGTCTAAAAATATAATGGTGTCATTAAGTTCATTAAAGGTTTTTTACATAAAGTATGAAATTTGGAGGTGGGGTTAAATCTAATATTAGAAAAATCATCATTAGAAAGAAACAATTCAACTTTGGAGATATAATCAGTTTTGTTCATGATTATTATACAATTACCTTTATCCGCTTTGGAAACGACAAGATCATTGTCTGTTATTTTATGTTTTAAACTTTTTAATGTTTTCTGAAAATTTGAATTATTTTTTGAAAAATTATTGGTGTGATTACCAGAATTAATGTGAGAATTAAGACAGACTGAAACTTCTGCTCGTAAAGCATCTTTTAAATTTGAATGAACTGACTCTATAATGCACTCTGATTCGACAGCCAAGGTTTCGAGTTGGGAGGCTTTTAAATTAACTGGAATGTTGAATTTTAGGCCTTGATTAAGAAGTAATTCTTCATTAGAAGTGAAACTAATTGTGGAAAGATTAAGTAATCTTTGGTGAAAATTGAAATCTGAAAATTTATTTGTATGTGAAGCATTCCTGGAATGAGTGAAATGTTGTTTTGAGACTAAATTGTAAATTTTGTTATTGAGGGTTGTAAATTTTTGCTTACTCTTTATCGAAACCATCTCTCTGCACCCCGAATCGAAACAGTCCCACTCAGCAGGATGGAGTGATGAAGATAACTTGAAAAAAATTTGTTTGAGAGTTAAATCTAAAAGGTTTAAAGTGGAATAATGTTTCTTGACTTCTTCTTTGATCCATGTGATTCGTGCTATATGTAAGGCCTTGGAGGATGAGCGGGAATTAATTCTTGTAGACATAGAAATGTATCTGGGGGTGAGGTTTCTTCTTAGGCATTCGTTATTGAACCATATATCCAACATAACCATTTTCCTTTTCAATATATTCTTCTTGTAACCTCGGATCAATGCAGCTTGACTAGCATAGTTTATCCAACGGAGGGGATCCATAACATACAGTGTATTTTGGTTACTCATAAGACGGGTTACTTGTCAATAGGTAGGTGGGCATTCGAATTGATTGGATGGTTTGCGAAAACATAGCGTACATACGTGCCTATATGGGTATAAATTAATAAAAATACTACCACAAACAGCTTTCGACTTTACACAAAGAAACTTGTGCGGATGGAGAACGGCTACTTTTATTAGCCATGGCGCTCCCATGGACTGAATGATATTTGGTTGATGGCGCATATCAATTATTTTTTCAAACTTTCTGAAATAACAATCTCATTCTCGAAGCTTTCGGGGCAAACATTTCAAAAGTCTATAATATTTATATCATCCTGTTGTCATATGAAGTAAGTTTGTCCACTTTCTGCTGAAAATTTTGAATCATCAACAAAATACGTTATTCACAAAGAGGCTACAACGTACGATCCGTGCAACACTATAAATTGAACTGAAACACATGGATTCAGATTCAGATGTTGACATTTTTGGAGGTCACAACTAACCCGCTGCATAAGGGAGTTGATAACGTCATATTTCACGCAAATATGAGTACGACACTAGCGCCAGTCATAACTGTCGAACTAAAAATGTCTTCTGTAGGCACAGGGGGGTCCAAGTGACCTCCAGACGAATTTTTGGTGTAATGATCCTTACACCCTGTAGAACATTTCTGACTAAAAATTAATGGAAAACATTGTCACCTCCGAAAACGGAGGACACAGCGTTATATATGAGGTGACAACGATGTTAGTGTTTCCGTTTTTGAGGTGACAAGGTACCCTATATACAGTGTGTCTCACTTTTCATGGAAGCACCCCCGTAACTTCCGTAATTATCGAGGTGGAATGATGAAACTCTCAGGACTGAAGGAAATGATGAAAATGCACGTACCGGTTTAATGACAATGGCCTAAGTGATATACACTGCCCGCCAGTCCCGATGGAACACCCCAGTTTTACGGTAAATCATAATAGGGGGCAAAACAGAAGCAAAATTCCATCAGATTCGTGATCAGGACCCCCAACTTAATACAGATACACCTTTTTCCTGAAAAAAATTTAGTCCTGAAAAATCTGAATTTGTCTCACTTTTCATGGAAGCACCCCCGTAACATCCGTAATTATCGAGGGAGAATAATGAAACTTTCAGGACTCAAGGTAACGATGAAAATGCACCTACCGGTTGAATGACAATGGCCTAAGTGATATACACTGCCCGCCAGTCGCGATGGAACACCCCAGTTTTACGGTAAATCATATTAGGGGGCAAAACAGAAGCAAAATTCCATCAGATTCGTGATCAGGACCCCCAACTTATTACAGATACACCTTTTTCCTGAAAAAAATTTAGTCCTGAAAAATCTGAATTTGTCTCAATTTTCATGGAAGCACCCCCGTAACTTCCGTAATCATCGAGGGAGAATAATGAAACTCTCAGGACTGAAGGAAATGATCAAAATGCACCTATCGGTTGAATGACAATGGCCTAAGTGATATACACTGCCCGCCAGTCGCGATGGAACACCCCAGTTTTACGGTAAATCATATTAGGGGGCAAAACAGAAACAAAATTCCATCAGATTCGTGATCAGGACCTCCTACTTAATACAGATACACCTTTTTCCTGAAAAAAATTTAGTCCTGAAAAATCTGAATTTGTCTCACTTTTCATGGAAGCACCCCCGTAACTTCCGTAATTATCGAGGGAGAATAATGAAACTTTCAGGACGGAAGGTAACGATGAAAATGCACCTACCGGTTGAATGACAATGGCCTAAGTGATATACACTGCCCGCCAGTCGCGATGGAACACCCCAGTTTTTACGGTAAATCATATTAGGGGGCAAAACAGAAGCAAAATTCCATCAGATTCGTGATCAGGACCCCCAACTTAATACAGATACACCTTTTTCCTGAAAAAAATTTAGTCCTGAAAAATCTGAATTTGTCTCACTTTTCATGGAAGCACCCCCGTAACTTCCGTAATTATCGAGGTGGAATGATGAAACTCTCAGGACTGAAGGAAATGATAAAAATGCACCTACCGGTTGAATGACAATGGCCTAAGTGATATACACTGCCTGCCAGTCGCGATGGAACACCCCAGTTTTACGGTAAATCATATTAGGGGGCAAAACAGAAGCAAAATTCCATCAGATTCGTGATCAGGACCCCCAACGTAATACAGATACACCTTTTTCCTGAAAAAAATTTAGTCCTGAAAAATCTGAATTTGTCTCACTTTTCATGGAAGCACCCCCGTAACTTCCGTAATTATCGAGGGAGAATAATGAAACTCTCAGGACTGAAGGAAATGATGAAAATGCACCTACCGGTTGAATGACAATGGCCCAAGTGATATACACTGCCCGCCAGTCGCGATGGAACACCCCAGTTTTACGGTAAATCATATTAGGGGGCAAAACAGAAGCAAAATTCCATCAGATTCGTGATCAGGACCCCCAACCTAATACAGATACACCTTTTTCCTGAAAAAAATTTAGTCCTGAAAAATTTGAATTTGTCTCACTTTTCAGGGAAGCACCCCCGTAACTTCCGTAATTATCGAGGTGGAATGATGAAACTCTCAGGACTGAAGGGAATGATGAAAATACACCTACCGGTTGAATGACAATGGCCTAAGTGATATACACTGCCCGCCAGTCGCGATGGAACACCCCAGTTTTACGGTAAATCATATTAGGGGGCAAAACAGAAGCAAAATTCCATCAGATTCGTGATCAGGACCCCCAACCTAATACAGATACACCTTTTTCCTGAAAAAAATTTAGTCCTGAAAAATTTGAATTTGTCTCACTTTTCAGGGAAGCACCCCCGTAACTTCCGTAATTATCGAGGTGGAATGATGAAACTCTCAGGACTGAAGGGAATGATGAAAATACACCTACCGGTTGAATGACAATGGCCTAAGTGATATACACTGCCCGCCAGTCGCGATGGAACACCCCAGTTTTACGGTAAATCATATTAGGGGGCAAAACAGAAGCAAAATTTCATCAGATTCGTGATCAGGACCCCCAACTCAATACAGATGCACCTTTTTCCTGAAAAAAATTTAGTCCTGAAAAATCTGAATTTGTCTCACTTTTCATGGAAGCACCCCCGTAACTTCCGTAATTATCGAGGGAGAATAATGAAACTTTCAGGACTGAAGGTAATGATGAAAATGCACCTACCGGTTTAATGACAATGGTCTAAGTGATATACACTGCCCGCCAGTCGCGATGGAACACCCCAGTTTTACGGTAAATCATATTAGGGGGCAAAACAGAAGCAAAATTCCATCAGATTCGTGATCAGGACCCCCAACTTAATACAGATACACCTTTTTCCTGAAAAAAATTTAGTCCTGAAAAAATCTGAATTTGTCTCACTTTTCATGGAAGCACCCCCGTAACTTCCGTAATCATCGAGGGAGAATAATGAAACTCTCAGGACTGAAGGAAATGATGAAAATGCACCTACCGGTTGAATGACATTGGCCTAAGTGATATACACTGCCCGCCAGTCGCGATGGAACACTCCAATTTTACAGTAAATCATATTAGGGGGCAAAATAGAAGCGACAACAAACTTTGTGTATAAGTACACCATTCAGGAATCTCAATAATTTGTTGTCCAAATTGAATTCAAATCTCATTTGAGGTTGTGTACATTAACAAGTAATTATATGAATACTGATATATGAAAGTCGTTTGGGACAACCTCGACTATTTTCCAATGTTTATTCATGTTTCGAAATTATTTTGACTCATTTATCTAGCAAAGCTATTGTTGTTCATATTTGACAATTTCACTTGCCGAATATTTTTTCCATAATCTCTAACTTTCAATAAGGAATTAACTCATTATTGCCTACTTGATTATACAGAAATTAAGTAACATTAATTTTGTTCCTTGGAAGGTATGCAATGAAATTGAAAAATAACTGCAAAAATAATACAATTTTATACATTACATACACACTATTATAACATGTTTTAGTAATACATTGATAGATACGTATGAATAAAAATATTCATATTCACGGGGTGACTCACAAATGAATGACAGCCGTTTTTTGCAATATCTGAATTTTTCTACTGTGACATTAGGAAATCATATTTTCGAAAGGTTCACCTCAATACAATATTTTAAGCAGTATATATCGTATAGTACACATATTTTATACCGGGTGTTTCATAGAGAGAACCGCAATATCAAATAATAATTTTTAAGGAATAATTCAAATTCCTGATGGATTGAATTGTGGGAAATATGATACCGCTGATATAAGGGTGTTTCTAAGCTTCAAATTATACAAGGTGATTTATTTGTCGAAAGGTATTCTATTTTAAGAAAACTACAGAAACCATAAACACTGTATTCCAAGATTTCCTAGGTAAAATGTAAGCATTTTCTTAGTATTGTATAAATGTTTTAATAACGTTTTGGGAGGTTTGATTTCCACATCCGATCCTATGATCAGTTTTCGAGATACAGGGCATTAAATTGGAGAAATGCTCAATTCATAAATTTTTTTTCCTACAAATTGAAAAACTGCATTGACTTTTATCGAGTATGTTAGTTCAATATGAGTTTTGGTCAGATGTACATTGACAGTTACAACTTAAAATATTTGCTGCCATAGGGTGATTCATGAATAATTCACAATACGTTTTTCTGACACTCAATAATTCAATATTTGCGCCACAGAGAATTTCTTTCCTGAAGTTAATACTTATTACTCTTATAAAGGGTGAGCCATACAGCAAACTACCAGATATAATTATGCTTGGAAATTATCAAGAAGAGAACGTGCAATTTTTTACTTACATGTACGAAGCAACAGGGATGGTGATTTTTAATTTTCCATGAAAAATGGAACAAACTCGGAATTATCGGAAATTTGGTGTACCTGTAATAAGTTGACGTCCTGATCACGAATCTGATGGAATTTTGCTTCTGTATTGCCCCCTAATATAATTTACCCTAAAACTGGCGGGCAGTGTATATCACTTAGGCCATTGTCATTAAACCGGTAAGTGCATTTTCATCATTTCCTCCAGTCCTGAGAGTTTCATTATTTTCCCTCGATAATTACGGAAGTTACGGGGGTGCTTCCATGAAAACTGAGACAAATTCAGATTTTTCAGGACTAAATTTTTTTCAGGAAAAAGGTGTATCTGTAATAAGTTGGGGGTCCTGATCACGAATCTGATGGAATTTTGCTTCTGTTTTGCCCCCTAATATAATTTACCCTAAAACTGGGTTGTTCCATCGCGACTGGCGGGCAGTGTATATCACTTAGGCCATTGTCATTCAACCGGTAGGTGCATTTTCATCATTTCCTCCAGTCCTGAGAGTTTCATTATTCTCCCTCAAAAATTACGGAAGTTACGGGGGTGCTTCTATGAAAAGTGAGACACACTGTATATAAAACTAGGTAATATTGTAGCAGGTCAAAAGTATACTCTTTAGAGATATTTCAAGCTTTCGTATATTTCTTATATACATCTTCAAGAAAATTATTTGATATGATCTTACTTCCATCTATTTTGAGGTTGGTTGAAATGTTCTTGTTAAACATAGTGACAACACAGTTTTAGAATTGTAAAAAATGGTTGAAATTGTATAAAAAGGGCAATATTGCGAATAAAAATCAACAGAAAATTTTGAAATCATTCATCGAAAAACAATTGACTTGTTCACTAATATCCAAGTGATATGAACAGATGACTTTAGTCGAAAAAGAAAACTGTAATACGTTGAAGTCATTTTTACCAACTATGATCATGTACCAACTGTTGAAAAGGTAATGCCAAAATATTGGTTGTTCACAAATTAGGAAAAAATTACAATTCTGATTGAGTGATTATAGAATTATTAGTTTGAAGAATATTGTCTAATGACAGTAATAAAGAATTAATCTCACCTAAATGATTTATATCAGTTCTTTCATTAATGTAATTTTTATCTTGAGATATGAAGGCCATTTCTAAAAAGGTTCTCTTAGTTAAGTGTGACTCTTTTGCTAATATTCTTGTTGAATTATAGTTCATTCGATGGTCAAAGTTGTTAACGTGTTCAGCAAGAGCACAGGTTCAGGATGAAGTCTACAATCACTTTTATGTGAGGAGATTCTACTTTTTAGGTATCTAGAAGTTTGGCCAATATAATTCTTATTACAGTCCCGCTATATACAACATTTGAAGTAGATGTTGATGAAATTTTATTTTTAACTTTTGAATAAATTGATCTTATGGGCAAAATAGTTTTATTTGCAAATTTGATGTTACATACCGAATGAAGAAGTCTAGAAAGTCTCGGTGTAATATCTGGTATATATGGAAGTGAAGTAAATGTAAGAACTGAAGGACTAGCACTAGCACCATTGCCATTAGTGGATACATTAGGCTTGTTAGAATTAATATTTGTTTCAATAATCAATGGTGTGTTAAACAGAATACTTCTCAGTAAGCTAGGTGGATAACCATTGTCTAAAAAAAGTCAAAGTAGAATATTTAGGTTTTTTTTATGGAAAGATTGATCTGAAATGTTGAGTACTTTGTATTTCATCTGTTTCACAAGGTTTATAAGTTAATATATCTGCCAGAACTGCATGGTTTCCTATACCAGCCTATAAGTATTTTGTTATAACGTATGAATTTTGTGTCTAAGAAAGCTACGGAACAGTCACTATCCTCAGTTTCTATTGTAAACTGAATATGTGGGTCGAAACTATCGAAAGTACTTAGAATCTCAGTAATGCCATCTTGGCAATGCAACAATAATTCTGGATTTACTGTGTCTAACACATCATCCATTACATATACAGCTAATATTGGGGAGATAGAAGCTCCCATAGGAGTGCCAAAATTTTGTTTGTGAATTTTGTTGTTAAAAGAAAAATATGTATTATCGAAAAGAAATATTAAAATTTCCACGAATGTTTCTTCATTAATGTTACAATGGTTGCTAATACGATTCCATTTTTTATGAATTGATCTTGGACAAACCTCCAAGTATACAGAGTGGTCCAACGAATTCATAGCAAAAATACTAGGACACGTGAAGTGTGCTTTTGAGGGGGACCCATTTCAGATATATTTTGCAACTTGTGCCTTTAACCCCCTAGTGAGGGGGTGTCACAACTCTAAATTTCTAACTGGAACGTGGGGTCGAGTGATATATCATTTGAAAGGACACAAAATTATCTTTCCAATGATACCTTATTTGTTGAAATTTACTGAAAAAGTTAATGCGAAAACGGCTTTAAGAACATTAACCCGATAATTTTGGTATTAATGAAAAATAGAAGTAGAATAGAATAGAATAGAGTAGGAAAATAATTTAGGCAAACGTTTATTGTAGTCCCTTCATTGATTTACTGTGGTTGCTTTTGAGGTTTTCTCAATTTCACTGTACAAAATAGTTTATTCCATTCCAGAACCAGTCAACTAGCTGCAGCCTCAGGGGTCTTCCGTTCGTCCATAATACGAATTTTAAAAGCGTACAAATTTCATCCGTACAAAATCGAATTAGTACACGAACTAAATGATGATGATGCTGATTTTGTGAACAAATGAGCCAGCGTTTAAGTGAAGATCCGCACTTATTATTTAACATTTTTTTTACAGATGATTGGACATTTTATTTGAATGGAGCTTTGAATAGGCATAATTGCCGTTACTGGGATGACAGTAAACCAAATTTATTCTGTGAGGTTCATACCCAGGCCCCTCAAAAAATAAACGCCTGGTGTGGCATATTAGGAAGTCATATCATAGGACCACTTTTCATTCCTGTAAATTTAAATGTTGAAATCTACCTGAACATGCTTGAAGATGCAATTGATCCTTTCATCACACAAATAATAGAAGATGACCCAAATCATAATGCTGATCGGCTTCATTTCCAGCATGATGGTGCGCCTCCGCACTACGTTGTTCCTGTACGAGAATTTTTAGGTAACCGGTTCCCCGGACAGTGGATTGGCAGGAGAGGCCCAATTGAATGGCCTGCCTTTGGACTTTTTTCTATGGGGACACTTGGAAAATAAATGTTTTGCTACGAAGCCCGAGTCCATAGAAGATCTTCGCCAACGGATTATAGCAGAATGCACAAGCATAACACCTGATATGTTACAAAATGTTAGACATAGATTTTAACAAAATATATATTATTGTATGGAAGCAAATGGGTCACAATTTGAACACTTGTTGAAGTAACGTTTTAATAAATCAGTTTAACAGCTTGTTTATTTTTTTACAAAGCACTTTTTTACAAGTAACAAATATTGAAACGTACCACTTCTTGTACATGTTTTAATTCCTAGTAACCAAAACATATTTGTATTTTTCATCAATACCAACATTATCGGGTTCATGTTCTTAAAGCCGTCTTCGCATTAACTGTTTCAGTAAATTTGAACAAATATTGTTTCATTGGAAAGATAATTTTGTGCCCGTTGAAATGATATATCACTCGACCCCACGTTCCATTTAAAATTTTAGGGTTGTGACACCCCCTCGCTAGGGGGTTGAAGGCACAAGTTGCAGAATATATCTAAAATGTGTCCCCCTCAAAAGCAAACTCCACGTTCTTTTTCCATAATTACTGTCACACTACCTTTGTCAGATTGAATCAAAATCAGGTTTGGATTGTCTTTTAGCATATTTTTTGATTTTAAAAGTAAATTACGAAAAATAGAAGAATGTTGATTTGATTAGATATGGTGTATTATAATATTTGTGGCTCTTGCTATAGTGACATTTCTCTGATATTGGTCTGTGATAGATGAAGTGATGTAGTCAACATCAACTAAAAACCCTTCACAGAAATGTCTTTTACAATCAACGGTTCCACCCTGAATTTAGGTCCTAGTGCAAAAAATTGCAAAATATCTTCAGGAATAATTGTTCTAGATATATTAGAGACCCAATTTAGTTGAGTTTTCAATTTTTTTTGAAAATGATTGTTCTTAAGATTATTAATTTTGATTAGATTTTTATTTTTAACATTGTGGAATAGTTTATCATAAGATCTCAGTTGCCTACTTTGAAAATTTTCAAAAATCATTTTACTGGTAAGAGAAATAATATCACTCCTAGTTGTCACCAGAGAACACTCTAAATTTTTAATTAAAGAATGATTGGATGAAATCTCAATGTTAATTAATTTTATTCCTAGTCTGTAATTTTGTTGTTTTATATTGGCACGGGCCTCTTGTCTTGGAAGTAGGTTCTCTATAGTCTATAGGTCTTATTGTAGATGTAATGTGATTTGGTATGATTCCTAACTTCTTGCATTTCAACAGGAAACAAAGTTTGTTATATTCTTTCGCCAATTTAATTTTGTTCTTCGACCATAATTTAAGCTTCTCAACTGCTGTGTCACTGTAGGTTATCTTGATGTAATGATAGAACCCCATATCTGTGAATAATAAGTAGGTAGTCTCTTTGCTGACTAGTTGAGAATGAAACTAGTTAATATTGGGGATTGCAGCAGGTCAAAAGTATAGTCTTTAGAGATATTTCAAGCTTTCGTATATTTTTTATATACACCTTCAGGAAACTATAAAGAATACATGTCAAAATTATATTATTTGATATGATCTTACTTACACCTATTTTGAGGTTGGTTGACATGTTCTTGTTAAACATAGTGACAACACAGTTTTAGAATTATAAAAAATGGTTGAAATTGTATAAAAAAGGGCAAAATTGCGAATAAAAATCAACAGAAAATTTTCATCGAAAAACAATTGACTATGAATAAGCGACTATTTTCAACATTCAGTGAATAGAATGCCGATTTTATGCGTAAGTTGAAAATAAGGCAGGAGTGAAACAAGGTTTTTTTTTGGCATGCATGAGTGGGACCTGTCACACTACTTAATAATTCCATATTTACTAAATTATTCATGATTTTCGGATCATCCGCAAACATCTCCGTGAAGTGCGACAAAACACATTTCAGGTACTCAAATACTCGCATGAGAAGGTAGGAGCCTTCAGAAACGATATAAACTTTTCCTTCTCCGATCATTTTTATTTTTTAGAGTTATGACCAATGAAGTATTCGGCTCCGCCAGAAATTTTAGCGGCAGGTAAGGGTGAACCTGAAATTTGATGTCGGCGTTCGATCACGTTTTCTGAGAAAACGAGCGCCTTTTATAAGAAAACACTAGGAATAATTTTTGTGGTAAATTGAATTACTTTTCACTCTGTTGAGTTGTTTTTCCGATAAATCATATACTTTCCAAAATTATAGCAAAAATCTATTTATATATTTTTTAACCAAAAAAAAAATATGTACCACTCCTGGAATTTTGGTAAACAATTTTTTTTCGTGTTTATCATGTGTGGGGTTATGCCTTTGAATACATCAAAGGTTGATAACGGATTATGAGCTAGTAAGAGAAAAATGAAGAATTGGAGAAAATGAGACTCACACAAACATGATCCGAGCCCAGATCTTACCTCATGTATTGCCGTAGTCCGTCTTCGGGGAGTCCTTATTCGGCCGACTGATGCAGGTTGAAGAGCTGAACTGCACTTCACTTTTTGTAATGTTCACACGAGATTTTTTTGTTCGCGTAGAGGGCTGATAGCGTGATAGCGACATTGCCTGTGGTGAATTGGTAATGTCGTACGTTTTCTTCAGTGGTACCGGTCGACGATTATGCTAAATCAATGAAATATTAATTCTGGCTATAATGTATTCAGTCTGATAGATAAATGAAAAATAATGAAAAAGAATAAAAAAAGAACAATAAAGACAGTACAATAAAGCGGGACGCGACATGCGCACCAACAAAAAAAAAGAAAATATTTTTTTTTATGTTATATTATCGATGGGAAGCGGACACAATTTTACTATTAGCCGTCTGACTACTCCAGTCGCCGTGGCAACAGATGCCACACGAACCTTACCCCCTGGAAAAACTTGCGTTACACGACCCATAGGCCAATGCAGTGGAGGGGAGTTGTCATTTTTGATGAGAACTAAATTACCACATTTGATTGGGATAGAGTTATTGGTTCATTTAGTACGCTGATGTAGAGTGTGTAGGTACTCCTTCGACCACCGCTGCCAGAAGTGCCATTGCATTTGCTGCAACAGTTACCACCGGGTAAGTCGGTTTAGGGTTACGCCTAAAACGTCTGGTTCTGGGATGGCAGGAAGCGGTGCCAAAGTAAGGAAATGTCCTGGGGTTGAGACAGTCAAATCTGAAGGATCGCTACTGAGTGGAGTCAAGAGACGAGAATTAATAATTGCTTCTATTTGTGTCAAGACATTGAGAAGTTCCTCATAGGTTAGGAGTTGTTCATCAACCACTCAGAGGAGATGAGTTTTCACTGACTTAACACCGCTTTCCCATAAGCCACCAAAGTGAGGGGCAGCGTGGGGATTGAAATGCCATTGGATGGTTTCTTTGGAAGCAGATTCTTGCATGTTGAAAGTTGGTTGTAAGCCCCAACATAGTTGGTTCCGCAGTCACTATACAAGTGTTCACATCGTTCTCGACGGGCCTTAAATCGGTGAAGAGCGGCTAAAAACGCTTCGCTAGACAGATCAGAAGCAAATTCAAGATGAACTGCTTTAGTGACGAAGCACACGAACAAACAAAGGTTAGCCTTACTGGTTTTGACACCTCTGGTTTTGCTCATGGTGATGCGGAATGGGCCAGCGTAATCGGTGCCAGTATGGAGAAAAGTAGGTGGAAGATCGCCTTTAATTGGCTGGGGAGACGTGGGATGTGTTTCCAACAACGTATGCATTTGGATAGAATACGCCTAATAGAACGCCGTGCTGAAACTATCCATAATTGTTGAGCAATCAGGAAGTTGACTGTTTGGATTCCAGCATGTAAATATTTGAGATCGAACTGTTCAATAATGAGATCTGTTAAACGACTGGGAAGAAGAGCAGGGGGTCTATTCATGTGTATTGGTGTGAAACAGAAAATCGAATTCGTATACGTACAAATTCGAGAATAGGACCCCAGGGAAGCGCCCATCATATTGCAAGGGAGCATGAGTCAATCGGCCACCCACTCTTTAAATTTCTCGCTCATCAAGGAATGATGATAAAGATCTCGTCAGAAAATGCGATGGATTGGGTATTCTTGACCAAAACTAATAAAGCTTGGTGTAATTCAAGGGAGATGAAACAATTCTTTTTACGATCTAACGGTTGGCGAGTATTGAACGTGAATCGTAAAATAAACCCAAGAATTTGTATAATGGTTGTCAAGAAAGAGCGTTGTTCTAACAGGGTATCGAGAAGGCGCGGAGAATGAATATTGTTGAGTAAAATAATGCATTCTTCAGCGAGAGCTTAAGGTGAAGCTTGAGGAGGATCAGAAGAGGTTTTCCAACTGCTGGTCGCATCTTGAAGAAAATATGGTCCCCACCACCATAAAGTACATTCGAGTAACTCAGATGGGAGAAGACCTCTCGAACCCACATCCGCCGGAGTAGAGAGGAAATGAGAAAGCAAAAGGAATCAAGGTCAAAACCTATGAGAGAGCAAAAGGAATCAAGGTCAAACCCTATCAGAGAGCAAAAGGAATCAAGGTCAAAGGTCAAGAAGTGCACGTGTGAGATTTCCTGGAATTCGTAGACATCCGGTTACATGCCTACGCAGCGAAATTCTATACGGGTTCAGTGACCCTCGAAAAGTGCACATGTGAGATTTCCTGGAATTTGCTGACATCCGGTTACATGTCTACACAGCGAAATTCGATATGGGTTCAGTGACCTCTGTCAAGGTCAATAAGTGCACGTGTCAGGTATTAAATTACCTGGAATTTGCTGACTATCGATTACAAACAAGTCTCAACAAGTTGGAAAAATTTTAAAAGGGTTCAATGCATGGTTGTCAGTTATCCAGAATATTAATTCAATATGGAGTTAAACTGAAATATTTCCCCACTATTACTGATAATATATATAAACCGATAACGATATCACACTAGACATTCCATTATCATAATGAGTATTACCGAGTTCAAATTCAACTTGTCATCAAGTGACTATTTCTGTAAAGAAAAATCAAAAGTAGTGTTGAGTGAAAGAAAATTCCCATTAAACAAATCTAGAAGTAAATTTGTTGTTGTGAATCTTTCATATGATTTGAATTTCACTCCATGTATTGAAATTGCCGGAAATAAGGGAGATCGAGTGATTTTCACAGAACATGAGTGGAAAAAGTTCTTCACATACCAAGGAATCATAACCAATTATTTTTACTCATCCGATGAAGTAGAGGCTATTGAAGACGATAGATTTACCATTGAGTTCAGCCAATTTACAAACGGACGAGTAGTCAAAATAAAAAAAGATTACTCCTCGGTCTACTTGGGGTTTGAAACAGTCTGCAAGCTCTGGGAACTCCAACCCTTAATTGAATATAGGATAGATATTTTGAAAAGACAGCATTATGGACAATATTTCCAAGTTTTGAAAAACGGACTCGGTAAGCTGAGCGGTGATCTGTTGCAAAATGCTTTAGATTTGCTCCAGCCAGAAGTGAATCGCAATAGTGAAAATATAAGTCTAACTCTGGAATTCATCCATCTTTACCCGGAAGTTTTCAGAACTGAACTGTCTGATAAACCATTAATAAGACGGTGACAATTGATGAAAGTCAAAACAAAATTTTTTATATGTACACATGGAAATTTGCTTACAAGGATTCTCGGAAAATGTATTGGATGTATGCAGCAATCGATAGAATGCGCTTCAAGAGGCGAATAGCAGAAACCTCAAGGATCGTCGCCCCCATTTTGGATTCAACACATAGAGAAATAATATTCAATGATAGATTTTGTGATTAATTTGTAATATCATATTAATAAAACTTTTATGTAAATATTATATTGTTTTATTTGAAAAAGTATCATACAAAATCATCTTTCGATATCCACGAATTATACTTGTTGCTTAAACCTAACCATTTGATGTACAGTTTGTCTCCCTTTTTTTAAATTTTTTCAACCAGGAACACATCAGGATGTTTAACTTTTTGAAGTTCATCTCCATAAAATCCACCTTGTATATCAACTTCATTTTGATCTTTAAGAAAATACACTACAGGATTCGACTGATAGACTTTTCTTACAGTGAAAATTTCATTGGACCAGTTTGGTGTATACCCTTTAGCAAATGCCTCTCGGTACTTGCTTATTCTTACATGGTCATTGATTTTGAATTTTCGTTTCCTTGGATCCACTGTTTTGAGGTGACTATACGCGTTTTTCAGTAAATACTTTTCATGACATTTTTTTACATCTTTGGGTTTCATTCCTATTGTCCTGTGTACGGAATTGTTATAGTTAGAAACTATTTCTGGTAGTATATCCAACCATTTGTAGCTTCCTTGTAGGCTGAATTGTATCCACATTCTATTTTTCAAAGTTCTGTTTACTCGTTCAACTATGCTAGCTTTCAAATTGGAGAAAGTGCTATAATGATTGATTTTCCAATCATTCATCAACTGTCTGAATTTACTATTGTAGAACTCTTTTCCCACATCCGTTTGTAGATTTTTTGTTGTAACTTTCATATCTCTCAATATTTTTTGCATCGCACGACTCACATCTTCCCCACTTTTAGCTTTAACGGGTTCACACCAAACATACATAATATATTTCGTGAATTTCTATGTAACTCTCCTACAATGTCTTCCTTGATTTTATCCATTTTCAGTTATAGGACACTGAAGTACAATTTTGACAAACAGTTGATTATGCTGCTGCTGATCGACTAAGAAAGTGATCTTATCACCTTTATTTAAAAACTTTCCTATCAGACTAATCAGTGAACCAATATCTGCATACTCCTCTCCTAGTGATATAGATATATCTTCTGGCTAGGAGTTGATGCTTTCAATTTTTCCGGAAACAGAATACTTATACGAAGTTGTACCATTTTCAAATACAAAGAAACTAATACTCTTCCTGATACCCTTGAATGCCCTCAAATGAAGAACACATTTGGTATGACACGAAAATGGATTCCATATGTAGAAAGGTGTGTTTGAGGAGGCTTTCGGAAGTATTTCTGGTTCATAATATGGCGTTTGAGATGTTCTCAGGAAATGTCTTCCAAATTTATCGATAGGCATGTTGTCACGGTTAAACACCAAATGGAATTAAATCATATAGGTTTTTATTTTATTATCCCTGCCTCGCGAAGTTCCTCAATTATGCTTATGATTTCGTTATTCACACCGGTGTTTCCAGCACATTGCGATGCAATCAACAGTTTTAATCGCTCCACTAGCTCATTGAAGTCATCAAAATATTTATATTCAATAGGAATATTGTTGAAATCAAGCATAGTTAGTCCTGAACCCCTTTTACTTCTTGTTGTGGTGCCTGGAGCCGAACTGATTCTTGGTCTGGGCTTGGGAAGAGATAAGTTGGGTTCCGTGAGTTTTTGAGTCTTTTCAAGTTCGCGTTCTTTAGCCAAAGAGTGTAGTGTTGTAATTCGTGGTTATATTACATTAACAAACTTTGATGCCTTCGATGTTGACAGACCCCTTGTAGGATCATGACGGAGATATTGTGCATTACTCCTTCTTATTATATCGATATATGATTCAAGATCTTTATTTTTGTAACCAAGCGGTTGTTTCTTGAACATCAGTTCATATAAACCTGGAGTTCCAGTGTATCTGAACTTATTATTTATTACAATATCGGGACCATCAAAACCAACAGTTGCGTTACCTATGGCAAATTTTTCCGTAGATGCATCAAAATATACTCCGAATACATTTTTCGTATCTGAAATTTTGTCTTCTATATATGCACGAGGCAACGGCTTCGCGAATTGTAGTAAGTATTGTTGCTGTGCGTTCATCACAGGTTGCATACTTTCCTCAAAATAACTCCCTTCGAAGTCGGATTGTGGAATGGTTGAATCATATTGAAATGTCTCTTCATCAGGAGTGATTTGATAAAATTTTTGAGGTGTTGGTTTATGAAATTCACTGGGTGTTGGTTGGTGTAATTTTTTGGGTGTCGATTGATAACTTGAAAGAGGTGACTTAGTTTGATGTTTCAATTCTTGATTCAATTCTTGCTTGAAATTAGTCGTTGGGGGTTGTTGAACAGCGGACAAGAATTGTTTCAATGGTTGAGTAATTGGTTCATACGTTTTTTCTAAATGTGATTGAGATTCTGCGATATCAGATTTCAAAATTTTATATTTTCTTCTCAACGCCTTCCTTGCACTCAATAGTTGTTATTGTAAATGACTGTTCATGATGACTGACAATCATTCCCCAATCTTGAAGTTTATATATGAATAAATGTGTCGAAACCCTTTCTGTATCGTCCCTCGTTTATAGAAAAATCTTTATCGATAACGAAAAAACCAAATTTATCTTTCCAACAATAGGAGCAGATTTCTTTGAAATTCTGCAAGGATCTATACTGACATGATATCATATATATGTTTCAGATTTGTTAGGTCTTGTTGGAAAATTATAAGCAAATTAGCATTGTCTCTAATGAGTTGTTTGGCAATGGCCGAATAGGTTTGACATAAATAGAAACAATCTGTGTGTCTGTTACGGCCGAAACAGAAATAATTCTTGATTATGTTTTGATCACATGTGGCAACATCATCGAATATTATGACTGAATGATCTTTTATATTTCCAGGGAGAATAACTTCAACAGCATCTTTATATTCATAAAATCCAATTTCTTTCATAGATGCCAGCAAAATCCTCAAATAATTATATTTAGGTTGATATAATGATTTGGAAAATAAGTACACATTTGTGAAACGAAGACCGTTAGGTTGTTCCAGCAGAGACAACATCACATTAGTTTTGCCTGACCCACTTGCTTCAACAAGTAACCCTCTTTTAGATTGACCTCCAAATAATACACCATGTTTTCTAACGGTATTCTCGAAATTGATCTAGTCATGATTGAGAACTGGAAGCAACACCTTTTGTTTTTCAGTCTTCATCACATCGAAATAGTTATTAAACTGGCATTAGTGCGGATGTTATAGGTATATATACGCGTGTCCAACTTGTTCCAAACATAATATATAATGGGACAGCGAAGGAAATTAGTCGTTAGTACGAGCCGAAACACAAGAAAGCAAGGTCGAGGTTTTCTGAATACCTTGATCAACAAATTTCCTGTAGAACTACATATCCCTGGATATAATTACTGTGGTCCTGGTACCAAGTTGGAAAAGGGATTATTGAGGGGAGAAGTAGGCGTGAATTCTCTGGACGAGGCTTGTATGCGACACGACATTGATTACTCCAACAGTGAAGATTTAGAAGCAAGGAATATTGCTGACAAGAAACTGGCAACGTTTGCTTCCGAACGTTTGAAATCTTCTGACGCAAAATTGGGGAAAAAAGTGACAGCATTTGGGGTATCTAATATTATGAATCTCAAAAGCAAGTTGGGGATGGGATTAAGACGAAAAAAGAAAACAGTGAAGAAGAAGGATGGCGAATTGAAAGTTGCCAGGAAACGAAAGAATAAGCAGAGAAAAAGAATCATACCAATTCCAAAGAAGGATGGGTTTCTACCATTTTTACTACCACTTTTAGGGGCGCTAGGTGCTATAGGAGGAGGGGCAGCATCTATCGCTTCAGCAGTCAATAAGGCAAAATCTGAGAAGCAAAGACTTGCTGAACAAAAGAGACATGATTTACCGATGGAACAAAAAGGAAAAGGTTTATATTTGAGACCTCGTAAAGGTTATGGAATGTTTGCCGAGCCATATCAAAAAAACTGTTGAAGTTACCACGCCGAGCCTTGACCAATATTGATTTGATGAATAATGTAGAGTGTTTGGGGATTCCTTACTTTCGAGGTGTTTATATGAGAGATAAACTTCCGAGAAAAATTGGAAGCAAGGAGTGTGGTATTATCAATCTGGATTCTGATTCAGGAGAAGGGACTCATTGGACGGCATATTCCAAGGATGATGCCGAAGTTATATATTTCGATAGTTATGGAAATCTTAAACCACCCAAGGAATTGATAAAATATTTCCTCAGCGCTGGTGACGTGTTTTTATATAATCAATATCTCTGATGTATTTTCTTCATTAATCAATAAACTACCACTGAGAAAATATGTCTTTCACTTTCACATTGAGTGATTCATCCTCAGTGTTGAGTTATAATTTCAACCCTCCAATTTATCTGGACGATGATGTGGAATATGAGATAGGCTTGGCAAATTTTGATTCGTTCAATGTTATTCCAAACGTAACAAAATTGAACAATGTTTTGGTATGGGGTGATCACGATGAATTCAGTTATATCATTCCTGAAGGGTTTTATGATGTAACAGATATTGTTGATCTCATCATTAAACAGATGACTAGCAACAATGAAGATGTTGTGATATCCATTGACCCAAACTGGACAACTTCAAAAGTGGTTATCCGGACAAACACTAAAATCAATTTTTCAGTACAAAATTCCATTGGTCAATTATTGGAATTCGGGAAGAAAATGCTCAATGCAAACGGGATCTATAAATCAGACCATGAAGTGAAAATTCTTTCAATCAATACAATTTTCATTGATTGCAATATTGCCATGGCTTCATTTCTGAATGGTAATCCAGTGCATATGATACATCAGTTCTTTCCAACCGTGCCAAGAGGGTATAAAATAGTTAAAACTCCATTGAACATTTTGTATTTTCCCGTCACTATCAAGACAATCAACAACATCACTGTGAGAGTTGTGGATCAAAATTTCAAATTAATTGATTTTCGAAACGAGGAAGTTACTGTTAGATTGCACCTGAGAAGGAAGACTTTCTGAATAATGGTGTGGAGATTTGATAACTCAGCATTCCAACAGCCCTATAAAAAGAAAGCGAAGCGAGCTTTGAAAGGCAGTTTGGAAGCATCTGCCGAATTACTAACACCAGAAAACAAACAGTACTTGAAATATTTGGGATTAGAACTCTTAATATAATGGAATTGCTACAAATCACGAATGAGCCTTTCATTGACAACACAATCGAAGATTATCAGTTTCATACATATCAGCCGTATATTACCAATGAAATCAAATATAATGATGAAATAAGAATTTCAATTCAGGATTTGGATGCTTACACATTACCTTGTAACTCATACATATACATAGAGGGGAAGCTCACAAGGCCGGATGGGGATCCAATTACGAAAATAAAATTCGTCAACAACGCAATATCTTTCTTATTCCGTGAGCTACGATATGAGTTGAATTGCGTGGTGGTAGACTCTGTCAGAAACATTGGACTAGTATCAACGATAAAAAATTATTTGTCTATGAATAAAAATGAAAGTATTTCAATGCAAAATGCTGGTTGGTTTCCTAAACTTGATGCGACTGATATTAGTTGATGACGAAGGGAATTTCAACGTATGTATTCCGCTGAAGTTATGGGCTGGCTTTTTTGAAGACTTTCGAAAAATAGTGATAAATATGAGACAAGAACTAGTTTTGATTCGGGAAAGTCATGATTTGGATGTTGTGATTAGTATAGATGATTCTGAAAAACCCAAAGTAAACATAAGCAAGCTGAGTTGGTGCGTCCCTCATGTGACACCGAGTATTCAGGAACAACTACGATTGAATAAAATCATAAATAGCAATGGTGAACTACCTTTGAAATTCAGAAGATGGGAATTGATCGAATATCCTTCTTTAAATGAAACAACAAGACACACTTGGGCAGTGAAAACAACTACGAAGGTTGAAACTCCTCGACATGTTATTACTGCATTTCAACATGCTAAAAAAGGAAAGCTCACCACCCATATGAGTACCATTGTAATCTGAGTAATTTAAGAGTATTTCTAAATTCCGAATTTCCTTACAATGACTTGAATCTTGATTTCAAAAATAACAAGTTTGCAAAACTCTATGAAATGTATGCCAACTTCCAAGAGAGCTACTATCATCTTAAATCAAATCAACCTATTTTCAATCCCAATGAATTTAAAGTGAAGGCACCGCTGGTCCACATCGACTGCTCACGTCAAAAAGAAGCGATTCAGACCGGTTCCATAGTACTCAGAATTGAGATTGAGACTGCTGAAGTTACACCCAAGAATGTAACAGCTTATTGCCTTATTCTACACGAGAAAGAATTTTCATATAATCCATTGACGAAAATTGTTAAATAATTTTAATGCGCATGTTCAACTTATTGTTATATATAAAGATATTCATATTTAAAACATCAGTTCGAAGATGATATCAGAGTATCGAAGAAGATTGAAGCAGCACCATAAGAACCTAAAATTACTCAAACAATTGATTAAGTCATACAATTTGAAGCGATTGTTAATAAGAAAATTCATCAATTTGAAAATATGATATTGGTGATAGATAGGTTTCAAGATCGAAAACAATAAATTTTTAACCAAGAAATTGGTTGCCTTCGATGGAAGTATGGTTTCCCACTACGTGTTCAAACCTCCATTTCCATTAAACATGCTCCCACAAAAATTCCACAGTCAAGCCACTTGGTTGATGCATAATCAACACTGTATATATTGGAATGATAAGTTCACACCATTGCATCAATTCGGAACTATAATTGAGAAGCTCACCAAGTGAGTTGACACTATTTATTAAAGGAAAGCAGAAAGCTGAATATATCAAAAAATTCACCCATCAACCAGTCATAGAATTTGAAGAGCAACCCGGTTTACGAGCCTCTGAAGCAAGTTGTTTTCATCATAATAAAGATAATTGTATATGTGCACTTTCAAATGTTCATTTTCTATATCAAATGTATATAACGGATACATCTAAATACATTTTCTCCAACGAAATATATTTTGAAAAGGGGAACATTCTCCATGAAAATTGAAAAATGAAAAATGTGACTTATTTGTAATATCTAACAGAAAACAACTACAAATAATAACTCACATTTTTCATTTTTCAATTTTCATGGAGAATGTTCCCCTTTTCAACATGAATACCTCCCAAGAGGTTATCTTGAACGATGGAAAATAGCGACTAAAGTTTGTCTTTCAGTCGCAGATGATTCCACAAAAGATTTTATGAATTTCCTATTCATATTTTCGAACTAAAATCGAAATATATTTTATTATGCAGTATTTTATTATATTAATTTAAGCCAAGATCATACGCTTGTCTAAACACCAGATGTTTTCACATAGAAGTCAACACCTGTAATTCATTAGAATGATGACTCATCACTTTGTAGCATCCGGTTGCCTAGACACCAGATGTTTCCCAAAAGGTCACTGACCGCCATACAAACATCAGCAATGCGCAGGCTTATATCGAGAGATCCATCTATTTAATTGCAGTTGTTATAGCGATTATAGTTAGTAATATTACTACTGAGCTGAATGCATCATGAAGTGTAACAAATGTGGAAAAGATTTTTCGTCAAAAGGTAACCTAAACCGACATATCGAAATAACTGTCCTCTCAATGATGTTAGCGGTGTACCTTCTGAAAGAATTAAATTGGGTGATTCGTCTACAAGTGTTACAAATTCGAGGAGAAGGTTAGATGCGAATATTTTGTCGAATGCAGAAGACGGTATAGAGCAACTTCAGCACGCATTCAAGAATAGGATAGCAAGTTATCGATTTAAAAGTACTGGAATACATGTTGATTACTCCAACTTCATGGAAGATGTTAAACCGAAAGTTCTTAAAATCATCTCTGAATATATACAGGAATACAACAGCTTGAAAATTAATTTTGAACTATTTGGACATTATATCATACCTGAGAAAGAATTGGGTGACATGAAATCCTTCAACACAAAAAACAAAATTATAACTTGTGCCAGTGACTTGGATTGTTTCTATGCGGAATACATGAATGAGATGATTTCAAAGGCTTCGGAGTTCCAGGAAAGAGACTCAGGCTGGTCATTACAGAAAATTTGGTACCTGGATGTCAAAATAAACAAATACAATCCACTATCAACATCCTCATATATTAAGTTACCCACAACAATTAATAAAAAACAAGCAGTTTTGAATGTGAAGAACTTGGATAATGCTTGCTTCGCTTGGTCCATTATGGCAGCGACTTTTCCTTCGAATGGTGATCCTTCGAGTCCATCTTCATACCCTCATTATACTACATTACTCAATTTCCAAGGCATTGATTTTCCAGTGAAATTGTCGGTCGACAGAGGTTGAACGAGCTAGACGTGTTTGCTACAGCGATAAGTTCAGCGAAAGTGCAAGTGCAGTCTTGTGTCGGTGCATCGAAGACGGTGTCTTAAAAAATTATTTTTTAGGCAATGCATAGCATTGGTTTTTTTATGCCATTTTATTCATTCACCACACTTTCCATTCGTACTTGTGATTATTAAAAGTGTAATAGACAAAGACAGAGTGATACAGAAACAACAAGCCAAAGTGGGAAAGGACACATACAATAAACAGTGAGAGGACACGAAGTTGAGTTAAGTGAAAGTGCATGTGCAAGGACAAATCTACATTTTTTGCGCCACTTTTTGTACATTTTTGCGTCTAGCACGTCACTAGCAGGCCAGGTCACGAAAGTGACCCAATAAATCGCACGGAGAACACAAATTTAGCAGAGAAGAAGTGCAGCTATCTCTAGCACACAGCCACTGGACCCTACACAATGATTAAGGAAAAGGACGAACCACCCAACAACCCGAAAATCGCAATGGAAATAGAACCGGAAGCTCAAGAAGCATTCGCACGAAAATCAAATATAGCTCGGACACCGCCACAGCACATGGAAAACCAGAAAAAAAAATCTAAACGCGAGGAAAATTTCAACCTGGACAAAACAATAATTTTCAGTGACAGCGAAGAAGAAGGTGCAGCAGGAGAAGGCGAAGAACAAGAGACAATTACTCAAACAGGACAAACAGAACAAGAAGAAAAAGAAATGGACGAAGTCATAAACGCCATCGACAAAATCAACGCGAGCACGAAAGACACACATGGCAAAATCACGAAAGCCGATCAAGCAGCAATAAGAGACGCAACACAGGAGATCATGACAAAACTTCACAAAAATCGTAAGACGCCTTGGAGCCCTACAAACAGCAAACACCAGACTCAGCGGCCAAGTACAAATGTGGAGAACAAGAGCCCAGAACAATCAACAAACCAAAGCAGCTAAGGAACAATTCCCTTCGCTAGCCGGAACGAACATGGACCAACTAACAAAAATGATAAGTCAAGCCGTGAACGAAGCCATACACCAAAGAACTCCTCAACCACCAACCACTTTGCAAAATCCCCAAACAAATACATCCAACCCACAAACCACACCAAGAACATACAACCCAGCACCGTGGATACACCCCACACCTTTACTAGGAACACCAACACGCCAAACACAAACACAGGCACCACCAACGAACACAGGACCAACCTACGCGGCAATGTCAATTAAAATGCCAACCCAAAGACAAGAAGCAGAACAATGGACTCCACCACCAAGAAGACACGAAGTAATCGTCAGAGCCCAACAGAACGAGGACGCATCTGAGACCTTGAGAAGAGTAAAAGAAACACTCAGCAAAGAGAAGACCACAGGCGGCCTGAGGAGCATTAGACAAACAAATACGGGCTCCGTCATAGTCGAAGCCAAAGACGAAGGACAAATAATAAAGGTACATGAACAACTGAAAACCAACCCGGACCTACAAATGAAACACATGGCAGGAGCTGAACCTATGATCGTGCTCACAGGCATTGAAGCTGGACTGAGCGAAGACGAAATACTGGAAGCCCTCATCAATGAAAACGACGCACTGATCAACACCCATGGAGAACCACACGTCAGAAGCTCAATAAAAATTGTCCACAAAAAAACATGCAGGAACCCAAGGCGAGAGAACTGCATCATCCAAGTCTCACCAAACATATTCAGCACATTGATAGCAATGCAGGAAGTAAGCATCGACTTGATAGCTGTTGGAGTACAAGAGCACGTCCGACTTGCCATGTGCTACAAATGTAGTAAATTTGGCCACGTTGTGAAATATTGCAAGGATAAGGAGAAATGTTACAGATGCGGAGGAGGACACGAAGGTCAAGATTGCACTGCAGAACCAAACTGCCCAAACTGCGAGGTCATGAAACTCACCCCGAGGAAACACGAAGCCAGGGACACAAGCTGTCCCATATACGCCAGAAAGTTACAGCTTGCGAGGGGATATACAAACTACCGAACTAGCTCATAAAGAAAAACAAATGGATCGTATAGGCAAGGGCAAGGCCGCCACGGATCAGCTTATTCAGACCATCAAAGAAAAAGACATCCAAATAATCCTCATCCAGGAAATCTACAAAAAATGTCGAACACAGAAACTCAACTATACAAATTTAATGAAAACTCAAAAGTCGGCATACTTATAAGTAACAAAATCAACAATGTACTGCAGTTAAACGAACTCACGAACGAAAACACGATTACGATACAAATAGGAACAGACGACCAAAGACTTACCATAACATCAATATACGACGAACCAGGGGGCATAACAAACGCGAAATTCAATTTAATCAAAGAACCACTCAGTAAAGTCAAAGGTAAAATAGTCATAGCCGGCGATCTGAACGCAAAAAATATGGTATGGGGGGGAATAGAAACAGACACTAGAGGGGAAGAAATTATGGAATGGGGAATCACAAATGGATTTATTATTGAAAATGACAGAACGGACTTAGCTACTTACAGCTGCAATAGAGGACAAAGCTGGGTGGACATTACCATGACAAAAGACATAACCACGAACGACTGGACTGTTAACGACGAAAAAACACTTAGCGACCACAGATACATTACATACAATATAGGGAAAGAAAAACATACTCAAGTTAAGAAACAGACTTACGACGTCAAACGAGCTGACTGGGACATGTTCAAACATAAACTCAACAGCTACAGTCCACCAGATTCCAATGACATCAACGTACGGACGAATCACTTACAACGCGCATGCGAAATAGCATGCGCTGAAGCAATCCTAAAAAGGAAAGCTACAACAAAACACAACGAAATCTGGAGGACTGACGAGTTGAAACTGCTCAGAAGCAGGACAAATACGGAAAGGAAACGATGGCAAAACGACAGGAACAACGAAGACAAAAAGACAAGATACCATGACGTTAAACTGCAGTACAAAACGTTGATAAAATCAATGAAAAGCAACTCAATACATCAATATATTTCGGAAAATAGTCAAAGTGATCCGTGGGGCCTTGCGTATAAATTACTCAGGAGGCGCAAAAGAGAACATCCCAAAATGTCAACAATACAAAGAACAGACGGGACTTGGACAGAAACTGAGGATGAAACACAAAACGAACTTATCAATCAATACTTCCCACCAGACACAACGAACGAAAACACACACACAAACATCCTCAGACACATACAGGGACACCAAACACATACGGATGATGATCTAGCGTTCACCATGGAGGAGCTTGTGGAAATAGCTGAAGGGCTAAAAACCAACAAGGCAGCAGCGGAGGACGGTATACCCAACGAATCCGGTATACCCGGTATACCCAACGATAGGCATCCACCTGCTGGAGATCTTCAACATAGCACTCACCCAGGGCAGATTCCCGGACAGGTGGAAGCGGGAAAATATCGTGTGGATTCCCAAAAAGGGTAAAGGACTGAGACCGATCTCGTTGCTCCCGATGCTGGGCAAGCTACTCGACAAGCTCCTTATCAGTAGGCTGACGTTCTTCCTGGAAACAAACAACAAAGTCGACAAAAGGCAATTTGGATTCAGGAAGACGATAAGCACGGTGGACGCTTTACAACACATGCTAAGAACAATACGTACAAACAAACAGAAGAAAATCAACACACAAATCATAACACTAGACATTTCGAACGCATTTAACTCAACATGGACACCAAACATACACCACACACTCACTACACTAAACAAACCAGATAACCTGAAACACTTGTGCGTTGACTTCCTCAAGTGGAGGGAAATCACAAGCGGGCAGGTTATAAGACAAACAGAGAGAGGATGTCCACAGGGCTCTAGCCTGGGACCCATACTATGGACAGTAGTCATGGAGGACTGGTTTGAGTCCGTGGACACCTCGACGGACAAAGACAATTTGATTGCCGTACAGGCGTTCGCAGACGACCAGGTCATTGTGATCGCGGGACGCACCCGAGGACAGATCGAGAAAAGGTGGGAAAAGACCTGGGCCGGATGCACCGCCTGGGCGGCAAAGAATAAACTCACGTACAACAAAGACAAGACAGAGACTATGTACATTGCCGGCACAACAAACACAACACCACCAGACATCAGGATGGACGATTTCGCGACCCAAAACAGAGAATCACTGAAATAAATACCTTGGCCTAACGATCGACAGGAAGCTGCTCTGGCAGAGAATGGGGCGCGGATCGAGATATACTGAAAATAATATTCGAAAGGGCCATAAAACCTCTTGTCTTATACGCGGCTGAAATATGGGGAGCAAGGGCTAAAGACACACGAATTATCAGACATCTCAGCAATAAAGCGGCCATTTCTGCTAGCCATCACGAAAGCCTACAGGACCACACCGACGGACGCACTACACATACTGGCGGGGACCGTCCCCCTACAGATCGGAGCAGAAGTAGCCAACACACACCTGACAGAGAACAGAGAGGAAATATACGGAAACAAAACGCAACACACCTCAAAACCTCATCCAGCCAAGAAACATAGAATATTGAAAATTCCATGAGAGTACAAGACACACATCTACACAGATGCCACAATCAGCAAGCATGAACACAGGTCTTACGGAGTGGCCAAGACAAGGGACCACATAAATTGGGAGACAACAGGCAGACGCATAGCAGACGGTAAAGACATACACAACGCCGAATTAACAGCTATAAAATCAGCATTAGAGAACATCAGAGTCACGGACAGGACAACAAAGAGCCATCGCAAGAATAGAGAACCCAAGGATGCGACAATATGACGATAAGCATACAGAAGATCATACAGGATAGATACGACCGGGGGCAAATCATAAAAATAATGCACACAGTGACTTGGAATGTTTCTATGCGGAATACATGAATGAGATGATTTCAAAGACTTCGGAGTTCCAGGAAAGAGACTCAGGCTGGTCATTACAGAAAATTTGGTACCTGGATGTCAACATAAACAAATATAATCCACTATCAACATCCTCATATATTAAGTTACCCAAAACAATTAATAAAAAACAAGTAGTTTTGAATGTGAAGAACTTGGATAATGCTTGCTTCGCTTGGTCCATTATGGCAGCGACTTTTCCTTCGAATGGTGATCCTTCGAGTCCATCTTCATACCCTCATTATACTACATTACTCAATTTCCAAGGCATTGATTTTCCAGTGAAATTGAAGGATATTTCCAAATTTGAAAGAATGAATAATATATCCATCAATGTATTTGATGTAGAGACAAAATTTAAGGATGGAAAAATGGTTACCAACATCGTGGGACCCTTACATTTCACAACAAACCGATCTGCAACACATGTGAATCTTCTGCTGATTACTGAGTCGAATGGGAATAATCACTACTGTCTCATTACAGATTTGTCGAAGTTGGTAACACGGCAAAAATCGAAGCATCATGGTCGTGTGCACATTTGTGATGGTTGTCTTCAATTTTTTCTCGATAGTTTAAAACTGACGGCTCATCAACATTATGACTGTAATCATCTGTGCGTGATACTTCCAAAACCAGATATGATTATCAACAAGTATGGTGAAACTTTACCTGGGAATATGTTAAAATTCATTAATTTCGAAAAGCAGCTCCCAGTTCCTTTTGTGATCTATTCAGATTTTGAGAGCTTGCTGAAACCTATTCATCACAGTGAGCCATCTGATGCGCACTCATTCACATTGAAAGCATACGAACACAAGCCATATTCATTCGCTTTCTATTTGAAGTGTAATTTTGATGACAAATACTCGAAATTCGTACAATATCGTGGAAGTGATTGTGTCGAGGTTTTGGTAAGGAGATTGGATGATCTTGTCTTGGAATTATACAACAAACATTTAAGACATGTGAAAGAAATGCTGCCACTCTCCGAAGAGGAAGAGAATGAATTCCAGAGCTCCACGAAGTGTCATATTTGTGATGAATCCTATAAACATGAAGAAATTAAAGTTCGCGATCATTGTCACATGATGGGTGTGTACCGCGCAAGCGCTCATTCCAGATGTAATTTGCACTATTAAGTGGTGAAATTCATCCCTGTCTTCTTCTATAATTTGACGAATTATGACTGTCATCTTTTCATAAAAAAACTAGCTCTCAATAAAGAAAATGTCTCGGTGATTGCCCAAAACAAATAGAAGTATATTTCATTCACCAAAACGTATTTGTTTGAGAAATCAGAAAACCCTAAAAATAGAGACAAATACATCTCTTTGAGGTTTGTTGACTCTTTTCGCTTCTTATCCAAATCTCTGGAAAATCTGAGTAAAACACTGGAACTGTCCCAATGTCGGGAGGTGAGGAAATATTTTCCAGACCATAGGAAATTTAATATGATAAGACGCAAAGGTGTTTTTCCATATTCATATGTTGACTCATATGAAAAATTGAATCAACCCACATTACCAACTCAATCTGAATTCTTCGATATTCTGAGTAGCAAAGAAATATCCGAAGAAACGAGCTTGTGAAGTATGGCAAGAATTCGGATGTTCAACTCTAGGAGAATACTCCAATGTTTACTTGAAATCAGATGTTCTACTTTTGGCAGATGTCTTCGAAAATTTTCGGGAGGTATTCTTGGATAAATATAAACTTGATCCTGCCCAGTATGTAAGAGCTCCTAACTGATATAGATATGGTTCACTTTTTCAAGAAAGGGATTCGTGGCGGAGTGAGTCAGTGCAGTAAAAGAAAGGCTATAGCTAATAACCCATTTATATCATCTTATGATGCTTCCAAACCTAACTCATATATTTTGTATCTCGATGCAACCAATTTGTATGGAGCTGCTATGAGTGAATACCTTCCAATGCGAGATTTCAGATGGCTTGAACGGTATGAGCTAGACAATTTAGACGTCTTTGAAATTGGAGACACATTGTCGAAAGGATATGTATTTGAAGTTGATTTGGAATATCCACCACACTTACATGATGGTCATAATGACCTTCCTTTCTGCCCAGAGAATATCAAGCCTCAAGGAAGCAAATATTTCAAGTTGACTCCAAATTTGATGAGCAAGGAAAGATATATTGTACACTATAGAAATTTGAAACAGTGTTTAAAATATGGATTGAAATTGACGAGGATTCATAGAGTTTTGGAGTTCACACAGTCAGCATGGTTGAAGCAATATATTGATTTAAATACGAATCTCAGGAATTCTGCCAGGAATGAGTTTGAACGTGACCTCTTTAAATTCATCATGAACTCAATTTTTGGAAAAACCATGGAAAACGTGGACAAGAGACAAGACATTAAACTATGTAATCATTGGGAAAATATGCCAGGGTCTGTGGGAGCTGAGGGATTCATATCAAAACCTCATTTTAAATCATGTTCAGTATTTGATGAGAACTTAGTAGCCATTCAAATGGAAAAATTGACAGTAATGTATGACAAGTCACTTTATGTAGGATTTTCAATTTTGGATATTTCAAAAATCATCATTTATGATTTTTATTATGGCTACATCAAAACAAAATATTGTGACAAAGTAAACCACAGACACCGACTCATTAATTTTGGAGATATTTACAGAAAATGTATACGATGATATTAGACAAAATATAGAATTATTTGACACATCAAATTTTACAATCGATAATGTGCACAAAATTTACAAAACAGTATCAGTGGTCCGCAAAATGAAAGACTACTTTTATGGATCACCAATAGAGTGTTTTTATGGTACATGTGCGAAGGCATACTGTGTTAAGACAACAAAAGTCATAAAAAAAGCTAAAGGAGTTTCTAAAAATGTAATAGAGAATGCACTCCAAATTTCAGATTACATTCGAATTGTTGAAAGAGGTGGCTCTATCTTCAGAAAAATGTATATTTTTACTTCTTATTTACACACCATTTACACGGAGCTGAGAAACAAAATTGCGTTATCATCTAGTGATGACAAAAGTTTGTGTTACCCAATAATGTTCAAACATTAGCCTGGGGTCACCATGAGTTAAGTCCTAAAGATGAAAACGCAGTGTTGGATCTTCTACTATTAATGTCAGAAAATTTATTAGATGAATAAATTTTGGATATGTAATTTGGTTAATAAAACAAAAATATTGAAAATATGTTTTTTATTCATATACCCTAAATACATATCACTTCAAACTACTTAAGCATAAATAACATCTTGATTGTGGGGGTGGTGGACCATCTACATGTTCCTCCCACTCAGGTCGATTATAATGAATGAAGCAAGGTAGCTGAACTTGTAATTCAAACTTGTTTCTATACTCATCTGGTAGTTTGAGGTGCTTCTCATATTTGGTTATAAGATCAATTATGCAGTGAACACCATCCATATTTCCTGAAATATTTCCACCAATGAAGAAAGAAGGATCACTGAGGAGCACACAGCTATGTAGTGAATTAAACAGTGAACTGTTATAGACTCTGAATCATCTTTTATATCAGCTAATGGTGGGGAGGTATATAGCTCGATTATGTCTGTTTGTTCAGTGGAATTATGCTTTCTTATTAATAACTTATACTTTGTACTATTGGTGGGTACTGAAGTTTTGACGGTTCGTACATTATTAATTTCAAGTGGTATCATTTTCATCCACTTAGATGGCCAAGTTTCATTCCACGTACCATTGCTATCGAAGCAAATGAATATTTCTCCAACATCATTGGGTTGGTGTATGAGTAGAACACCATGCCAAATAGCTTGTAAAATTATTATATTTGTGAACATGTTGAATGGTTCACATGAACTAAAGTTGGAAATCAATTCATTATAGTGATAAATGAAAAAGGCAGGATGGAAGGGGAAAAGAAAGCATAAATATCCGAAAATTATTTATTTATCAGTATTTAGGTATATAATTAATCCCTCTGAGTGTCGGATCCCTTGCATAACCTGCTCTTCTGTGAGTTCTATGTTCCTGGGTGGGCATGTGACTAATCCCATTTCTCCCCTAGTTGACTATGACGGAGCCTTCCCTGCCTTCTGAACCTTTTCTTCTCCGTCCTACTTGCGCCAATGGGTGGGCACCTGACGATATCCCTGTTCAAGTCAGGTACGTAGCTGGTGTAGTTGTCCTCATTCCAGCTTCCCACCTTATTGTTGTGCCCAACTCGTTGGTTTCTTTCCGCCTCCAGCCTGCTGTGACGGAGACTCTCCTCTCTTGTGAATCTGCTTTTCTCCATCCTACTTACGCCAATGGGTGGGCACCTGACGATATCCCTGCTCAACAAGTCAGGTACATAGGTGGTGATATAGCTGTCCTCATCCCAGTTCTCCATGCTTCAACAAATCCCTAACTGGCGAGTTCAGTATTCCTCGAGGGTCGTCTATGAATCTGGTATAAATTATTAGCGGCCTGGTATCCAAACAGAATGAACAAAATCCGATTCTGAGTTTTGGTTGGCTGGACCAATAATTACTTGGTAAAAAGCGAATAACTTTTCTCCTACACACACAACACAAACGTCTTTCACTTACTGAAATATTTCTGGAATATGTTGACATACTTTTACTAGCTGTAATGCTGTTTCATTCTTTATATATCCAAAACATATTAGTGGAAAGGGGAATACATAATAAGCATATCTTAATTCAATATGAGTGGGGAATACTTAATCAGCATATTCCAGAAAACATATACTGCTGACTCCCTAACCTTGAGAGAAGCCATTGAACCTGTCACAGATTTCTTTGAACTAACTTCGCAGGAGGAAACATCAGCGAATTCCAGGAAACAACTCATTCACACGTGTACTCATTAATCTTGAAAGACACCGAGTCATCAGTAATGTGAGCATCTAGATGTAGAAGTTCCGAGTAAGCAGGTCATCGATATTTGTCGACGCAGGGTTACTTAATACCCCAAACGGAATTTCCACACTTTTGTATAAATAATCTGAGGATATTGCTTTTTCGTATGAATAACCATGGAGGTTGACGAAGTTGACTTAGGTTTTGAATCCGACTTCGATGAAATTATTTCTGATACAGAAGAAGTCGATGATAAAATGGAAGGTATCCATATTATTGGAAGTATGGAATTCGTGACAAGTGTACATATTCTTTACAAAATATTTGCAAATTTCTGCATACAAAGCAAAATTTACGCTGCTGTGTTATCAGTGATATTATTCAAACAAAAAATTTAAGTAGTTGATAGTTTTATGAAAAAAGAAAAATGGTTAAGTGTCCACAAGTTATTTAGAAGCAATTGAATTGAGTGTTGTTTTAATCAATAATAGCTAGTGTTTTTTGATGTGGAATGTTAGTGCTGAGTTTTTTATGACTATCGATAGGATAACTTATAATTATGGTGAGTTTATATTTTTTTAAACATATTGGACCAATTTATGCACCATTGCCATATTCATAGTCCTAATCACAGTCACTGTCTTAATCATAAAATCAAATTTTACTGTTCTTATGATTACAATTAAGATAGTGACTGTGATTAGGACTATGATTATAACAATGGTGCATAAATTGATCCTTATTAATTCACACTGTGATTATCTAAAACATATTTCAGTAATGAACGTGGCTCCCAAACAGCTAAAAGACTAGAAATAATAATAAAACAATAGAGATACTTTGAGTTTTCTTTTATTTTTGAAATATGCAAAACCTAATAATAAAAAATTGTATAAATAGGTATGGTATAAAAGAATATTATATAAAAAATATAAAAATATATACGTGAACATACACCAAAGAAATGCTTGAATATTACTGAATTCACTGGGCCAATTGTACAGGACAAGTTCTACAACGGCTCAAGTGAACCGAGTTCAGCTGTTAGGAATTAGCCAATCAAATTTCTAGTTCCTTAGCAACCGAACTAGGTTCACTTGAACAGTTGTTGAACTTGTCTTGTACAACTCGCCCTAGGTCAGAAAAAAATTAAAAAATTAAACCATTAATATGCACCAAAGAAATGTTCGAATATCACAAATTTCACTGGGCCAATTGTACAGGACAAGTTCAACAAGTGTTCAAGTGAACAAAGTTCAGCTGCTAGGGATTAGCCAATCGAATTTCTAGTTCCTCAGCAACCGAACTCGGTTCACTTGAACACTTGTTGAACTTGAAAATGTAAAGGATTAAACCATGAAGATACACCAAATAAATGTTTGAATATTACTAACTTCACTGGGCCAATTGTACAGGACAAGTTCAACAACGGCTCAAGTGAAACGAGTTCAGCTGCTAGGAATTAGCCAATCAAATTTCTAGTTCCTCAGCATCCAAACTCGGTTCACTTGAACAGTTGTTGAACTTGTCTTGTACAACTTGTCCTAGGTCAGGAAAAAAATCCAAAAAATGCCATGAATATACACCAAAGAAATATTCGAATATCACTCAATTTATAGGTCAGAAAAATGTTAAAAATGTATCCAAAAGAAATGTTCTAATATCACTCAGTCCACTATGTTAGTTTATCCACAACTAACATAATGGCCCGATCCAGATCTTCAATCTCCCTTTGTTTTTTTTTGTTGTCACGAAGCAACCTTTCAATTTCTTTCTGGTTCATTTCCAACTGGCCCTCCAACTCTGCCCTCCTTGCTCTCTTCTTCTGTATGAAGGCACTCAGTAAATTGTTTATCTCAGCGAGATGAGAGTTATTCTCCTGAGTGCCTTCGAGGGAGTTATCTGCAGTTTCATTTGGGTCCTGTTCGCCATCATCCTTTTCGTTCTTTTCTTGGATGGAGTTGTCCTGTTCGCCATCTTCACTACCTTCATCTTCTTGGGTTATTGTCTCCATTTTGATATCTTCCCCATCATCACTCTCCGAGCTGCTGGGGCTCTCTGCTTCACGTATGTCCTCGTATATGGCAGCTGGTGTTGACGTATACGCTGGTACGAAACCCTTCCTCGCAGCATTTATTGGCCTCAAGTTCGAAAAGGTTCCGTCCAGTATTTCAATATCACTGCCAATACTAGAAGAAGATCCACTTTTCACTAACCGGAAGCCCCCACCACTCGGAAGCTTCTTAAAATGTGACAATAACCTAAGCTTCTTGACTGGTGCTAACTGACTTTTGCTGCTCCCAACTCGCGATTTCATTTTTAAGTTTTATGTTATGTTTGTTTGATTCAATTACTTCAATAAAAAAGTTGTACTAATAATTTAAGACAGTGAGTTTGGCTTTACATATTCCTACCCCCTCATAATCCCATTTTCAATAAGTGTACCAATGAAGCATTTTCAAAATGAATTTGCTTCTGCCTTTGAGTTTTCAACCAATAGTAACACTCCATCACTCCTTCCAGAACAATAACTAAATTTGTGCATTGGTGGAAGGGACTTTCTCAAATATTCCCATGAAATATTTGCCGCAAAATTCCGAATAAACATTTTTCCATAAAATAATGTTTCTCGCAGATTTTTTGCACACCAACTTGCAATCTGAGAGCATCTTCAAATTTCAATACCCTGCAATGAAAGAAGAGACATGCTCTCAAATAAAATCATGTTCATGTGATTTGATAAAAATTTATGCAAGTCTGCAAATTATTTATCACTCTGAATATTTGAAACATGGGAATTAAAAATATGGAATTTTGTCACTAGACACTTGGGGTATTTCATTATGGTTATCATTTACAGGGTGTGCCTAATGATTATTAAAACATATTTTTGAAAGTAATGGTAATATGAAAGTTTCATTTCAGTAATCCCTCACATGATTTTTAATATATAATTCTGAAACTATTGTGGGTATAAAAGTGTCATTTTAGTAATCGCATACAGAGTACCTCATGATTATTGAGATTTATTTCTGAAACTATTGGTAGTGTGAAAATGTTTCATTACAGGTTTTCGCACGATTATTAAAATATATTTCTGAAACTACTTAATGGTAGTATGAAAATTTCATTGAGAGGGATTCATTTGAGAAATTTGATTTGTAACTCATTCTGGATATCTGATAACCACTGACCTTGAAAAAGGTCATTGAATCCTTTTAAAATTTTTCTAATTTGTTGAGACTTGTTTGTAACCGGATGTCAGCAAATTCCAGGAAATCCCACAGGTGCACTTTTTGACCTTTGACCTTGATTCCTTTTGCTCTCTCATAGGGTTTGACCTTGATTCCTTTTGCTCTCTCATAGGTTTTGACTTTGATTCCTTTTGCTCTCTCATAGGTTTTGACCTTGATTCCTTTTGCTTTCTCATTTCCTCTCTACTCGCCGGATTGCAGTTAGAAGGAATGTGAAACCAGCTGATCGAAGGTTTGTTGTTTTGTATGAACGATAATCTGTTAGCAACGTAGGTTTTCCATCGATGAGATGGAGAATGAAGCCATGCCAGTACCACAGTGGTGTCCGACCAACAATTAAGTCCCGTAAACTTAATTTTGCTAGCATAAACCTTGTAAATGAATAAAACTAGCCGTGTTGCCAGTACGGCGGCATAAAGTTCGAGTTTCGGAATAGAAATTCTTTTCAGTGGAGCAACTTCTGATTTTGAACAAACAAAAGTAGTGGTGGCTGTGCCATCAGGGTGATGTAAAACGAAATATAGAACAGCACAATAACCTTTCTGGAAAGCGTCTCCAAAACAATGCATTTCAAGCCAAGCTTTCACGATAACCTAGGTGACGTGGCATTTCGAACTTTGTGAGTGAACAAATATCTGAAATGTACCTATTGCAAAGACGCAGGGAAGTCACTGGGGACAAAAACCAAAGTGAATCAAATAGTCGTGCAAGATTGCTCAGAAGATTGCGCTTCGTGCATTCAATAGACACCGGCTGAACTGAAAAGCGAAAACTATCTGAAGAAGGTAACCACTGCAACCCCAAAATTTTCAGGGGTGAATCCAAGTCTGAGTCAAACGAGACATTCACATGAGCGGCAGGAAGATGAGCTAATAAAGATGGTTCATTACTAGACCATTTTCTCAACTCAAATCCGCCTTTTTTCAGCAAATTGATTAATTGCAGTTGGAGCTAGTGGGCCATGGCTAGCGTACATCATCCATGTAAGTATCGTTTTGTAACACTTTGGAGGCCGGAGGAAATGCTTTTCCTTCATCAGACACCAGTTGCTGATAGTCATATATGAGGCCGACAAAAATCCATACGTAAGAGTGCGAAGTCGGAAATCTTGAATCGGTTCTGATGTGTTGGAACGTCAAAGAATACGCTGGTATTCTTGATGAGCAGGGGTAATCAATATCTGACGATACATTATTTTGACGTCACTTATCAAAACTACAGGGTGTAGTCGAAAATTGCACAGAATTGTAACAATGTCTGCTTGCAATTTCGGGCCTGTGAACAAGTGGTCATTTAAGGAAGGGTGATTGGGAAGCTTGGTGGATGCGAATGGATGCGAATGGATGAATCTCCAACAGTACATCAAAAAGATGTGACCTGAGATGAGGCTGGAAATGTTACTTTTCCAGTCAGGACGTATTCAAATACGGTGTTGAGTGCGCCAAGTCCACTATTGTTACTGTGGATATGGCCATCTGATAAAAGCTGCGCGAAAACATCGACACCTAATAAAATATCGATATTTCCTGGTCTGTCAAAATGCGGATGTGCTAGTTGAATATTTAACGTATGCGGCAAGGTAACTCCTGACAGGAATTGTTGGCAAATCTCCACAAATACGTTGCAACATAATGGCATCTGTCATGAAGACCGGTTTCTGCTTGTTAACGGGTCTGAAAGAAATTGGTACTCCTCCAAGGTTGGAGCGAGATTGCAAGGATCCAAGTCCGTTCAAGTTCAAGGTCATGTCTGTTTTGGGTAACCCTGAGAGTGTAGCACTTTTTTGGGTGATAAGGGATACCATGCTCCCTGAGTCGAGGAGACATCTCAATGTGCTGTAAGTACCATGATTATCAAACACCTCGACCAGAGCTGTAGATAGCAGTACACTTGAATTATATGTCAAAAATGCCGAGGAAGGATTGAGAAGAGTTGCTGACAGGACCGGCTTCAGCCGAAGTGCTAGCTTGAGAATTTTCTTCAAAGTGCGTTGCAATGTTGATTCAAAAATTCGGTAAGTTTTGAATATTTAGGAATGTTGTCCGAGTTATGATGTAACTCGAACCTAGTTACGACTGACGGTGGTAATCTGTTTAAAATAATTTGCACTAATATATAATCCCACTCATCAACGGGTAAAGGTACTTGCTTCAGCGCAGAAAAATTGTCTTGAAAAACATCCAACATATTGCGTAACGCAACGGGATCGTCGAAGTTCACGGTTTTAGCGCCTTCAATATTTGACCACTGAGCTGCCGCAATCAATCTAGTATTTTTAAATCGCTTAACAAGTGAATCAAATGCGATTTTGAAATTGCCAGCCGTCATAGGCAAATGTTGGACAAGAGTTAAAGCTTGCCCCTCCAGTGAAGAAAGTAGGTAATTAAATCTTTATACATCCGTTAATTTATCATTATTCAAAATAACCGCATTGAACATATCGATAAATGAAGGAAATGCAGTTATGTCACCAACAAAAGTTGGTAGATGAAGTTTGGGCAATGAAATATTTGAAGACGTCCCTGTAAAGTCATCGGATATTACTCCTGGAGAATATAATTTAGAATAAATGGATCTAATGGCATAATAGGCCCCATCAAACGATTGCCTAATCTTATCCTCAGCATTGAAGGTATCATCACCTTCGCCAGAAATCATACCAATGATGGAATTATGATTTTTTGAAAATTTTTGACAGATATTATTGATATTCTCATATCGAATTTTGAAAAGTAATTTCGCAGCGTCGTGTAACTCATTGAGGCGTTTGATTTCAGTTTGTCTGTATGCTTTGAACTTTTATAGTTTCGCTTCATCTGTTTCCGAAAGCGTTTTTGTGTACTACTTGTCGACAGTTTTGTCTCTTTCTCTCCCATGAATTCAACCATGATGTCACCTCACTTTTTTTATCGACAATAGAATTCTATGGTACACAGAATCCCATCTCTGTACCGCTGACCATAAACCAATCCCTCCACCGCTACACAATTTGTTTATATTCGTAGTTGAAACTCCCAGCACAGCCGGCTGATCTGCGAGCAACTACGATCGAAACGATGAGCGATGGTAAGGTTTGGACAATCGCAATGCTGCGACGGCGACGCCGACGGTAGGTGAGGTGTTGATGTTCGCGAGACAATGCTCCCGAGACTCAGAGTAATAAAAGACATAGAGATGCCTACTACTATCCTTTTCTATACAATTTGTGGGCGAGAGGGGCGACGGGTGGTGAAATGTTACGGACAGTTTGTTTATATTTAGAGCATGAAGGTCCATAATACAAACAAACACCTTGATCGGAATGAAATGAGCGGGCTTACACGAAACTACCCGAATGAAGACAGACTTAACATGTATAAGGCCCTCGCTTGCAAACAAACGAAGTTATGTTGACTTCAAGACAAGGATGGAGAAGGCATCTCTATTGTTTTTTATTACTCCGAGTCCCGAGAGAAGGAATTGAATGATAACACTGCGCATGTTCTGACGTCAGGATCTGGCGTTCACAGAAACAGACTGAATACTTTTTTTACCAAAGTCACTACTGATAAGGAATCGACAATTATTTGAATGAAGGATAGGTAGCTTTGAATTGAATTGAATTATGAAATTGAAAATGAAAATGTTTTTTCGCGGTTATGCCTTTGAATAAATCAAAGGTTGATAACGGATTATGAGCTTGTGAAAGAAAGCACTGTAGGATGAATTGGAAAAAATGAAAATCACACAAACATAAACCGAGCCCAGATCTTACCTCATGTATTGCCATAGTCCATCTTCGGGGAGTCCTTAGTCGCTCAACTGCGTACATACGTTTTCTTCAGTGGTACTAGTCGACGTATTGGCTCGATCTGGCTATGGGTTTTTGTGGAAGTGTGAAGGTACAGGGTGTACCAAGAAAAGTAGGTAGGATAATGCTAAATTAATGAAAGATTGATTCTGACTATAATGTGTTCAGTCTGATAGATAAATGAAAAATAATGAAAAAGAATGAAGAAAAAGAAAATAAAGACAGCACACTAAGGCGGAACGCGACATCATGGTTCCAACTACTAGCATACCAAGTTTGGTCGTGCTACAATCGATTTTTGTCTCGAAACCCAATCGTACTGGATTGACAGGACGGTAGTAGGTGCACAGGCCAAGAAAACTCCGAAGCTAGTGGATGTCAGTTTTCATTTTCTGGTCGTCCACTACTACTCCTTTTCAGAGACAATGTGGCCAAGGTAATAGACTTCCTTCTGTAACATACGACATTTCTTAGGGCTCAGTCAGCCCTCAGTTACAGCCCACAGTTCCTCAGATGCACGTATACGTCCACTAGATTTCTCACATGATCTTCGAACGATCCGCCAACTACGATGATGTCGTCGAGGTATACCAGGCACGTTTTTCATGAAATTTTTCTCAACTGGAGCGTTGAAAAGGCCGAATGGCACAACTGTAAACTGCCATAATCCTGAGCCGATAGTGAAGGCTGTTATTTCTCTATTCTTTGGGACCAGTTCTACCTGCCAATATCCGCTCTTAAGTTGACGATAGTCTACGTAGAAGCGTGTTGATTTGTCTTTCTTCTTTACCGGTACTACTGGATATGACCAGGGGCTGTTGGCCGGGTCAATTGTGTCTTCTTTTCCATATCGTTGACAGTTTTGTCAGCCTCTTTACCATGTATCAATTTCGTGCTGGACTACCTTTGTTCTACCCCCTTTTCCTTGTCCGATATTGACTGCTCAGCTGATACTATTTCCTTCGATGAAGTGTTGACTAACTTTTCCAATTCTGCTGGCAAGTTGCTGTCTTGGCAAACAGTACCGCGTGCACTCCCGACCAGAGAGGAAATAGACGAGCAGTGCCCCAAATCAGTTCCCCTTTTCGAGGTCACTGGGTAATTATTATTGTCATTCATCACCCTACTGGAACAAATTTATCAACACGCAGCAAGGTCTTCCTTAGTGCGATGTTTCGTCCAATTTTATCATCATGAAGCTCGGGCTCGAACATCACTAGGCTCCCACGGCTCGCTCCGCCATCCATGTGAGCCTCCAGAATAGTTTCAGCCCTCTCATGTATGCCTAGATCTTCAGCCAACAGGACACGGATCATTTTTTCGCTTCTCTTATGAAGTACCAGCTCTTCTCCGTTCACACGCAGGACGCCATCGTTGAAATTGGGCTCGAACCCTTTCGAATTCATGATTTCCAGTGCGGGCCAGTGCATCTACGAGGTAGGTTGAATGAGCTAATATCAATGCTGGCTGGATATTTTGGTCATAATGTCCATCCAAGAATGTATAAACCTCCAATAGCTCCATTACATTTTTTAGTGTCGCTGGGTATGCAAGGCGAACTAATCGTACAAAGTCAGATTAGAATTATTGTAGGGATTCACCTACCTCATGGCAGCCGGTTTTAAGCTGTAAATGGTGCACGTATTCCACTTGAGGCTGACCATATAGTAGATCTAGATGTTTTACCAGCTGCTCATAGTCCTCTAGTTCTTGGTCGTGGAGGGTTTGTAAAATATTCGTTGCTTCTCCGCGTAATGCCTTAATAGTGCTAAAGCCTTTTCTGCTGCATTATATTCATTTACTTTAGCGGCAGCTTCGAATTGTCAGCAGTGATTTGTCTACGGAGCTTTTCCATCGAACTTGGGCGGCTTTATGTGCACCTTTTTTATTTCAGAAGTGACACTGACATCTTTCACCCCCTTTTTAAATTCATCCGAATTCAACCCCAGGTCCGGCATTGAATTTTTGTACATTTCAGTCCTTGAACGATATATCATCAGTCTATTTCACACGGAAAGTTCATAATTTTTTTGTGGTACGCAGAACTGTCCACTCCGCACACTTATATGGGTCTATTTCGCGCTAAAAACGTCTATTACGGAGATTGTCTACCAATCTAAAGTTCACCGCACAACATACCACTTTCTATTTAACACGAAAGATGTTTGACTGTCCTTTGAAGAGCACTCAAATTTATTTTTACTTCTCACTTCTTACACCAATTGTGAAGAATTATCACAACTTCACTTTAAAAATACTCATCTTCAACACTCAACACAGTAATTTATGTAACGCAATGACTTGGCTATAGTATTTTCGACAATTCGCATCTTAAAATTCTTCAATAGGCGAAAAAAGGAAACCACTAGATGTCGCTGAATAATCCAATATGGCTACCGTTAAGGGTGAACAACATATAATTTTGTTCAACAAATAAAGGCCTTGTGGTGAAATTTGTGAATTTGGTGGATTTTGTAGCTTTGAGATTATTGAGAATTGCAGTTATAAGTATTTTTGAGATAATCCCAGGCTTGTTCAGTTGCATGAAGTTTACAATTATGAGGTGCTACTAGTGTTTATGAATAGAATAATTTCAGGTGAAGATGCCAACAGTACAAGTGGATCTTGTGATATAATTTCTTATACTGAAGAAAGAACTTGACATAAATTGATGGATGTTGCCCTTACTATGTGGTAGATTATCATGAAGAATAAGAAATAAAACTTCTTGTTTTTATACCACTTATGTTATTGCAGTTTCTTTTCCTGAACTCATAGACATTTTCAAACTATGACGGTTATTATCTTGGTCATTAATAAAACAAAATATTTATATAGAGGCGTTCAGAGTAAATTTTATAACTCCTGCTCGTATTTCCTATTTTATAAATATCTACCATTCTTGGGTGAATCATGAAAATCCACGAAGAAAATAATTTACTATCAAGATTTCAATCTTTTGGTAAAAGACCTATTTTGGTTGTTTCAGTATATTTATTTATTTATTTATCTGAATGAATAGCAATGCTAGTTCACAAAAAGATGTCACAAAATGACAAATGTAATGAGCTACAAACATTGGCCATAGATTGGTCTTATTAAAATAAATAAATGTTTAAAATTTCAGTAAAATGTATGAACAGAAAAATGCATTGTTGTTATTAACAGCTTACGAATAAAAATAAGTTCAAAATTTTATAAATGTTTTAACAAGGCAAATTGAAACTGAAGAATCATACGCTTTATAAATTCATATCTTTATATCTTGAAAAAACATCTATTTTCATTTGAATTTCATGTTCGCTCTCCTGCAGTCTCATTTTATATTTTATCCCTCACTTGGCATGTTTTCTCCATTGGATTCTTCAACCTAAAATTACATGTAAAACTCCCATCACATTTTCATGAATATAATAAGGTCTCTTGAATGAGCAAATTAATTTTTCAAAGGACGAGGCAAAAAAGTACCCAACTTTCAATCAGCTTGAATCAAAATCAGTAATAAGGTTTGTATCTACATGAAACTTAAAATTAACTTTGAATAGGTTACAGATACATTATTGAAGTAAGAAATAAATTATGGTCGATTTATGCACCCTTACTTAAGAATTATATCAAATACTAGAACTAAGAGTTCATCAATAGGGAAACTACGCAAGCATTTATCGAACTTTAACTAGTACTAAGAACATACACACTGGTTCACTGTTAGTTCCAGTTTTTAGTCTTAGGTTTAGTTATAAAGTAGGGGTGCATAAATCGACTTTCACCTATTTTTACAATCTATATGTTGACTCACCATTTTCTTTGACTTCTGTTAACCTTTTACTGTGTTTTTCGATATTTTAATAAGGAATCTTTTGACTGGAAATTACTCCTTTTTTGAGTTTTCTCTTAATTGTTAGAGGTGTAGCTGTAACAAATCATAATAATTGAGCTTTGCATTGCATTTGAAACAATGTATTTACCATGTAAACAATAGTCTTTGTCTTGGAAGTGGAGACTGCAAACATGCATATTTTGCGTAATAAATTTTCTAATCTTGAGCACTGTCTTCCATTTGAAACAAAGCTTTCTATGACCAAGAGGACATTTATGAAGACTGATATTTGATTGCAATAAGATGAACATTGAGGTACAGAACAAAATTTCCGCGATTTGGTAGGTAGGTTTTTATAAATATTCTGCATGTTTATAATCACAAACACCAAGCAGCTAAACACTACAGTTCACATATGGTCAATTCTAAGAACTTTAAAGTGTTTATCTAATCAGAAAAACTGGAAATCTAAGAAATTTCAGCTAGTCGTTTACATGGTTAACAATGTGCCATTCTTTGTTGTTCACACCTACGGTAGTTGCTGGCATAATTGTTAGATGGCGTACACTTCGATTTTTTCGCCTATACTTTCCCTTCGCCACGTTCCCATATAGTCGAAAACATTTCTTCTCGTCGTTTCCATAGATTTCTACAATTTTCTATTCGCTTCCAGCCTAGGAATCTTAATGTCACCGCTACAGCGACTACTCACGCCACCGCTAGATGGCGCCAGCCGTTCTGAAGTCTGACTAACTTCTTTAAATATCTATTTAACTGCTAATTTTACGTCATCAGAAAGTTGGATAGACGCAATATTTCCCTGAATAGTTCCTAGTTTGCTAGTTCCAATTTTAATTTTGATGGCCTTCGTAGAGTAGGTACACGTTGAGCACTCTTGCTAAGGAAGTCGCATGTCACCCGAGAGAGATTAGCAGCAATATTAGGACTACAATTTGACAGATTTTCACTCAGGAAGATAGAGCGAGAGTTCATATGAGTGCTATCGTCTGAATTGAGAATTACGAGGGCTTCATCATCAATATTTTTCCTTTTGTGTCAAATTAGTGTGAACCCCATAGGGTGTTGTGAGAGTTGATGTCTCCCATTATGATGAAGGTAGTTGTGCAGTCAAGTCTTCAAGATCATTTATGGTCCAGTTACTATCATGTGGTAGGTAGATGTTACAGAATGATATTTTCATAGGGTAAGTTATTATGATTGCTGTATCATGTAGTTGATAAATTTTCTCGTATCAGTATAACACCACCTTCTCTGGCTCTTTCACGTGGGACAACATCTTTACGATCATCAGGTTTCAGATGTGTTTCTTGTAGACACAGAATGAAAGGGTAATGTTTTGCAATTATAGATTTGAGGTCTACCACAAGAAACTTGCATAAAAAAAATAAGTTATGATGGTCTTCGTTTTCCGCTACTTCTTCCTCTTTTATGAACTGAGATGATTTTTTATGTCTTACGATTTTCGAGAGTTTGCTCATTTAGGTCGTCGTACTCTTCAGTTGATCTTGAATCTTCATCAATGCGTTTCCTTTTGTCTGGGGCTGTCGAGATATTCGGCTGTTCAGGAGTATATTATTGTGGATGAGGTACTACAGATTCGTAGATCTGGCTTTGGTACCATATGTTCAGATATATCTGTAACACAAATTTTTATGATTTAAGCGAGTAATGGACTCAACGAAACTGAAAGTGGACCTCATTATCCAAGAACATGCTGATCCTGATTTTGGTCCAAAACGCCCTGTAACATATGCAGTAATGAACAAAGTTGATCAAGAACTAGAACGACTACAGCGACTAGTAATAATTTCACCAATCGATTATTCAGAATGGGCTGCACCAGGAGTAGTTTGGGAAATTCCACAATTTTCAGTAAGTACAATTGATTTGATAGACGCATTTCTTCAAATGGATATACGTAAATCATCTCTTAAATTTACCACAACAAATACCCACCATGACGTGTTTCTTAACTATCGAATGCCGTTTGGAATTGAAGTGGTGCTATTATATTTTCCAACAGGTCGATGATGAGATGATATTTGGTTTGAAGTAACCCACTAATCAAGGAGAACTTGCATAAAGTTTTCAAAAACCTATCAAGAGCAACTGTAAAGTATTAACATTCATTGCAGCCAACGTTCAGCAACAGCCCTGCAAACAGCAGATCTGCCCCCTCATAGTATTATAATTTGTAAAGGTTTCAATTGCAAACTTGTCAAAAAATGTATTGATTTTGATATAGACTTCCAGTACAGTTACAAATGTTGAATTCCAGCAAATAAGTATTTGTTAAAGTTACAAACGCAAACTGCCAGCATATACATTTTTGCAAATTTGTTTAAAGTGCTCACTCTTGTTGTAAATTTACAGTATGGTTACAAACACTAACTTACAGTAGAGTAACAAATGTTTTCTTGTGTAATGGTAATATTTGAAAGCGTCTGATAACTGTTTACTGTTTACTGTTATAGCTCGGGAGGCAAACAGAAAATTTGCACATATTTCTTTGTAGGTTTGGTGTTTCGACGTAACAAGTAAACAAAATGAGAGTCTACCACCCCAATGATTGCGTTCATATAGAGTGAGTTTCAGAAAGTTTGCTCCACTTGGGAACTTTTTCATTATGGATTTGTCAGAAAATTTCATTCCTCATAAAAATTTTAAATTTCCGAACAGTGTACGGGGGAAAGTCAAAAATAGGAATTTTGATCAAGTGTAAACTACGCTTATTTTTGACATTATCAGAAAAGTTCATTCAAAGAAGCAGTAGAGAATATTGAAAACAATATTAAAATTTGTAATAACAGCCAGGGTAGCTTGGATTCAATAAAAATTCTATTTTTGGTTCTCCCCTGTACATCGCTTGGAAATTATTAATTTTGATAACTTAAATATAAGTTTTCCGCAATGCACCAATTTTTATTGGGAATAAAATTTTCTGCCAAATCTAAAATCAATTTAAAAAAGTTTTCCGAATGGTGCAAACTTTTGAAGCTCACTGTATATGAATGCAACATCATTGGAGTGGTAGACTTTCATTTTGTATACTTGCTACATAGAAAACAACAAACTAAAAAAAACTAGCCTTGTAGAAATATGTGCAAATTTTCTGTCGCTGTCTCCTGTACTATTATTTTCAAGAATGGCAAACATATCGCTGCAAATTAATCGAAACTTTATAAATGTGAGGTAGCCTCAAAATTCCTTATGTTACTGTTCACTGTTAAACACACATTTGTGGATTTCTAGCCAAATTAGGTGAGATTGTATACTATTCCATAGATTTTATCATAATAGATGATAGTTTACCCATTTTATTGGAGATTTTGAAAAAGGTATAAAAATCTACATTAGTTCTTCGAGGCCACACTCCATCCAAGGTAAGGACATACTTTCGTCTAGAGAAACATCTAGATTTCTTCAGAGTATGAAAACATGTTTTGAAAATATCTATTATATTTTGGGCCTCTTTTCCCCACCTACTCATTCCTGTTACCGCTGATATTGCATGTAACTTTCTTCATTTCACTCTATCAGACTAGATCGACAGATATATCAGGAAGAGAAACACTAGGGCTGAACTTATTGCTTTCGCTTGCGCTCTAACGCTTCTCTTTGCATGCTGCTTTTTGCTATGCATATTATAATTTTCAGAGACCGCTGAGAGTGAAACACCATCAGATTACAAGTAAGATCATTCCATTTAATTAACCTATTAGATATGGTCATAAGCGGTGCACTTCATAAGTCCCCCTCGGGCACCTCTACCCAGGTTCTACCTGACCGCTACATCACCTTTGGCTCAACATCGGAATAATACTTATCAACTGCCTCTAGAAAAGAGGAATAACGGTTCAAGCTACTATTTATCGTATAGAGTACAGAGAACATAGAATTAGTGACAATATCTACCTATCAAATACTGTAAACCTCAAGTATCCTTCAGGGTTGTCATTTTCAGAGATCAAGTCGTCATTTACAATCATTATTGATGTTGGTATAGCAATTATTTAATTCCATAGATCTTTCAAAGTTTAATGATATGATTGATATGTTATACCCTCAACCCCTCCCGACTGAGCAGCTACCTTGCTAGATTTCCCAACTAAAGCAGACGGTATATTATAAAAATAATAAAAGCAGTTCCTTCACAGTATTCTTTATTTCTCATATATATCTTTCATTACGAATCCAGATATTAATACTTTGATAACTTCAGACGAATCACTATAGTTATTTTACATCAATTCCATGGACTTCAAAGAGTTTGACGAATGTCCTGATGAGGTTGACGCCATTTTCAAACTGTAAGTGTAAAATAACACTCACTATTTTATCAACTGATAATAACTTTGAGATGAAACCTCACTTTCGAAGATTCACATTATTAATAACTACTTTTGGTTCAACAACTTTGGGTTACTGATATCAATTATCAAAAATGTCTTTGGTAACATACAATACCACACTAAACTAAACAGACATAGAACACACAACACACCCAAACAAGACACCTGCCTGATTTGATTTGAATTTTGACTTCGTATCGGTCTTCTGTTCGACTTATCGACACTACCCGTAACTCTATCTCTATCACACTCGTATTATCGCTGCTATACGGCTGTACTGTGAAATGTGACAAACGACTTGAAGCGAACGCCATTTTCCTAACGATAGTTTTGTTCACTTGGTTTCTTCGTTTTTTTTTTCATGAATTCGAACAAAGCCCGTCTACCTTTTTGCCTAGAAGATACGGAGTCCTCTCATGATTCCAAAAAATGTTTTATTTCGAGAGATTTCTAAATTATCTCGCGTGTTCTAATAAAGAAATATGCTGAGAAGGGAAACATTCTCCATGAAAAGATAGGGAGAATGTTATTAAAGAATATCAATCCCAATACATTTTGGTCGATGAAAATCTATTTCACTTTGCCAAGCTCATCAGGGAGATTGATAGAATTGGAAAGCAGGCTTTTCAGAAGCAATTATACACATGAAGGATTGAAATGATGGAAATATTTCTTCTGCGGTAACACTTTGAAAGTTATTTTTTGACACAACAGATTTCATGAATATTCTATTCATATTTTCAAACAAAAATCATAGAAATGTGTATTATCCACTGCTTCAAATCTTCAGCAAGCGGTATGTATTATACCTACCTATTCTTTATAACAGGTAGAGGGAGTGACAATATGCACTTTTGAAATTGAATTTCAGTGGAAAGGTAGGTGAACCTATATAAGGCCAGCAAAAGCTTGTGAATGTGATAGTTATTCAATATTTGGGAACTTTCAGCAAATTTGTTTGAGTAAAGTTGCTTTGGCAGTATGTAGCAAACTATTTCTAGTAGATTCCATGGAAATGAAATCTGTAAATGAACGACAATCTTCCTGGGTCAAGTTTGCATGTGCGAAATTCCAGCGATGTTTCCATCGTACAGATACACAAACTTACCGTTGGAGATAAACAAAAGTTTCAGAGGCAATATTATAATTGTGAAGTCACAGTAAGTATTAACTTAGATGTTTTCAAATGATTCTTGACAATAAATATTTGAAATGGTTGCACAAACAAGTTTTCCAATGATGCCTTCATTGAACTTATGGCAAACTAGTGTAACTTTCCGTGCTTAGTGGGAAATAGCAGCATTTAACGACATTCTAATTTTTGAAAAAACTAGAAAAGAACATGAAGGAAATTTAAATAATATTCTGGAACATTTTCAAGAGTTTGGCTTCCTCTAGAAATTCAAAAATATAAATTTGGTTTGAAGAAACTGATAAAGTATTTAATTTTGATCGTTAATGAAAAAGAAATCCAGCCAGATCCTTCAAAAACAAATGCTATAAGAACGATGACACCACATGATGTTCGAACACTCCAGTCATATCTTTTGGTACCATAAACAATTATTATGGAAAATTCATTTAAAATATGTATACTTTGATACAACCATTGGACGAACTTCTGAGAAAAAATTACGAATTTGGATGGACAATATTCATATCAAGAATATTATGATCAATTCCCACATTTTCCCAATATCCCACAATTCAGTTTATTTCTTACAGATTACATCCCGAACATGAAATTGTTGTAGCGGCAGATGCAAGTAATTCGGGTATTGGGGATGTTTTCTCAACTGATTCAATTATGATTCAATGAAAGCAATGTCTCGCATATAGAAATCTTTCATATGCAAGCAAAAAAATATATATATATAGCCAGATTGAAAAAGAGGCAGCAGGATTAGTATTCGCAGTAAATAAATTTAATAAAAACTGACCATATTTGGATCGAAAAAAGGCATTTTAGTTTACACAGCTGATAAACTTCAACGATGCCCACTAAGCACGGTAAGTTACACTAGTTCGCAGTAAGGTTACAAAATGCATCATTGAATAACTTGTTTGTGCAATCATTTCAAAGATTTGCTGTCAAGAAACATTTGCAAGTATCCTATTTAACACTTCCTGTTACCTTCCAATTGTAAAATTGCCTCCGCAACTTTTTTGTTTATATCCAATGGCAAATTAGTGCAACTGTACAATGGATACATCGCCGGAAGTTGACACATGCAAACTTAAACCTGGAAGATTGTCGTTCATTTACAGATTTCAGTTTCATCTAATGTACAAGAAATAGTTCGCCACAAACTTTTGAATAAAACGTTACTGGATCAGATTTGCTGAAAGGTTCCTTATATTATTATGAGTACTATTACAATATAAGCTTTTTGGCTAGTTTATGAGATACAAAACAATTTAGAAAAGTGTGCATGATGTGATACACCTAAATACGTAGCAAAAGAGAGAAAAACTAATTTCGCATAGAAACAAAATTAAAAAGCTTTTTTTGAACAACACATAAAAAATTTCTCACATGCTCTCTCATCTTTATATATACAGTATATACTATACCTTATACACACAATACCCCGATGAGTCAGTCTGTTAGAACTCCAAACAATCACATGTTCAAAAAACGATTAAAATTTGGCGCTCACCGGGTCGCAGACACTGCCAATCAGAAAGCTTTTTTTCGTGACTGATCGTTTCAAGTCGTATGGCAGTTACGTATGCAGACCTGTCCTGGAGCCGGCCCACATACTCACACCGATTCTTATCTTCATACCGATTGTTATCTTTAATATGATGATTCCACATTTGTACGCACCGCTTTTTATCATTGTACCGAAAGTTATCTCTTTAACAATGTGCTAATTCACAACTATGATTTACCTTTCTCAGCAGAATATATATTTACTAGGCACTCTACCGTACTTTATCTCTTATACCAAAAATTATCAGTTACATAGAAATTATGTTAGATCTCTTTGTTTTAAATATTTATTCTTTGTCTGTTAAGTGTATAAAATGAAATGTAACTATGATCAATCAGTTCAGTTTTAAAAAAAGTATTCTTCACACTTGTTGCCTGTTTTGCTTCTCCGGAACCTAGAGTAATTCAAGGAGGGAAGAACTGTTCTCAAAATCGAGTAGGGTCTTCCGAACCAAAGGCTGCGAGGGCACTATCGTAATTGGCGCAGTCGGTAGGATTGCATTTGCTGAAAACCGTAAGCATATTGCGTGGAAATTTCTGGACAGTGCCAAACCAGCATATTGAGTGGAACATTTCTGGACAGTGCCAAAACGGACCTTCAACGTGCAATCACCAATTACAACAAGCTAGCATCAACTTGGACAGTTTCATAGAGCCGTCAACGGAGGAGTGACAACTAGACATCTTGAAAGAAGCTAGAACAGCAGACAGACGGGTCGGATATTTTACAATTATTACAATAAAGTCTGATTCAGAATCTCATATTTCTCAAAGTGAAAGTGACAGTGATAGTGAAATTGGAGTAGGAAGTTCCGAATATCGAAATACAGCTTTCGATTCAAATTTTGCAAATTTAACTCAAGGTCTACAAACTCCTTCACTAGATTCAAATGAAGCTCAAACCACAAATCCAATTGAAAATATGGAAAATCCAATAAACATTCAGGAACTCAGTTTATTTTTAGATATTATACCTGTCTTCTCTGGAAAACCTTGTGAATTGAACAATTTTTATACTGCATGTGATGAAATTCTAGAGCAATATGATAATGCGGTTCAGTCAGTTAAAAAACTCATATTCAGAGGAATTATTGGTAAATTGAAAGGGAAAGCTCTCATTTTAATATCTAGTAGAATTGAATTGACTACTTGGGGAGAAATGAAATTAATTCTTAAACAATCCTTTTCTGACCAGCGTTCTTTTACTTTTTTACTCCAAGAACTACATAGTATCCGCCGATTCTTGAAAGAAACACCTTACAACTTTGGTATTAGGTGTCAATACATTAGAAGTTTATTATATACAGCAATAAACAATGAAAATACTACTAGGGAGGAGAAAGTAGCCCAAATTAAAAATATTTCGAAATTAGTTTTGATCACTTTTATGAAATATTTTCCGTCCAACATTCAAACTGGTGTTCGATTGTAAGACCCAGACAACTTGGAGGAAGACAGTTATTGAGGAAGAAAATTTCTTTTCTCTTGTAAATGAAGGAAAGAGGAGTTTACCTCAAACAATGCCTTTTCCAAATATTGAAGCCCCTGTAGCTCAAACTTTACAAAACAGTTATCAAACAAATATCAGACCCTCTTTTCAGAAAACCTTTCAAAACCCTTTTCAAAATTCAAGACCCAGTTTCCAAACGCAATCTAATCAAATGAGACCAGTTAACCAAAATTTTGGAACTCATTCGAGATTTCCTAGTCAATCTATCAATGTTCAACCGAAACCATTTCAACAAAGATTCTTTACAAATCAACAGGTATTTATTTGGTAAACCTAATCCTGACAATACTAATGTTTGGAAACCAAAAAACCACCCACAATTGAATAGACCTACTCCTATGCCTACAACTTCTAGACCTTAGTGCCACAACAAAACTGGCAACAAAATAGAAATTCGTTTCAGTCTCAATCAAACCCTACATTCACTTCAGAAGCGCTACATCAAATAAATGAGCCTTCCACTTCAAATTATTTATTAGAAAATATTGATTTTAATCAAAGTGAATATGAACAGTCTGATTTACAAAATAATCAATGAACATCAGGAAAATTATGATATCCCACAAATTAATGAGTGCAGTGAAATTACTGAAACACAAGATCTTACTTATAATGATCCAAATATTTTTGTTACAAGCCTCTGGCACAATGATCAGTTAGAAATAAATGCCATTGATCAACGCAAACTACCCTATATATCTATAGCTATTCCTGGATATAAGAATCTGAATTTACTATTAGATTCTGGGAGTCACATCTCCATCATGAATCCAGTTATTGCGAAAAAACTTTTTCCTGAATTTATTTCTACTCGATTCAATTTAATAAAAACTTCATGTGGACAACAATGTCCTAAATTCGAAGCACGTATACCAGCTTTCCGTGAATTCCAATCAAGACAAAACATTATCTTTACACTCTTTGATTTTCTCCCTTTTTTCGATGGTTTGATCAGTTTTAAAGATTTAAAAGGCATGGGTTTCAATTGGAATATACAGGACAATTATTTATATAGAGACGCAATTTTTATTCCCGTTAACCAGTGTTCGCCATTAGACTACACCTGTCATAATATCACAGTTAATGAACATGAAATTTTAAGAACTCAAATACCCGTAGACACTTTGACTGACGGAACATTTGAAATTAATCCACACTATTTTATACCAGAATGTTTAACTACTGTACAAAATGGACGTGCAATTGTAGAAATACATAATACTAACTCTGAAGACACTTACATTAACTTAACACAGACTCTACAAGTAATTCCAATAGAAAATTTTAAAGTATGTCAATTTGAACTAAATAATTTCAATAAATGTCCAGATTCTACACAGATTGATCATTTAATACAAACTGATCATTTGAATAAAGAAGAAAAATTTAGACTTTTGAAACTATGTAGACAATTCCATTCTGTATTTCACTACCCAGATTCACCTTTGTCTTCTACCACACAAACAACACACGAAATCAAAACATATCGTTTTCCACAAATACACAAACAAGAAGTGGCTAAGCAAATAGAGCAAATGTTAAGTGACGGAATAATACAAAACAGTTCAAGTCCTTGGTCTAGTCCTATATGGATAGTACCAAAAAAAATAAACGCTAGTGGACAACCCAAATGGCGTATTGTAGTGGATTATCGTAAATTGAACAACAAAACTGTTCAAGATCGTTTTCCTATTCCGAATATTGATGATTTACTAGATAAACTAGGTAAAGCTCAGTACTACACCACTTTAGATTTGGCAAGTGGTTTCCATCAAATTAGGATGCACCGTGACAGCATACCTAAAACAGCCTTCTCTACCGATAGAGGACATTTTGAATTTCTCAGAATGCCTTATGGGCTTAAGAACGCGCCCTCTACATTCCAACGAATGATAAATGAAGTTCTCAAAGAACATGTTAATAAAATATGTTTAGTCTATATGGATGACGTAATCATATTTTCAACTACGTTAGAAGAACATATTGCGAACATAAAAATAATATTTTCAAAATTTTTAGAACATAATCTCAAGATTCAACCTGACAAGAGTGGGTTTCTACATAAAACAGTTGAATTTTTGGGACACATTATCACAACAGACGGGATCAAACCCAATAAAAAAAAATTGATGCCATTGTAAATTTCTCAACACCTAAAACTCACAAAGATATCAAAAGTTTCCTAGGTATGATAGGTTTTTACAGAAAATTCATTGATAATTTAGCAAAAATTACGAAACCAATACGCAAAGGACGGAAAGTTGAACACACCCCAGAATTTTTACAAGCCTTCAGCATATGCAAACAACTTCTTTGCAATGATCCTATTCTTCAACATCCCGATTTTAATAAACCATTCACACTGACTACAGACGCTTCAAATTATGCCATTGGGACCGTGCTTTGTCAAAATAATAAATCAGTTTGTTTTGCTTCCAGAACACTAAATCGAAATGAAACTAATTACTCGACTATTGACAAAGAGCTTCTCTCAATTATTTATGCAGTTAAGTACTTTAGACCTTACCTGTTTGGACGATATTTCTTTATTCGTTCAGACCATAAACATCTCAAATGGATTGACAATCTAAAACACCCTAGTTCAAAACTTATAAGATAGGAATTATTACTTTCAGAATATGATTATGAAATAGATTATATCAAAGGCAAAGAAAATGTAGTAGCAGACGCGCTTTCGAGAAACCCACCTGACAATACTTCTATCATTAATGAAACAGGAGACATTGACGACACAATTAAAGATTTCATTAAAGAATTAGAAAATCATATAACAACCACTGTACATTCAGCACAGGAAATGCCAATTTTAACTTTTCCATATTCTGATAAACCCCTGAATTATCATAAAAAACAAATGTTTATTAAAATAGAAGATTCTAATAAAGATATTCTCTGCCACCACGAAAACATTTTTGGAAACCAAAGATTTTATATAACTCTGAGACGATGTCATTTAGATAATGACTTAGAAGAATTTTTAACCAATCTTAAAAATAATGACACCTACTTCTTATATTTCCCAGATAAGGAACATGAAAAACTTTTCATCTCCTCTATTTACTAAACTTATTCGTATTTCATCAAAATTAATAATCTGTTCCAACAAACTTACTGATATAAAAGGAAATGAAAGGTTAAACAAAATACAATATCATCATGTATATAAAACAGGACATAGAGGTATCACCACTACTATTGAATCAATAAAAAAGAATTATTACTGGCCAAATTTAGTTTAAGACGTTACAGACTTCATAAATGATTGTGCAATTTGTAAAAAACCAAATATGCAAGAACACCCGATACATTCACTTTCCAGCCCTCACCTATTGGAAAGAAACCATTTGAACGCATACACATTGACACTTCATCAATTGCTAAACAGAAATTCCTCACAATAGTGGACACCTTTTCTAAATTTGCTCAAGCATATCCAATTGCTGGAATGAATGCAGTCAATATTTTGGATGAACTATTGACTTTTATTTCTCACTATGGAGTTCCCCATATTATAGTTTGCGATGGAGGTTCTGAATTTGATAATAACACCGTCAGCGAATTCTGCGAAACTCCCAAAATTTCTATTCATATCACAACTCCAAAAAATCCAAATTCAAACAGCTACATAGAGAGATTCCACTCTACAATTCTTGAACACATCAGAACACAAACTAGCCAAAACGCTTCTGCATCTTTAAACACTGTAATGAAATACGCATTACTATATTATAACAACTCTGTTCATTCAACAATTGACCATACACCATTCGAGGTAGTAGCTGTTCACTTTATCTTCTAAAGATCCTTTCGATATCAATGAAAAGGATATAGTTACTAAATATGTTCACGATCACAAAGAACACATAAACAAGATATACCCTGAACTAGGTGACAAAATTGAAAAAACAAAAAATAAGAAACTGGCCAAAATCAATAAAAATAGGTTAGATCCCCTACTCTTAACAGATAAAGATCTAACTTTTCATAAAGAAAATCCCAGAGATAAATTAGCTGCACTCTTTACTAAAGTTAAAACTGTCGCACAAACAAAAATAAAATTCGAACAGAAACATCAAGATACTCAAAACACAATATCAAAAAACATAAAAAACTCTAATACATTATTTTCTTTTGTTACAGATGAGAATTCTTTTGCTGTTCTCATTCCTTCTATATTTTACCCATATTAATGCTTCCATTCAACAATTATCTAATCCAATTATGCCTATATTACTCAAATCAAGTAGAATCATATCAAGTAAGCACACCTTCGTTAGCTACCTGAACATGACTTCTCTTTCAAACTCATGAAAAATTTCAAAATAACTTATTACTTCTTCGAAATGTTAATTCTGATAACAGTACACTCTTTCAACAGGCTGAAATGCTTTCTCTTCAATCAGATCATCTTCTGAAAATTGTTCAACCTCACAATATTCATAAAAGAGGACTTCTCAATATTGTTGGTACAATAAACAAATGGCTTTTTGGTACACTAGATAGTGATGACGGTAAAAGAATTAATACTATACTCTCTCACTTGCAAACCTCTGACCAATTAATACGTGACAAAATTAATGATAAAATAACTCTTTCACAACAATTCATGAACTCTACAAATCATACTTTTTACCTTATAAGAGACACTTACAAGCCCTTTCTGTCAATATGGATAATCTTCACTATATACTTTATTTTCAAAACCATATACTTTCTTTGATAAATTCACTGACTTCTTTCAACTCCCAACTAAACCAAATAGTAAATGCAATAACTTTTGCGAATCTTAATAAGGTTCACCCAACATTTTTATCACTGCATAATTTGTATTTACTTATAGAAAAAATCAAACTTTTATATTCAGTTGAACAGATTGCAATATTTTCAAATCAATTAAGTTATTATACCTTTCTTGGCATTCAACTGTTGTTTACTGAAGATAAAATTATTTTCTTAATACATTTTCCCATTTTGCAACCCTACGTATTCCGTACCTATTTTATATACCCTATACCTGTCAACAACCAAATTATTTTGCCACCATAACCCTACCTAATCCTAAATGAGAAATATGGTCTTCACCAGTTCTAAGATGACCTATGCGAATTTTTGGAAAACATGTACTTCTGCCAAAACCATCTACAAGTGGAAGATGATTGCATCATTGATATCTTAATGATCAATCAAGCTCATAATTGTTCATTATTTTCCGTCAACTACAACACTCAACTAGCACGCCAGATAACTCCAGAAGCCATAATTTTCCTTCGCTTGTCCTCGATATAATTACATTGCAGTTTCTGTGAAACCTACTCATGAGCACGAATTTTTTAGATAATAAAAAGAAAGAAATTGTGAATCATCTCTTATCGCAGCCCTTGGTCTGGTTATATTAATCATTCCGTTTTTCGTGCTCGTCAGTAACAGTCGTGTTGAGTTTAGTGATTAGTGAAATTTAAAATAAAGACAAAAGTTAAAATGCCAAAAAGGAAAAATTCACCCAATCGTCAAAGAGGTGATCTAAAGAAGTTAAAACGACAGATAGAGAAAATTCAAGAACAACTGAATCAGATCCAGGACAGTGAATATTCATCCACTGAAAATACATCAGGTACGTTAGTTTTCGGTTTTTTTCCTTTAAGTATGGATATTGTTTATCAGAAACTAGCTGAATGAACTGAAACAATGATGGGTGTTATTCAGAATGAAACCGGGCGATTTCATTTTTAGTAAATTTTTAAGTACTTAAGAAATCGAGTAATTTCAGTACTATTGGAAACATGACAGAAATCGAGTGATTTCAATACTGGTGTAAATATGAAATCGGGTGATTTCATTTTTAGTAACTTTCCTAGTAGGTACCAAAGAAATCGAGTGATTTCAATACCGTTGAAAATAAGAAATCGGGTGATTTCTTTTTTCAGTAACTTTTGAGGTACGAAATCGAGTGATTTCTGTACTGTTGTAAAAATGAAACCGGGTGATTTCATTTTTAGTAACTTTCCGATTAAATATCTGAAACAAAGCTCAGAGTTCTTTTGGGAGATCGTTTGATAACGATAGTCGTCGCCGACCGATGTTTTTACCCTTTTTACTCCCATATACACCTATTACGTAGGCTAATTGTGGCAAATACCTGTCAGAAAATAACTACTCCCCTGGCTAATACCACTGACAGGTATTTGCCACAATTAGCCTACGTAATAGGTGTATATGGGAGTAAAAAGGGTAAAAACATCGGTCGGCGACGACTATCGTTAACTTTCCGATTACCTAAGAAATCGAGTGATTTCAAAACAATTGAAAATATGAAATCGGGTGATTTTTTTTTTCTCAGTAAATTTTTAGTTACGATATCAAGTGATTTCAATACAAATGCATGAATGAAATCGGGTGATTTCAGTACCGCAAAAAAAAATCTAAAATGTAATGTTTACTGTGATAGAATAATAAAATCGTGTAAGGAAGTAGCATAACATTTTCTTATACAGGCTCTGTAATTTCATTACAGACTCGTCTGACAATGAAGTTCCAATCGACTAGCCTGAATTGGCAGAGGAACCAAAAGACCCGTTAGATCTAGATATACAGGTCATTGAAGAAGATACAAATATTGAGGGGGAACAAAACTTCAGCGCCTTGGTGTCAAGGCCAGATTCTAATAACAAAGAAGGACAACCGGTTCATGAAGAAATTGTTATACGTTGGGATGCTTATTTAAAAATGGGACTAACCAAGAATCAGCGAGAAGAACTAATCCATAAATACAAACTACCATCTAATTGCAAGGCATTTGCCCCCCCTCAAATGAATAACGAAATTAAACCATGCTTGCCCAAAATTGCTTCCGAAAATTACGTATTCCTGACTGCCTTACAGCAACAAATAGCTCATGGGCTATCAGCGGTAGGAGCTGTAATAGAACAATTGTTACAGACTCAGGACGAAACAAAAAATGTTAAGTCTTCAGCAGAGGCCTGTCAATTATTTTGCAATGTGCATCATACAATTTCAACACATAGAAGATACAAAATAATGCCGCATCTCAATCCAGAATGCAAAAAGGTTGCAAAAACCATGGAATTGGATGAATATCTATTTGGTAAAACCTTCACAGAGGCAGTCAAGAACGAGCAAGCTATAAAAAAAGCAAGCATCGATCTGAAGTAAAAAGTGTGGCAACTATCCACCTTACCAGGTCCATCAGGAATTCAAAAACATTCTTTAAACTACCAGCGCTTCCAGTACAAAGGAAAGTTCAGAGGAAGAAGGAAGGAGGAGAGGAGGCAGCCAGATCGGAACAGGACAAAGCAAATGAAGGAAACCAGATCCCATCAGTAGTATCGGAAGTAATCCAATCAAAGTCGGTAAGCACCTATGCAGGTAGCCTCAAAAACTTTTTAAGTTAGTGGAAAAATATTACTAAGGTCCGAGTAGTCCTAGACTGGGTTGAGGGAGTGAAAATTCCTTTATACCTGAAAGCTAGGCAAATTATAGAACCGAATATAAGAATTCCGTCCAACACATTGCTAGACTACTTAAAATCTATTGAAGGTCTTATAAATATGGGTGCAGTCACAGAATGTCGTCCACTAAGAAACCAATTTTTGTCTAGTTACTTTCTTGTTAAAAAACCTAACGGAAAGAACAGGTTTATTTTGAACCTTAAAAAATGAATTTATGAGAGCTCCTCTTTTCAAATTAGAGGATTACAAGACAGTACTAAAACTTTTGAGACCAAATTGCTAAGTTTCCAACATAGACCTGAAAGATGCATATTTTTTAGTTCCATTTGAAAAAAAATTTGAAAATATTTAAGGCTCCGATTTATCAATAAATTGTATGAATGTAATTGTTTACCCTTTGGTCTCAATATAGCTCCGTACTTGTTTACAAAACTTTTGAAACCAATTGTGAAAAAGCTCCGACGTATGGGTATCATTACGGTTTTTTATTTGGACGATATTCTCATTATAAGCAACATTGAGATATACTGTAGAAATGATACAAATAAGGTGGTCAAACTTCTTGAATGTTTAGGTTTCATTATAAATCTGGAGAAAAGTACGCTGCAACCTCAGCAATGTATAAAATTTTTAGGATTCATATATGACTCAATAAATATGCGCATTTCACTTCCCCAGGAAAAAATACTATCTGTTAGAAAGAATATTTCTAATTTTAAAAAGAATAATACATGTATAAAATTAGTAGGAAAACTTGTAGCTTTCTGTTCAGCTAAAAAATACGGGTTTGTACATTTGAAAGAATAAAATATTTTTTTCTAAAAGGTGATTATCGAAATTATAACAAAAAAATGATATTCCAGTACTTTGATGCCTGAATTGAATTGGTGGAATAGCAACATAGGAAAAGGTCAAAACATTAAACCAGATGTTTTTGCTATGGAAATTTGTTCAGATGCGTCACTCACTGGTTGGGGACTTTTTTGTGAAGGATGTAGGTGCCATGGGTTTTGGAACCACCATGAAAAACATATGCATATTAATTATTCAGAGATAAACGCGGCATATTACGCTTTGAAGTCCTTAACTAAAAATAAACGAAATATTCGAATATTCTTCAGAATAGACAATCAAACAGCTATTGCATGCATAAATCGAGGTGGAAGCATTAAATACCCATGTTTAAACAAAGCAGCTACTGAACTGTGGAAATGGTGTGAGGAAAGAAATATTTTAGTATTTGCTACATATATTCCATCTTCCTTGAATCTTGAAGCTGACAAAGAGTCCAGATCACTTTCCATCGACACAGCATATGAATTGAACAATACGGTTTTTCAACAAATTGTGAACAAGTTTGGAATCCCCGAAATAGATCTATTCGCAACAACAATTAATAAAAAATGTGAAAAATTCATTTCATGGTTTCCTGATCCAGACTCTTTTTCAGTCGACGCATTTACTGTAAAATGGTCAGAATACTTTTTTTACGCGTTTCCCCCGTTTGCAATTATAACAAAGGTATTGGAAAAAATAATACAAGAAAAGGCTTTGGGCATCATCGTTGTTCCATACTGGCCTTCACAGCCTTGGTACCCAGTTTTTCAAAAAATGTTAATAGAAGAAAGCATTCAGTTTAAACCAAAAGAGTTTTTACTTACTTCCTCTTTCAGGGAGAGCCATCCACTTTGCAGGGAGATTTTCCTGGTGGCAGGGAAATTATACGGAGGTGCTATTTGAAAAAAGGTCTACCAGTTGCTGCAATAGAAATTATGATGGCATCCCTAACAGAAGGAACCCTGAAGCAATATGCGGCATGTCTCAGCAAATACTGGGAATTTTGTAGAATTAAACATTCAAACCCTTATGCATATGAGCTGAACAATTACTTACAATTTTTAACAGAGGTATCAAGTACTGGCAACTCATATTCAGTTCTTAATTCATACAGGTCAGCCCTAAATTTAATATTCAATCCAATACATCCTTCTGATGAAAAAATTATCAACAGATTTATGGAGGGTGTTTACAACATACGTCCACCAAACCCCAAATATAACTGTATTTGGAACCCGGACAACATTTTAAGACAATTAGAAAAGTGGTTTCCATTAGAAAAGTTAGACCTGGAAAAACTAACATATAAATTAGTTACTCTCATGGCCCTAACAACGGCCAGCAGAGTTCAAACTCTTTCGTTGATTAAAATTGAAAACTCACTCACTCTTTGCACCCGAATACACAAGAATATTCTGAAAGTAACCGATTTTGCTTGTTTTATAATAATCCTGTGATACACTGTGTTTTGCTTCAGTGCCAAAAATTTGTACTGCAATGTTTGCATCCTTCTATAGTAATGATTGGACTCTTATATTCCGCAACAACACATTTTTAACACCCCTTGACACTGTTAGTTTGAAGAATGATAAACATACTGCTGAAAATGAATCCTTACTTTGTAATTGTGAAGTTTTATCAACTTTTCATACTGAATTTCCACTGAAGTTTTATCCCAACGAAAATGGGATATTGGACGCCTGTGGTGTCACTCAATGAGAACAAAAAGTATTTTACCCCTTCACCACACAAGTAATTTAATTCCTAGATGCGCATTTCGATAACAAAGTTACCTTCATCAGTAGGATTACTAAACTAGCTGTAAATAGGCATACCAGTCTTTTTTATATCAAATAATTAATTACCATGGGTTAATCTGTGTACTGGAAGGTACCCTACCTGATGGGTAGGTATAGCCCACCCAATAAACAATACACCATAGGCACTTAATTATTCCTTTACTGGTATCAAGTCAAATAGTCAAATGGCAACTTTCCGTCAACTTCCATCTCTACCGTTGACGGAAAGTTGCCATTTTTGGACACACTGGTAATCAGGAATGGGGAATGTGTAGAAATAGACATATTCAGAAAGTCAACCAACACCAACAGATTCATACCCGTTGATTCCAACCACCACATTCAGCACAAGATGGCAAGTTTCAATTTTCTTGTTCACAGGGCGTTGAACTTCCCACTCAGTGTTGAACGGTTTCAACGAGAAATAAAAACCATTAAGGAAATTGCCATTAGTAATGGGTATTCCCCGAAAATGGTAGATAATTTGTTGAAAAAGAAAAAGTTCAGAACGTCCTTAAGACAAATAACCACACTAGAGCAACCTAAAGACAGGAAAAAGTTCATTAAAATCACACACGATACACGGCTTACGAGAGGTCTCAACTCTATTTTCCGAGACGCAAACCTTCAGCTAGTACATAGCAGTACGAACAATCTACAAAAGTTGTTAGGTAATCCGAAAGATAAAATTCCAACTTTGGAGAGATCAGGAATCTATGAAATTAGCTGTCAAAACTGCGATAGTGTATATTATGGCCAAACCAAAAGATCTACGAATGTTCGTATCCGTGAACATTTGGCACATGCTAAATATTCACGAGAAAATAAATCGAGTGTTGCGGATCATTTATTAGAAACTCATCACAAAATTAATATCCAAAATTTAAAATTAATAAAACCTGTTGATGATTACAGAAAATTAGATTGCTATGAGAGTATCGCTATTCGAAAAAGGGGCTCGAAACCCTTGCTCAATAATGATAATGGTCCATTAAATTCCAAACTATTTGACTTGATACCAGTAAAGAAATAATTAAGTGCCTATGGTGTATTGTTTATTGGGTGGGCTATACCTACCCATCAGGTAGGGTACCTTCCAGTACACAGATTAACCCATGGTAATTAATTATTTCATATGAAAAAGACTGGTATGCCTATTTACAGCTAGTTTAGTAATCCTACTGATGAAGGTAACTTTGTTATCGAAATGCGCATCTAGGAATTAAATTACTTGTGTGGTGAAGGGGTAAAATACTTTTTGTTCTCATTTTATCCCAACAACAAACCACTATTTTTAACACCTCAACAAATGTTATGACACTAAGGTAAAAAACGATTAAAATTTCCACAAAATGAATTGTCTTTGCGACATGTTTCGATACACAGTATATTTTTCAAGCGAATGTAAGTACATTGACTTTACTAAACAAATGTGTTTTAATTATCAAAGTGGCCATCTTTTTGAGAAAGATCAAACTTTCTCCAGAAGATGGTCACTTGGTGACTGAAACACATGTCAAGAAGTTGAAAATAGTGGTTTGGTGTTTGAATAAAATTCCAGTGTTTTCAGTATGAAAAGTTGAAACTTCACATCTACAAAGTTGCGATTCATTTGCAGTAGTATGTTTATAGTCTTCAAACTGACATTAAACTGAAGTTCCTACTGTCAATTTTAGAAACAATTTGTAACTGTACTGTAAATTTACGACAGAATACTTCGTGCAAGCGTTCAAAATTAATTTACTGGGAGTTAGTTTTTGTAACAAGGCTGTAAGTCTACAATAAGTTAGCAAAAATCTATAATAATAATAATAATAATAATAATATTTTTTATTACCATCAATCACAAGCAATATTACTAATAATTTTCATGGAACAGTTTCATGAATGAGGCAAAGGGTAGTTCGGTTCAGTTTCCGGCCAAGGCCGAATCTGGTCTTCCACCGACACCACTAAAACTAACTAAACTAGAGTATAAGAAAAAAAAATTTCAGAGACCTAGGTGTTACAAAATGTATGCGCTTATACAGAAAAGAGAGAGACGGCGTAAGGGAGAAGTGTATGTTAGAGAAAGAGATAGAGAGAGAAAGAGAGAGAGATAGAAAAAGAAGAAAGGGAAGTAAATGAATCAAATGTATATCACTGAATGCTCAGCAAATATTCTTTAAACTTCCACTTGAATGACATACCACCTATATCAAAATATGTTCTATTTATTTTGAAGATATTATAAATGCAAACTATGTCCTGGAAGTTTACTTTTGCAAACTTACTGCAAAGTCACGACAAAATTAGTAAGTTTAAAGTAAGTTAACAAATATTTAGCTGCTGGAAGTTAACATTTGGAACTGTTCTGGTAGTCAGTGTCAAACCTGATCAAGTTTCTGCCAAGTTCGCTAATGAAACCTTTACAAATGTAATGCCATGAGGGGGAAGATCTGCTGTTTGCAGGACACTTGCTAAACGTTTGCTGCAATGGATGGAATAACTTTACAGTTGCTCTGGATAGGTTTCTGAAAGCTTTATGCAACTTCACCTTGCTTAGTGGGTGGGCACTTTAAAATTGAATACCTATATAAAAACTATAGAATTTGGTCACGCAGATATCTGAATCTGAAGATGAAGACGAAGAGTATGTGATAACTTCGATAAACTTGGAATGAGATATAACTTCGATAAACTTGGAATAAGATAAATACGCCAGGTGTTTGATCCACTCACACTCAATGATACCACCAAGAAACTGAAAAGATGTTCTGAAGGAAGTTATTCACTACACTCAAAATGTTTGGCCATCAAACACAAGGATGATGAGTGAAGATATTACGAAATTGTTTTCATAGATTTCGGTGGTCAAAGGGCGTTTGATTTTCGGAAACAGAATATTTATTTTGAATGGATGTAGTCGATACTTGATGAAAATCCATGTCAACGTTTATAATGAAACTTTAATATATGTAGATTTTTTTCACAAAACTGTGGGCAATAACGTTTGCAGCATATGTGATTTTTTTTATTATAATACTTACAAAGAAATGCGTTATTGGGGATGGTTTCTGCATATTGGAATTCCTGAAAAACGATTTTGACATTGTCACGTGACTACCAATATGGCGGCAATTTATAAAAATATATTACGAATGGGCAAAATTGGGCTTATTTGTGAAGATATTAAAAGAAGTTATGCGAGAAAGTCGTTTAAAATTTAATTTTCAGGACAACAAGCGGAATTTCAAATATATATTTTGAAAAAATTTAACATTGCAATTTTTTTTAAATATGTTTTTATTGACTGAAGAAACTCTACTTTTTTGGTCTTAACTAAGTTTTAGGGATCTTAATCTCAATCCGAGAGGATAGCTCGAATGGTAGAGCGCGTGGGTCATCGATATCTAAAGCCAAGCAACGCTATGCAAAGTTATGGTTTGGATGTAGACTTACGCACGACCTCATTTCGAAATCTATTCTCCTCGGATCGTGCTAGGAATCGCACGTTAAAAGGTAAGACCTCGCTAATCCTTGGATCGCACAAGTTTCGAATATTGAGGGTTGCACAATTATAAACACAGTTAATTAATAAAATGCAACTTTTTAGATTTGTTCCCAAATGGTAGTGCAAAGTTTCAAAAACTAGTTTTCACTATGACTCTTGTTATTGCAATGGTTCATATCTTCCAAATTTTTCTGATTTTTCCATACCCTTTCAAATTTGAAACCACAATGAAGTTTTGTGGATGAAAAAGAAAAACAATATGTATTCCACGGTACAATGTAGAATATTTCAGATTTTCTACTTCAGCTACTTCATTTTTATTATTTTCTAAAAAATTTTTCCTTCTTTTTCCAAAAAATTCCATTTTAATAAAAATAATAGTTCATACATATCCCTGATAATTGGTTGAGAACAAAAAAAGCAGATTTTTTTTATCAATGAAAAAATACTTAAAAAAAGAGTTTCAATTTGTTCAAAAGATATTTCAAATTTAGTAGTAGTAGTATAAAGTAATTTTTTTAAATTTTTGATTTGGTGTCCAAGTAGACTTTTTGAACGTCTAGCTAATGAAAAAAAAAAAAACATTCCAATCTTCCAATCGGTTGGAAAATATAGATTATATAAGGGTGCTCCGGTCTCAAGTGGGTCACACTGTATGTGAGTGTCAAAAAGTTGGCACCATAAAGAAAATATTTTTATTATCAATTTGTCACAAAATTTCATTTCTTATAAAATTTGGTACTTTGCAAAAACTTTTATTTGAGATATCAAAATTCTGCATTCCCAAATAGTGAACAGAAGTTAAGAAGAAGAAAAGAAGAAGAAAAATTATGCACCATAGATAACTGATACTATTAAAATCATGCAAAAAATTAGGGATAGAGCACTTCAAAAATTCCAGAAGAGTCAATCGACACACCACTGGTCATTTTATAAACAAATGAGAAATTATACAACAAATGCAATCAAAGCTGAAAAAAAAGCATATTTAAATCATAAATTGAGCAACTGTACTGTTAAGGAGAAATGTAGTGAACTCAAAAAGTTAAATTTGTCAAAAAGTAAAAGCCACAGCAGTCCAGATTTTCTGAACGATGTTGAGAACGTAAATAAGTATTTTATTGAGTCTACGAAAAGTTCTACACCCTCAAATGATGTATTGATCAACTATTATAGTAATAATATTAAAAATGAAAATGGAAACAAACTTAGTTTCACACAAGTATCTGAAGATATTGTTCAGGATATCATACTGAAAATAAAATCACTCGCATATGGCAATGATGATATCAATATTTTGATCATTCAACTGTGTTGTCCACTAATAATTCCTATTATCACTCATATAATAAATGAATGTATATCCAAAAATTATTTTCCTAGTAAATGGAAGTTTGCAAAAGTTATCCCATTACCTAAAATCAGTAGGACAGTGGAATTCAGTGATCTGCGATCGATCAGTATTTTACCAACCTGTTCGAAAATTATAGAAAGAATAATAGAAACACAAATCAGAGACTTTCTAAACATCCATAATATTCTGCCCCCGAAGCAATCTGGATTCAGAAGTGGATACAGTTGTGCAACAGCACTTTCTGATGTATTAGATGATATTCTAGAGGCAACTGATAAAAACCTAATAAGTGTTCTAGTTTTACTTGATTATTCGAAGGCTTTTGATTTAATAGATCACGATGTACTATTATCGATGCTTCATTTTTTCGGATTTAGTTTCAGCATGTTCTCTAATGGCTTCGTACTTGCACAATAGAACACAATTGGTAGAAATTGAGGGAAAAAAATCTACACCTATGAAACTACTTTCCGGTGTTCCTCAAGGGAGTATTTTAGGTCTCCTCTTATTCACATTATATACAACAAATTTTATGGATGTTTTGAAGTACTGCGATTATCATTTTTATGCAGATGATACACAGGTGTATTTCTCTTTCAAATTTACAGATTTAAAATTGGCCATAGACTCTATCAACAACGACCTGTCTTCCCTACATGAGATATCAAATGATCATGCTTTGAAAATAAATCCATCTAAATCTGTTGCTATGATCTTCAGCAAAGAAAATATCTCTAAGTTTCTGAGTGATAACATTGTTTTGAAAATCGGAAATGCACATATACCGATAAAATCTTCGCATAAGAATTTAGGGTTAACAATTGATACATCTTTACGTTTCAAAGACCATGTTACTAATAAACTGAGAAATGCTTACTCCTCTCCTAAACTAATTTATTCACAAAGACAGTTTCTATCAATGGATGTGAAAAAAATGCTGTGTGATTCCTTGGTACTCTCACATTTCAATCATTGTGATGTGGTATACAGCCCCTGTTTGAATAGTATAGATGTACGTCGAATACAAAAAGTCCAATCATCCTGTGTTCGTCTCATTTATGGTATACGTAGATCCAATAAAATATCTATTTCGGAGCAAATAGGAGCAATAGAAATGGCTCAATATGTATAATAGGCGACGTCATCATATGGCTTGTATGTACTACAACATCTTCAAATCGAATACACCACCCTATCTTCACAAAAAACTGAAATACAGAACGGACGTACATAACCTGAACATCCGTCGTCGTACAATACTTACGGTTCCAAAGCATACCAAGGAAATATATAGGCGTTCCTTCTCCTACAATGTCGCAGTCTGTATAAACAATATTTTCAAACTAGATAGCACACTTTTAAGTCTGTCCTGCAAAGGATTTCATTTCAAATACAAACTTCATCTTCTGAGTACCCAGTGAGATTGTCCCAATATTAGCTCATTATAAAATATATAATGCTCTAGCTTTCAATATCCCCTTCCCCCTTGTACTTCTTCTCTTCCTCTTCTCTTTCGTGTTTTTCTCTCACACTTCTCTGTATCTCTCTTCCTCTTCTCTTTCGTGTTTTTCTCTCTCACACTTCTCTGTATCAGTTATTATTCATTACGCTGTCTTAAACTAATAATATGAATAAGTCTGGCACTGGTGGAAGAACAGAAACAGTGCTCCACTGCTATCTGAACCAGCCTGCCATTTACTCGCCTTGATTATTCTCATAGTTTTGTTAGAGTTTGCCTTAGTCATAATATATATATAAGTTTTTTTTTTATAATAGTGCTCTGCTTATTGTACCTAATGTTTGTGGTGGGTAATAAAATTATTATTATTATTATTATTAAGTTCATTCAGGAAAGTTGTTTATAATTGACAACAATAGCTGAACTTTCATTGGTCTAGCCTCATGAAAAGTACTAGTATCTCATAAACAAATGAGGTTGTACTGAAATATCGACGTTTGTTGAAAATGGTTTGAATTTTTAATAGTTTTTTGGTGCAAATCTGATATTTCAGTCTTTGTAATTTGTATGTCCATGATAACTATCAGTATGATTCTATACCAGAAAGTTATGGAATAAATCAATTCATTAATGCTAAATGAATAAATGATACAAATCTGCGAATTAACGATCACTTCAATCATAAAAAATGGGAACAATTATTTTCCTGCGTATGTGGCTGTGATTTCGAATTTGAGTATTGTTTTCAATTCTAAACAACTTTTCGCAATAGACTTTTTTGATATCATCAAAAATGAGGGTAGTTTAGATTTAAATTCCCATTCTTTTTGCTCCCCTGTTCACTGTCCGGAAATTTGAAATTTTGAAAACTCAAATACAAGTTTTTTGCAATGCTTCAATTTTGATGAGTGTTGCAGAAACTCAATATTTGGGGAGTTTCATTTATTTTTAATTTTGAACTTTGAGTTTAATTTTATTTATCGCGTGAAAACAGAACTAGGATTTTTGCTACTTCCAGCCTGTGGATCGATATGACCCTATTCAGGGTCATATCGATGCGGAATATCGCCGGTATTTTCTTTCCTTCTTAAAAAAAAAACTGACAAGAATAAGTGACCAGTTCGTAAATGGGCTTAAAAAGACGAAACAACTAATATTCTCTGCTTGTCGCTATTTAAAAGTTGTTATACTATTACTAAACTGTTCTTCCCGCTTCTATATGTGTAACAGTGTGTGTTGAACAAACATTAAGGTGAATGAAGTCTCCAGAAAGGGCCTTTTCGTTCCAGAAGAAAGAAGACCTCCACGAAAACATCATTGGTGAGTAGGGCTTTTAGTGCTGTCGTTTGCTCATGTTTATTCTTTGTTAGATACAAATTTATGTTGCTAGTATAAATTGCGTGATAAAAGGTCCGTTTAATCTCTTCAGAATGTCGAGTTTATCAATTTGCAACAATGGTCCTTCGAGCCGGATTTGTTTTCTCGTAATTTTGACATTTTTCAAAACTGTTATTTAAACTTGAAACTGTTCCGAGTGCACACATGTGATTGTTTAGAAATTCGCCGTCGCATTTTAGCAGTTTTCAATTGGCAAAACAGGAACGGTTGCATTAAAAACCTTCACCTTTTTTATAGGCAGAACGCTTTATCTTACATTGGGAACATTGGAATATTTTATTAGAATTATACAAAAAAACGATTGTCTGATAAGATATTTATGCTTAAAATTTCTGGTTGTTGGCACTCCACACATACATTCTATACTTATTCACCTACAAGGTTCTTGCCGCTTTCGTTGATTTTTCTCTTTCGCGTACCTACCGATACAAACTCAATAGTAAAAAATGGACAAGATAAGAAATATAAATATTATCTCTGACCATCAGGCCAAAAAAGATAAGACACGAAAAACATTGTTTAAGGTTAAGTATGCCGATATTTCGAATATATATGATGAATTTGTGAAAAAACATGGAACGCACGAATAGAAAAATTACGCACGAACTATTTTTTGTGACGAAACGGGAAAGTTTGCTGTTTCACTCCCCTTCCGAGAAAATAATCCAGTTTTTTCAGGTATGCGTAATTTTGCTTTATCTCGATTTCATTCGTTGGAGCGTCGCTTATTAAAGCAACCTGAAATTTATTCTCGGTATTCCGAATTTATGAGAGCATCTAATCACATGGCACACATAGAAAAGGGAGATATTCCTGATCACTCATATTATTTGGTACACTACTGTGTTCTTAAACCGGACAGTTCATCCACAAAACTCCGGGTAGTTTTTAACACATTCACCAAAATTACAAATCAAAAGTCTTTGAATGAGTGTCTCATGGCGGGACCCAAATTGCAACAGGACATTTGTCATATATTATTGAACTTTCGCTAATTTCCATACGTTTTGTGTTCTGATATTTCAAAAATGTACAGAATGATATGGGTGGAACCGGCGCAACAGGACTACCAACGGATTTTGTTGAGATTTTCTCATCAAAAAGAGGTTTAGTTTAGTTTAGTTTAGTTTAGTTTATTATGTTACTACATTGCACAATGTTTACACTCGTCAATAAAAGGTAGACAGATAAAAAATAAGGATAAAATTTGGTACGTAACTAAATAACTAGGAATAAAACTATGTAAGGTAGAAGAATCAAATGTAGAGATAAAACTAAAATAATCATAAGTATGAATACATGTATAACTATAAAGAGAGAACATATACACACACTAAGATATACATGTATAGAATTGAAAATAATAAAACATTTTACATTGTATAATAATATCAGAAAGAAATTGGAATCTATAGGTCATGTGTCGAAATATTTGAAAATTCTTGAATAGAGTAAAAACATTTTTCAGGTAGTTTGTTGAAGAAGTTTGGGCCATAATAGTTTACACCTTGTTGTGATTTTTGGAGACGATTTGCAGGCATAGCAATATTACATCTATTTCTTGTATTATAATCATGAAAGTCATTATTTTGTTTATAGTTATTCAAGTGTTCTTTTACATAGACCAAACATTGATATATATACATGCTAGGTAAGGTGAGAAAATTATATTTAATATATAGGTCCTTGCAGTGTGTTCTTGGACCTACTCCGGATATAATTCGAATTGCTTGTTTTTGCAGGGTAAAAAGGGTTTTCATGTTGGCACTGTGGCCCCAGATCAATATTCCATATTGTAGGTGACTATTTATGAAAGCAAAATACGCCATTTTCATCATATCATGTGACACAGACAATCTTAGTCGTCGTAACAGAAACAAATTTGATGAAAGTTTTTTTGACAAATGCTCAATATGTGTATTCCACGTGAATTTGGTGTCAATATGGAAGCCCAACAATTTAACTGGTTCTGTGTTGGTGCTGTTCTGTCTAGTTGAAATAGTTATTTTCTGAGTTTTTTCTACATTCATTTTTAGTTTGTTTGACGAAAAATATAACTCAGCCGCTTTTTCTACATCATTGGAAAGTCCATGAACAGTATTGATTTCCTTGTCACAGCTTATGAAAGTGGCGTCATCGGCATAAAGAATAATATCTGTATTTGGTAACTTGGTTTTGATGTCATTAATGTATATTATAAATAGTATTGGGCCCAATATAGATCCTTGAGGGACACCATAATTGGTATATCTATGTTTTGACTTTTGGCCATTCATATCAACAAATTGCCCCCTGTTACATAAGTAACGCTTTACCACCAATTTTATAATATTTCAATTTCAAATCCATTAAATAATGGTCAACACAATCGAACGCTTTACTCAAGTCACATAGGCTCACATCAACATAATTCTTCCATTCCGTTGTTACTATTTCTACAAACTTAACTAGTGCAAGTGTTGTTGATTTCCGTGGCCTAAATCCGAACTGTTCTGGAGATAGAAGATTGTTGATTTCGAAGTAATAAATTAATCTGGTTTTTACTAGAGCCTCTATTATTTTCGATATAATTGGCACAAGTGATATTGGACGGTAATTAGACGTATCTGTAATTTTTCCTTTTTTATATAGAGGTATAACTTTAGAACATTTGAGAATGTTAGGGAATATGCCATGTCTGAAACATTTATTTATAAGATCAACTAATGGGTTTACCATACTCTCTATAATGACCCTTAACAGACTGTTACTCATACCAAACATATCCTGTGCATGTGATATTTTTAAATTGTTCACTACTTCTAGTATTCCATCTGCCGTGACAGGTTGAAAAATATTCAAATGGACCTCGTTTGCCATGTTTAACGGTTCGTGCAGATGATCTGGTATATCTGAATATGGTATGGTATTTATAATACTTTCTGCAATATTAACAAAGTACTCATTGAAGTCTTCTGCTGAAGGACATTCTGAGACTGTAGTTAATTGCTTATTTGGTGTTTTGTTCTGATTGATAATCTGCCATGCTGCTTTTACTTTATTGTTTGAATTCTCAATAAACTGTGTGTTTGCAGAGATTTTTGCCTTCTTGATCTCTAATTTATAGTTTTTTCTAGAACTTTTAACCTGATCTTTTAATAACTGACAGCTTGTTGATTTGGCAAGATCTTTCAGAGAATGTAGTTGTTCTCTCATATTGCGGAGGTCATCATTGAACCAGTTTATCTTGCTACTTTTATTGCTGTTTATTTTAACTATTTTTTCTGGAAAAGATGTCTCATAATACTGATTTAGTTGGTGGACGAATGTTTCAAAATTACTTTCAACATTTTCTGAATCAATTAATCTATTCCAGGGTGTATTACATAACATGCTAATGAGGGTATCTTTCCCTGTTTTTGTGATTGGCCTAATTGATTTTGTTTTGGTATCTCTGCCTTTTACATTCAATGTTGTTTTGTATGAGAAGAGTTGACCATAATGATCGGAAATGTTTAATTTTATTACCTTCGAGATGAAAAGCTCATCTTCGCATGATGTCAGTATATTATCAATGCATGATTCTAATGTAGAAGATACTCTAGTTGGTTCATGTATTGTTGTTTTATAACCATGGCTTATTAGAATGTTGTCGAAAGTTAATGTAATATTATTTTTCATCAAAATATTGATGTTGAAATCCCCACAAACTACTCCAACTTTACCTGTTTTGTCCATAAATTCCATTACTTCCATTAGTACTTCAAAAAATGTTTCGATATCTCCGTTAGGTCTTCTATAAACACATAAAATGATCATGTCTAGGTTTATTAGTTCAACTGCAGCAATTTCACAATGAAACTGAATAGACATTTCATTCAATTTATCTATGGGTTTTGAAGGTATGGTTTGATTTACATATATTATAGTACCACCTCCTCTAACCTTTTTTCTGCAAAATGCTGAGCCTACATAGAAGTCTTTGAACTGATACAAATTGATTTCTGATTCACAAAACCAAGTTTCAGAGAAACACACTATATCAAGGTATTTGTTTTCATTCATATAAAGTACAAAGTCGTCATATTTGCTATTTAATCTTTCTGCATTAATATGAAATATGTTCAAATTGTTTGATTTTTTCGATTTGGGTGGTTGAGTGTGAAAATCACTAGTTTTCAATTTGGTGACAACTGTATTTGAGATAGGCGTGGGTATAAAAAATTGTTTGTATTGACCTTAGTTACTGAGTTCTTTGGATCTATTAAATTTACAAGTTTACCAGTGCTTTCTTCTTGAAATGTTTGCAACTCCTCTTCTATACTCTGGCTATTTCTTTCCTCTCTCACTTGTGAAGGTGTTGATATTTCTCGTTGAAACTCTAAAGGTTGAGTGCTTTCTGTTGTTGGTTTATCATCGACAAAATCTTCTTGGATAAATTTTTCTTTGATGTGCCTATTGATAACCTTAGCCAGGTGCCACTTTCCAATATCCTTAATATATCTTCCATTATAACTGTAGTTTGATCTCCTGAGGACTGTGTTGCATTCAATCACATGTTGCTTTTGAATTTTTCTCAAGTGTAATTCTTTGAAAAAAGACAAGTTGTCCTGATATATTCTGGTATTTTTATATTTGTCTCTACCATACAAATATGGCTTAGTCAAGACAATGGGATTAGTATGCTTCATTTTCATAATGAATTCGTCAATGAGTATTTTATGAGGTTCACTTGTCCAGATGATTACTACATCTTGTTTGCATAGTTTTTTTGCACTAATTATTGCAGTTTGTATGATATCCTTGTCATGTGCACCTGGTTTTATGATGGCTTCAATTACAAAGTCTTTACTTTGCTTTTTTAACATCCTGGATAGGTTTCTGCCATGAGAGCCTGCTACAATCATTATTTTAGGAATTTCAGGAGACAGGTAAATATTTTCTTTGGTGGTTTTTGGGATCTTGTTCCCAGTCAGGAGGGAATTTTTTACATTTTTGTTTGTTTGACTGGTTTCCACATTCCTTTCGTGTTGTGTTTGTGTGCTGATGGTTATATAATTTTTTATTCCTACTGAAGATTCTGTATTGCTTTTTGATTCACTTTCCAGAGAGACGGTTTGGACAGCTGCTGTCTTAACAGGTTTATTTTTAATGCAGTCAATATAATCTTCAAGTTTTCGTATTTGGGCTTTTGCTTCTGTGATGATATTTCTCTGACTCTCGACTAACTCACTCAACTCACTCTCTACTCTCAAGGCTTCCTGCATGAGTATACTTTTTTCAGTATTCTGTTTCTCAATGAATCTATTTTTTGCTTGTGTTTCCTCAGTAAGCTCTCCTATGGTTTGTTCAAGTATACTAATTTCCTCCTCTATTTGTTTTGGTTTCTCACAGCAATTGATTTTGTGGTCTTTTATAAATTTATAATTATCTTTCTTTTTTAACACACATGATTTATGAAACACTGTTAAGCAGTTTTCACATATTAGGTATGCTGGTATTGATTTTGTTTTGCAACATCCAAAATTTGCCATTTTGCAATGGGCAGCTTATTTGTTTCAGTACGCCACTGGATTATGTTGTTCTTTTTTCTTTTTCCACACAAAAGGAGTGAGTTCTGTTTTTGTGAAGTGATTTGCAACTAATTGGGTTTATCGTTTACAGTTTCGTTTTTTGCTCCTATGGTCACCCTTTTTTTGATAGGACTTGCAATTTAATACTAACACATTATGCACTTTTCACGTGGGATTTCATTCTGGATTTTTTTGATTTAAAGATTACCGCCTACGCACCCTTACATATGGTCTCACACCATCTTCCTATTCTTCTCTGAAATGCCTTACACAGTTGTGTCAGGACGAAGGAAAAGAATATCCTTCAGCCACTAATATTTTAAAAAATTGTTCGTACATCGTTTATTTTGTTTTGTAAAGCTCTTTAAGCTTTACGGGGCACTCCCGAGTGCAGGTTACGGATTGCCTCGGGCGCCACCTCTGTTTAACGTGTGAAGGGCCACTTGCTCCGGGCAGCTTCAGTGGAGAAACAATACTCCAGGGGTCACTTATGGTTTTGACCGAAGCACAGGTGATCAGAGGAGGCAGGCTTTAATTGCCCCTACTGGGTTTGCTTCCTGGGTACTTGCTGCAAAAATAGCTGTAAACTTACAAAGCAATTAAGTTTCTCGACTGGGAGGAGTATATATGTCAAGTAAAACACCAAATATCGTTTGATATTATTTATTTCATAATAGCCAATTCAAAAAAAAGAAAACAGACAACTACAGTTACGGAAATATTATTATTCATCTTGTTCCCAAAACTGAAAGGGACAGGAAGAAGCAACACTCTTAGCAAAAGTCAAAAGCGGGGTAGTAACGGATGCAAAAGCGGGGTATTTACGTATACATAAGCGGGGTGGTTACGAATGCAAAAGCGATCGGGGTGTGCGGGTAGGGAGTTAGCGGTCAAACGAATCAACGGTATTACTGGCAGCTACGGCATACTCAAGCTTTATATTCAGCCAAAGCTCTACTTCCTAGGTTCGCAGTTCTCAGTCTTGTTAGATGCTTTTATCAAAAGTCTACTTCGGAACGATAAGCTACCCTATTACGGAATATCTGTCCTACGCGCCTGTCAATCAGAAATGTTTGTTTCACACTCTCTCGTTGACAGGGATCCACTCGGTATATCGAAAGCTACCTACGCGCCTGTTAATCAGAGATGATTGTTTCACACTCTCTCATTGACAGGGGTCCACTCGGTATATTGAAAGCTACCTACGCGCCTGTTAATCAGAGATGATTGTTTCACACTCTCTCATCGACAGGGGTCCACTCGGTATATTGAAAGCTACCTACGCGCCTGTTAATCAGAGATGATTGTTTCACACTCTCTCATTGACAGCGGTCCACTCGCTATATTGAAAGCTACCTACGCGCCTGTTAATCAGAGATGATTGTTTCACACTCTCTCATTGACAGGGGTCCACTCGGTATATCGAAAGCTACCTACTGAAAATATTTAGTTTACTCGGATACCGGACTAACACTTCAGACTGAGAACCACTTACCAATTATAACTCACTGGTATCCGTGACGGCTTCTTCGACTGCTGGTTCGCAACTGCCAGCTTGACTGAGCTCGGTTCGACGCCGCAACTGCGATTCGGCGGGCTTAGTACGATTTTTACTTACTTGAAAAGGACTCGGCTGGTATATTTGGGTCAACTACTTCTGGCTCGGCTCGTACACAACTGATTTCTCAACTGCCTTCCGTTTAGACGTTAGGTCTGGTCATCCCTTCTTCAGTTCAGTTGGGCCTGCGTAGCTCGTCGATCGGACTTGGCGACAATTTAAATATATTCCGTTCCTTCGGTGACGTCATCGGCCGGTCTCTCTGCTAGTCTTCGTGATACGGGCAGGATGCTTGCTCCAGCCAAACTGTCCTATCGTTTCACTTCTGTTTGTATCGCCAGCAGGCTTCGCATTCAATCGCGGAGAAGGGCTGCGCGCTGGGCTTTGGTAGGGAGATATCCAGGGATAATATTTATTATATCAGGGCGCGGGTATACGGGGGTTTCTGTTGACACAGGGATGATCAACCGAATATTCTCAACCAAAAATGGTATTTATATGTTTGTTATTAAGGGAGGCATCAATCAAATCATAAAAATTAAATGTGAATGTGTTGCTTCTGCCTACATTAGAACTATAAAATTAGTAACTTCGTTACACACCCTCCCCACTTCGGGAACATATACTCAATAGTGTATTTTCTAACAAAATGATATGGTCAAAAAGAAAAATAATATATATATATATATATATATAGGAAGGGTAGTCGTTGCTGACTAGTTAGGTATGGAACTAGTAAATAGTGGGGCTTTGCAGCAAAATCAAAGAGTACTACTTTAAAGTTTGTCCAAGCTTTCGGAAATTTAATAAATCATTTCCATCATCAGGGATAATCTTTGTTGAGATTGTGAGACACTCATTGTTGAATAACATCGCGTCTCACAATCTCAACAAAGATTATCCCTGATGATGGAAATGATTTATTAAATTTCCGAAAGCTTGGACAAACTTTAAAGTAGTACTCTTTGATTTTGCTGCAAAGCCCCACTATTTACTAGTTCCATATATATATATATATATATATATATATATATATATACCTATATATCCCGGTCAGGTGCCATACCCCTATGAGTGGTCGAACCCTATATTTCAGGGGCAGGTACGCCTGTTACAAAAAAAAACGGGTAGTCAAAATAATAATAAAAAAAATCTTCTTTGTCTCCTCTTCGCCTGAGGTCGAACGTGTTTTATCGACGGTGGTGTCTTCCATCGGAGGAGTGCCGACAGCCGCAATCCGGGCATGCCTCGTGCACCGACGAGTATGGGCATCGACATCGGGAACAGGGTCCATTCCTCCTTGACGCACTGGAGCAGTCTCGTTTGGCTGGTGGTGTCGGGGGGCCGTCACAAAGACAATTGCGGGACATAATGTTTCTCAGCCCACAGCGGGAACAAAATATGATGGGATGTCTTTGGCTACAGGTGCTGCGGGTATGACCTGATTGTCCGCATTTCCAGCAGAGGTCTTGATCCACTGGGAGATACATGGGGAGGGACCGAGTTAGTGCTAGATGACATCGCTCCTTGGCCCGGAGAATCTGCGATTCTGTCCAGAACTCATCCCGAAAAGGGTCCTCCTCGGGGTGCTCAAGAAAATATGGGTGGACGGGGCTATCTGTCCTGGGGGAGAGATAATGCGCGGGGTTAGTGGACCTTGCTGCGGACGGTTGGTCTTCTGGGAGTTTGATGACGGTGGCTGGTTGACTCACATCTGGTTCCGGTGCTGACCGTTCGGTCACGCCTAAGGTGTTATCGGCCTCCTGCATGGCATTCATAAGGGCGGCAGCCAGGTCGTCGGTAGCGGCTTCCATCGGGTCAATCGTTAGATCTAGGGTATCCATATTCGCTGTAACATACGGTTTTTGAAAATCTCATTTAAAAAAAAACAGAGCGTAAGAAAAAAAAAATAAAACAAAGGACGGTTTTGGGCAGGTGTTTGGTGGGTGAACATTTGTAGTCGTCCCAACAATAATAACAATACTAATAATTTTATCCATATTAATAACAACAAAAAAAAAAATTTAATTTCTTTAACAAACCAAAAAAAAATTAAATTCGATATTGTCATTGCGGCTATCTCAGCTTTCGCGAGGCGGGAGGCATATCCGCAAAACAGTCCCATCGGATGCCACTAGCCTACGTCGGCATTTGCCAGTCGGGTGGTCTAGGGGACGGAGGGAGCTTAGAGCGGCCCTAATATCGGGTGCCAAGGGTTAATTCGGAGGGGTTTCTTTAATGATGTGGACTAGGCGGTCCACTTCGGCCTGGGAGTTTCCCACTGGTTGGGGCACTTCCGGTGGTGGGGGTGACGGAGTCTGCTGTTTCGGTGATGGTGGGTGTGGTATTGGTGGTACAGGAGTATTCGTGACGGTTCGTGTTGGGCTTCGGGGCAGTGGCAGTAGTTCGGTTGGATTTAGGAAAGGGGTCTGGGGAAAAGAAAAACCGTCGGTCAGGAGCAACGGCATATCCCTTGGGTTTGGAGGGGAGATGGCGGTGAGAGGGTGTGAGAGCGATGTGCATAACGGCTGTATGCCAAGACTAGGGGCGGACAGGGGGGTGATTTGAGGAAGTTGGCGTGGGTGGTTCCGGGCCATAGGGGCCGGTCTTGTGGGGGCCCGTTCCGGTGCTTGGTCGGAGCTGCGTTGGCAGCGCTGGGTGAGTTCGCGTGCCAGAGCCCTGCATATGCGAAACTGGGTCGCCACCCGCTTGTGTCGTCTGGCCGCATCTTTCCGTGGGATCATGATGTCCTTCGGTGGTTCGGCTTTCCTTGGGGGTTCCCCGGGGCAACGTTTCGGCATTGTGAAGCTGAAAAGGAGTGTTAAGTATTATATCAGTTCCCGATCTGTGGCGTGAGCTGGACGCAGATCTTTGACATGAATACGCAAGAGTCGTTTGCCATTTTGACTCTTGAGGTTATAAACCACGGGTGACAAGACTTGGGTTACGGTGTATGGCCCGGAATATTTCGGACCGAGTTTCGCGGCAAAGCCTTTATCGGCGGAGGACAACTGATGCTCGCGTTACATTACCTGGTCTCCGATGTGACAGCGCCATTCTCGGCGTCTTAGGTTGTAATGTCGGCTTTGGGTAGTGAACGCTCTGGTTTACCCTCACCAACTCGAACGTTTCTTGGAGACGTTGCAATCGGACGGTATGCTGCGTAAGGACGCTTTGTTCTATATCTTCGGGAGTTTCCTGTTCCAACGACGGTGGTGTGCGATAGACGGCTTTCGGTACTTCTAGCTCTCTTCCAAAGTTGAGGAATGCGGGCGAGTGTCCGGTGGAGTCTTGACGAGCCGTGTTGATGGCAAACAGCAGTTCGGGCAGATGTAGATCCCATTTGCGGTGGTCTTGGTTACAGAATTGCGCAATCATTGTCTTCAGGGTCTTGTTGGCTCTTTCCACGGGGTTGGCCTGCGGGGTATACGGGGGAGTGCGACAGTGGTTAATGCCTAATTCTTTCAGCATTTCGTCAAACAGGTGTCCGGTAAACTGGGTACCATTGTCGCTGAGTACAGTCTTGGGACATCCGAAACGGGTGACTACCTCTTCATAGAGGGCCTGGGTGACGGCTTTGGCGGTGGCTTTGCGTACGGGTCGGCATTGCACCCACTTCGTAAACCTGTCTTGGAATACTACTAAAAACGTGTTTCCCTTCATGGAGCGGGGCAATGGGCCTATCAAGTCGGTGCTGACACACTCCCAGGGTCGGTGATTACGTGACGGTTGCATTTTGCCGGCTGGCTTCATCTGTGGAGTCTTGAATCTTCAGATAGGAATCATAACTGCGGACATATTTGGTGACATCCCGGAACATTCCTGGCCAATAATAATGAGCCGCAATCCTGGCGATGGTTTTTGCGATGCCCATGTGTCCAGCGGTAGGTGCATCGTGCATCTCTTTGAGTATGTCCAGTCGTCTCGTCTTGGGGACGCACATTTTCCACGGGTCAGCCAGTTCTGGTTCGGTGAGATCATGGGAGTCCCAGAAGTGTCGGTACAAGCGGTTTTCTCGGATACAGTAGTCGGGAAATGCCTCCGTGCTTCGCTCCACTTCCTCCTTCTTTTCGTACCATGAGCATCCGGTCAACTGTTCGACTATTTCTAGTCCTTCCATATCCTTTCCGGCGTCTTCTCGAGGTTCCCGGGATAAGGCATCGGCTACTTTGTTCAGCCCTCCGCGGCGGTATTTGATATCAAAGTCATACTGTTGCAAGACCATGCTCCATCTGGCAAGGCGTCCGGCTGGGCTCTTGATGGCATGAAGCCAACGAAGTGACTGGTGATCGGTGACAACAGTGAAGTGATATCCCTCCAAATAAGGGCGCAGTTTCTCAATGCTCCAAACTATGGCAAGACACTCCTTCTCCGTCACGGAGTAAGCTCGTTCGGTGGAAGTCAGGGATCGGCTGGCATAAGCAATGACATGTTCTGCTCCGTGGATGTTCTGAGTTAGGACGGCTCCTAGCCCTTGGTCGGACGCATCCGTTTGCAGGGTAAAAGGCTGGTCGAAGTTGGGACAGGTGAACACTGGTGCTTCTGTTAGACATGTCTTGAGCCTTCCGAAAGCCTCTTCCTGTTCCGGGCCCCAATGCCAGCGGTGGTGCTTCTTCAGCAAGCGGTGTAGTGGCGCAGCTACTTCGGAAAAGGCTGGTACGAATCGCCGGTACCATGAAGCCATGCCCAGGAAGCGTCTAAGGCTACGCACGGTGTTTGGGGCAGGTAATTCTAATATTGACGCCACTTTTTCGGGGTCCGTGCGGATTCCTTCGGATGTGACCATGTGTCCAAGGTATTTGAGAGACCTCCTTCCAAACTGACATTTTTCCGGATTAACACGTAGATTGGCGGCACGAAGGCGGCGGAAGACTTCTCGAAAATTGTCCAGATATTCTTCGAAAGTATTTCCTAGAACAATTATGTCGTCCAGATACGCAAAGTAGAACGGATCCATCTCAGGACCAATGATCCTGTCCATAAGACGTTGGAACGTGGCGGGGGCGGCATGCAGGCCAAAGAGCATAACGCGGAATTGATATAACCCTCTTCCTGGAACGGTGAACGTGGTGATGGGTTTGCTTTCTTCTGTTAGCGCAACTTGCCAGTAGCCTTGACGGAGATCAATGCTGGATATGTACCGGGCTCTTCGGAGTTTGTCCAGCACTGCGTTGATGAACGGAAGCGGGTAGGCGTCTTTTTCTGAGACGGCGTTGACTTTCTGGAAGTCTATGCAAAATCGGGGTTTACCATCTTTCTTTCGAACGATAACTACGGGGGAGCTCTACGGATTTTCTGAAGGTTCAATGATGTTCTCTTGCAACATTCGGTCTACTTCGGTATTTATCACTTCCTGCATTTTGGGGTTATGTGGCTGGTACCGCTGCTTGATGGGTTCTGGGTTCAGGAGACGGATCCTGTGCTCCACCAACGGTGTTACTCCATGAATCCCTTCAAATGTCGGTAATTCGTTCTGTAGGAAGGCTTGTAGGCGGACATTCTCCTCGGCAGTAAGCGTCAGCGGTGGTTTTGCCTCGGTGACTCCAATGGGGAAACAAGGAACGGGTCGAGTTTCCGCAGCTATGGGGCGTTGGTTCACCAAGATCTGGCCACTGCTCAAGTGCAGGCTAAATTGTCTCTTCTGGAGGATGTCCATCCCGATAACCATATCGGAGGAGAGCCCACATAGGTGACCAAATGTTTCCTCAAAACGGTGGTGGTCAAATTGAATTTCTACCTGGTACATCTTGGAGACTGGAACGGTTTTACCGTTTGCTAACCGTGCTGAACTTGTCAATGCTGGAACTTTTGGTGTTCCCAACAAGTCCCACTGCCTGGCTATCCTGTCTCCCACGTAGGAGATTACTGCGCCGGTGTCAATCAGAGCTTCAAAGGTTCCACCTGGAATGGTTACCAGAATATGGGGGCGGTTGTCTCGATGGTTGGAAATGTTGTACGGTACGGAGTAGTGGGGGCGGTCGGCTTCTTGAAAATTGGCCTGATGTTCTACGGAGCGACGAAGGCGGTTATCTTGGGTCGAAGGAACGGTGTTTGAGGCATCAGGAGGGCTTTGCTGCACAGTCCTCAGGTTGCTGCAGCGCCCTAGCGGTTTTCCGATCATGGACATGGGCAATCGCGGGACATGACTCCATCCCTCTTGCATCGAGAGCAGAATATTCTGGCGGCTGCTTGGCACTGGCTGCGGAAATGCCCGGTCTGTCCACATCGCCAACACTCTCGTATCAGTTAGACCACTAGTGACGGGGGTAGTGTTGCCTCTTGGACCAATGTGGGGGTGATTGTCCATACTCCTAACTGCAGGTGGAATCTCCGGGACGGTAATTCTGCGCGTTACCGGAGTCGTCCGGTACGTAGCGGAATGTGAAGGTGGGCCTCCTGGTGTTACCTGTTCCGACCTACCACGGAGAGGCTGTCTGTCCCTCTGAGCCTGCTCAATCTCGAACCGGAGCAGCTCGTAATCTCTAGTAACTCCGGAAAATTCTCTGACATTCGTAAAATCCGTTCTACGTATCTGACGGCGGAACTCTGGGTGGAGGTTTCGGTACAGCCAGTTCAATTCCTGATCTGGTGTGATTCCCCCATGCCGGCGCATCAGAGTTTGTAGGTCGGTAATGTATTCAGCCGAACTTTCTTGCAGGTGATGCACCCTCCTGCTGATGGCTACCACCAGGTCGATATGGTAAGTCACGGGAAAAAAAAAACTGCTGAAAGTCGGTACGGAAGACTTGCCAGCTGGCCCAGTGTTTGCGGTTATTCCTGAACCACAGCGCTGGCATCCCTTGCAGTAGTTCAGGCATGGCTTGCAGGAGGCGGTCTGGAGAGATGCCTTGAGAGTCTCGGATCTCTTCTATTCGTTCCAGAAAAGTGGCGGGATCTTGGGTTCCATCAAAGATATACTCCAGTCCCTAGTCCTCAGAGGCGGCAGCATGGGGCTAGTTGGCGGTCCTGGCTGGGGCTGGGTTGATTGGACTCCCACCAATGTTCCATGGAGTAAGCCCGGAATCATCTGTCCCCCTGCGTTCGTTACAGTGATGGTCGGTTGTGTTGCGGCTACTGTCGTAACGACAGACGTAGTTGGGAACACAAATGGCATCGTCGTGTTCGGAACAGGCGAAGCTCGGCCCTCTCGAATGAACTTAGCCAGGCGCCGTCTCTTCTCGTCAACGGTGCCAGCAGTATCCAGTCGAAACCGGGTCAATTCGGCGTCGAGTTCATCCTTCTTCAACTGGTAGATCCATCCTACTCGGATGTCGGTCGGTCCACCTCCTCCAGGTAGTTTCTGGTTCCCAGTGTTGCCGGCACCGCTGGCCTGGTCTTCAGTGGTATCGGATTCGTCGCCGGACATCTTTCCTCAATACTCAGTGAACGAATGTGTTGCTGGTTTCACAGTCAGGCACTTACTTCCCTCTTAATCGGCCTCTATCTCGGTTACAGTGCTTCCAATCGGTGAACGGATGATGGAAATAGCTTCGGCGTACCCGAAAACCTAATAAAAGAGGTGTCACAAGCTGGGATACCTCTTTTTGGACCGAAGTTGAAAATTTGTCAAAATGACAGCTCGGCGGTTTTTGACGTATTTTAATGTATTTTCACCTCAGGAAGCGTCTTGAAGCAGTTTTAGCTGGCTAATTCAACGGATTCAATATTTCTCCTCCAAATCAATTTTTACTCGACTTTCGGAAATCAGCGGACTCGGTATACCATAAAAAGGGTCCTTGCTCGGGCGCCAAATTTGTAAAGCTCTTTAAGCCTTACGGGTCACTTTGACTCCCGAGTGCAGGTTACGGATTGCCTCGGGCGCCACCTCTGTTTAACGTGTGAAGGACCACTTGCTCCGGGCAGCTTCAGTGGAGAAACAATACTCCAGGGGTCACTTATGGTTTTGACCGAAGCACAGTTGATCAGAAGAGGCAGGCTTTAATTGCCCCTACTGGGTTTGCTTCCTGGGTAGTTACTTGCTTCAAAAATAGCTGTAAACTTACAAAGCAATTAAGTTCCTCGACTGGGAGGAGTATATATGTCAAGTAAAACACCAAATATCGTTTAATATTATTTATTTCATAATAGCCAATTCAAAAAAAAGAAAACAGACAACTACAGTTACGGAAATATTATTATTCACCTTATTCCCAAAACTGAAAGGGACAGGAAGAAGCAACACTCTTAGCAAAAGTCAAAAGCGGGGTAGTAACGGATGCAAAAGCGGGGTATTTACGTATACATAAGCGGGGTGGTTACGAATGCAAAAGCGGTCGGGGTGTGCGGGGAGGGAGTTAGCGGTCAAACAAATCAACGGTATTATTGGCAGCAAGGGTATTACTGGCAGCTACGGCATACTCAAGCTTTATATTCAGCCAAAGCTCTACTTCCTAGGTTCGCAGTTCTCAGTCTTGTTAGATGCTTTTATCAAAAGTCTACTTCGGAACGGTAAGCTAACCTGTTACGGAATATCTGTACTACGCGCCTGTCAATCAGAAATGTTTGTTTCACACTCTCTCGTTGACAGGGATCCACTCGGTATATCGAAAGCTACCTACGAGCCTGTTAATCAGAGATGATTGTTTCACGCTCTCTCATTGACAGGGGTCCACTCGGTATATCGAAAGCTACCTACTGAAAATATTTAGTTTAATCGGATACCGGACTAACACTGAGAACCACTTACCAATTCTAACTCACTGGTATCCGTGACGGCTTCTTTGACTGCTGGTTCGCAACTGCCAGCTTGACTGAGCTTGGTTCGACGGCTAGGCTTGCCACTCCCCACCAGTCAAGGCGGACCGGCGCAACTGCGATTCGGCGGACTTAGTACGATTTTTACTTACTTGAAAAGGACTCGGCTGGTATATTTGGGTCAACTACTTCTGGCCCCGTTCGTACACAACTGATTTCTCAACTGCCCTCCGTTTAGACGTTAGGTCTGGTCATCCCCTCTTCAGTTCAGTTGGGCCTGCGTAGCTCGTCGATCGGACTTGGCGACAATTTAAATATATTCCGTTCCTTCGGTGACGTCATCGGCCGGTCTCTCTGCTAGTCTTCGTGATACTGGCAGGATGCTTGCTCCAGCCAAACTGTCCTATCGTTTCGCTTCTGTTTGTATCGCCAGCTGGCTTTGCATTCAATCGCGGAGAAGGGCTGCGCGCCGGGCTTTGGTAGGGAGATATCCAGGGATAATATTTATTATATCAGGGCGCGGGTATACGGGGGTTTCTGTTGACACAGGGATGATCAACCGAATATTCTCAACCAAAAATGGTATTTATATGTTTGTTATTAAGGGAGGTATGAATCAAATCATAAAAATTAAATGTGAATGTGTTGCTTCTGCCTACATTAGAACTATAAAATTAGTAACTTCGTTACAGTTTTTAGGGGCCCCGCTTTCGAAGAAGCAAATGAAACTTGAAATCAACTTATTTCTCTAATGCAGAAAGCTGGGTTCGAATTACGAAAGTGGTTCAGCAGTGACTCTGCACTCCTCCAGAGTCTTAATTATCTCATAATCCAGTAGCATTACAATGAATCTTTATTAAAAGTGCTAGGTCTCCAATGGAATCCATCCCGCGATCACTTCAGTTTCAATGTAAATCCGCGTGATAAACAAACTTGTACTAAACTGGTGATGTCAGAACTTGCCAGAGTATATGACCCGATGGGTTTCATCTCACCGGTTATGTTTTTCACAAAACACTTAATTCAACGATTATGGACCGCCAGAATAGGATGGGATGACCTTCTTTCAAACGAAATAGTTTTGATATGGAAATAGTCCATGTTAAAACTTCGCTTACTATCACAACTTCGCATTCCACGATTAGTGAATCCGTTTGACTCAGCAACCTTTGTTGCAAATGGGTGTCTTTCATGAAGGAAACCGTTCTGCTCGTCATATGGCAATATATAAATACAAAAAACAATCTTTCCGATATTGCGTCACGCAGTATGTTACCTTCGGCATTTTTAGCGTACAAATTTCGGTTTTTTGGTGTGCCTATTCTTCACGAAACTATTTTACTGGTCTCTTCTCCCTCGCCAAACTTAACGCCTCCCATTGAAGAAGAAAAAAAATACGTTTTTTCGTTGCCTCTCCTACGGAAAATTTCATTGAAAAATTGATCAGTTATTATTCAACGTTTTGTACTGTTCAACGCGCTTCATTTCCAATTCAAAAAAGTTTACTGACAAGCGATCAGGTAGCTTGGAAGTATCAGAGCTACAATCCGCTTTGGTGTTGTTCATAAAATTCACCCAGCAATCACATTTTGCTCAAGAATAGGAAAATAAAACATTTTCTCGTCCCTTAAGGAAATTAGATGTTTTTCCATACGATCAAGGAATTCTTGGTGTTGGTGGACGTCTCCAACACGCGAATGTAACTCACAATGCCAAATATCCTTTTCTACTTTCGCGTCAAAACCGCCTTACAACTTTGCTCATTCAGCATTATCATTCAAAAGATTTTCATTGTGGTTTTCGTACTACGCAGTTGTTAATTTCACGAACATTTTGGATTATATCCTCAAAGAGAACCATAAACTCAGTTTTGCCAAAATGTATTCGCTGTTGGAAAGATAATCCTGCGAATTATCAGCCCCCAATGGTTCACTGCCCGCGTTCCGTATTTTACAAGTCAAACCATTTTACACTCTGGAGTTGATTTTGGGGGACCCTTCTTGGTTACTCCTAGTCGCAACGGAGGAATAAAAACTAGCAAGTCTTACTTATGCATCTTCGTATGTTTCCCTACTGAAGTGGTTCATGTGGAACTTGTCAGTGATTTGTCGGCAGAAACATTTTTAGCAGCTTCACAAAGATTCGATGCTCGTCGTGGGCGTGTTTCACACCAGTATTGCGATAATGCAACGAATTTTGACGGAGGCAGCCGAGAGCTCAAATTAATGCGAGCCGCTGCCAATCATGAAACGATAACTTTTCGATTTTCTTCCTTGTCGGGGCCGCATTTCAATGGACTCGCTGAAGCAGGAGTCAAGTCTGTAAAAACTATTCATCTAAGGTCTTTGAATACCAAATTCTAACCAAAGAAGAATTTTACATGATTTTGGCATTGATTGAATCAAGCCTAAATTCACCCCTCCTGACCCCCCATTTCATCCGATATCGAGGATATCAACGCATTAATGCCCGGGAACTTTCTGACGCTCGAACCTCTTTCTGTTTTTTCTACGCCTGATTTCACTTCATTATCAGTGAATAGATTATCGAGATGTCAACTGATTCAGCGCCTTCAGCAAGATTTCTGGAAGCGTTGGCAGCGTGAGTACCTCCAAACGTTGCAACAACGTGGTAAGTGGTTAGATCCAAGTAGGCCCCCCGAAATTGGTACGCTGGTACTAATTAAAGACGATAATCAACCGCCATGCCACTGGACCCTAGATCGAATTATCAGTTTACACTATGGGGATGACAAAATCCCACGTGCGGCTACCGCAAAAACGTCTTCAGGAGAATTGAAGAGGCCACTCGTGAAGCTGTGTCCACTTCCGTTCAGCTAAAAAACCAATTTGCCTATGCGGGCATCTCAATCGTTATGTGTGTGTACGTAGGTGTTCCGTTTAAGTAAAACTTGGGGATTCAAGTTTATTTTATTTCATTTTACTTTATTGAAATTACTTTATTTTACTTTATTAAAAAAAAAGTGCAAAGTGCATTTTGTTGGGGCAGAATGTTGCAGAAACTCAATATTTTGGGAGTTTAATTTATTTATACTTTTGAACTTAAAGTTTAATTTGATTTATCGCGTGAAAATAGTACTAGGATTTTTGTTACTCCCACCCTGTAGTCTATTCACGGTCATATCGATCCGAAATATCACCGGCATTTTGCTCCTTCATCATTTAGTTAGTCCTAAATATCTTCATTTTCAACAATACAAAAATCGTGCGGAAAAGTAAAAATCGTACGGAAAAGTAAAAATCGTACGGAAAAGTAAAAATCGTGCGGAAAAGTAACTTTTCCGCATGATTTTAAATCGTACGGAAAAGTCCAACTTTCAAAACGAAAAATCGTGCGGAAAAGTTACTTTTCCGCACCCAGTCACAATTGGAGTCCTTAGACTTGGAGAATAGTAAACATGTTAGGATAGATTCAGGTATAAATAAACTTCCTCAGCAAGATGTGATGGATGTGAGTTATCCTCGGGTAGAAATGTATTTAGTGAATAATCTTAATTTTGAAAATAAATATGAAAATTCCGATTTTGGTCCATTCAACATATAAATTGAATCAATAGATAAAACAGGCTATTTATCTAGTTTAGCGGTAGGAAAAATCTTCCACAAAAATTCACATTATAACCCTAGCGATTTTGAAAGGATAGGAAAAAATAGACTGCTTATTTCATTCAAAAAATTTCAGGAGGCGAACAAGTTGCTGGAAGATAGTCACTTTCTCAGCTCTAATAATTACAGGGCTACCATTCCGAGTAACTTGATTACTTCCAAAGCAATAGTAAAGAATTTTGACATTGCCATCTCGGAAGAAGAAATTTTACATAACCTTAAAACTATTGATAATAGAAAAATAATTCATGCAAGAAGATTAAAAAAAAAAATTCACACAGAAGGAGGTAGTCCTAAATATTCCTTCTGGTGATCCTAGTGACTTTTCGTGGGAAAGCGCCCCCTGTCAAGGTATATATATTCTCGTGTTCTTTTCTAACTGAAAACTACTATTCTCCAGTCATACAGTGCCATAACTGCCTGAGGTATGGGCATACAAAAGCCCTATGCAAAGGTAAAATAAGATGTCCCAAATGTTCAGGGGAACATGAATTAGAAAAATGCAACTCAATAAAATTTTCTTGTCTTTTTTGCGAAAAATCCCATCTCACTAATGAACCAGATGTTTCTTTTAAAAACAGGGTATGTCCGGAATTTCTCAGACAAATATCGATCAAACTTTTAATGGGTGAAAAAAACATATCTTTTTTCGAAGCGTCTAAATATATTCCCAATATAATTCCTAACACTACTATAGAAGTAGATAATAAATACAGATTTTATGTAACAAATTACCCTGAACTACCAGAAAGTGATAATCCTTTATCTCAATCTCAAAATGAAAGGACCCCCTCTCGTATAAATCAGTCTCAAAGCTATAATAATATAGCCAAACATAACAAAATAACTCCATCACAAATTAAAGAAGTACACTCTCCTTTCAAAAGAGGATATGAGGACAATCATAAAGAATGCCTCATCAATCCAAATGGCCAACATAGGGTGACACCATCGGTGTTCAATCTCAAAAACTATAATCTAGGGCATCCTCCCCCGGATGTAAAACAAAAAATGAGAGATGATATTATCAAAATGTCCTCTTATTTCCCAGAACTCTTTCTCGAATCAATTAAGGAATTTATTCCTCATAGTAACAGTAATAATATAGTATTTTCAGACGAAGAAGCTTCCTTATGGCATCAGTGAAGGTAATAAACTGGAACATAAGAGGCCTCAACGCAAATAAAATAAACTTAATTAGTCTTATAGAAGAATATCACCCACATGTTATATGTATTACCGAAACCTGGTTAAAACCTAATTCATATACAAAAATTAAGGGTTAAAACCTCTATACACATAATAGAGATGGGGGGGATCAGGGATCCTCATCAAAAAAGATATCACTTGTACCAAATCAAATATAAATTTTCAAATTCCACACAGAGTGAATTTAGTGGGAATCAAAGTGAATAATATAAATATTTATTCTATGTATATATATTCCCCCAGATATTACAGTGGATGTAAATTTCTGGAAAATTTAATTGTCATCATAAGAATTGGGGAAACTCTATTACCAATAGGAGAGGAGGAGAGGTTACTTTGTAGTTAATAATGATTTAATAATAATAATGATCTTATTATATCTTCTCCTATAATATACAGGGATGTAATATATTGTAAAACCCTAGAGGACACACTTGGGTCGGATCATTTTCCAATAATAGCTGAAATAACATTAAACAACCCCAATACTCAAAATAGCAATGATCATATCGCTAAAACATTTTATAACTACAAAAAAAAACAGATTGGGATAAATATCAACTAATTATAGAAAAAATAGAGATTTCCTCTTATAATGAACTCGTTCAAACTATGAGATGGGGCCTTTCTCAATAATCAACTTGACATAGATAACCAAACTTTTTGTGAACTGTTACTTGATAAGTTCTGCCCAAATGATGTTCAAAGACCACCAATCTTAGTCGAAACTATTGAATGTAATAAGGACATAAATTATATCTTTACGGAAAAAGAGGTTAGATGTGTCATTGAACACAAGAAAGAAGGGTACATCTACTGGAAAAAATTAAATCTCTTATAAAATGATTGAAAAACTTCCTAAAAAAGCATTTAATACAATATTTGGATGAAAAAAATAAACTTACCTGAAGAATGGAATGATATTATATTAATTCCAATATTAAAACCAGGAAAAGATCCTAATGAGATCAATAATTTTAGACCCATTGCTTTATCATCATGCTTTAAAAAAACCTTTTGAGTTACTAATTAAATACTGATTACAATGGTGGATAGAACATAACAATATACTACCTTACAACCAATACGGCTTCAGGAAGGAAAAAGGTTCGACAGAAGCACTTTTTGACTTCTACATGGACTTACAAATTAGCAAATTAAATTAAAAAAAACTGTAGCAATCTTTTTGGACATTCAGTCAGCTTACGACAATGTTATTCCGGAAATATTAATTTCACATTTAGGAATAAATATTAAGATCATCTTTAATCTAATTAAAGAAAAAGTAATTTATGTTAAAGATAAAAACGGTCAATTGAGGGGACCTAGAAAAAGTTTCAAAGGAATATTACAAGGCTCCGTATTGAGCCCGATTTTATTTAACCTTTACACAATAACCATTTGGGATGCCATTACTCCACATTGCAATTACATACAATATGCTGACGATATCACCTTATATAAAGATCATAAAAATTAATTGATTGCAAAACATCACACTGACAGGGCTATTATATCTCTTGAAAATTGGTTGGAAGGACATGGCATGACAATTTCAACTGAAAAAACCAAAAGTATAATTTTCTCCAATTCCCATCATCATGAAAACCTAAATATTGAAATTTCGAATCAAATAATTACTCAGGTGGATCATCATAAACTTCTCGGACTTAGTTTCGATAGAAAAATGACTTGGAAAACTCATGTTAATGAAACATTTAATAAATGTATTAAGATCCTAAATATTCTCAAATATTTAGCGAAAGTCAGCTGGGGAGCAGACCCCAAGATTATGCTAAATATTCATAAGGCACTGATATCTTCAAGAATTGACTACTGCTTGATTATATATGGTAATACTAGTAAATATAATATCAGAAAACTATCTAGTATACAATTCAAATCTATTAGAATATGTGTGGGGCTGATGAACTCACACCTACTAATGCCATTTTAGTTGAAGCAAATCAACTCCCTATCGACCTCCAACAAAATTTGACTACCCTCAAATTCATTATTAAACACTTATCTGTACAATCAAACCCAAGTATAAAAAAAATTCGGGCTTTTGAAGTAGCGGTCAGAATTTCTAAATCAAATAGTATGAAAGCATGTATATTATATTCATCTATTCGAGAATCATCGATTCCCCCCTACAGTCAAAACAAAATGATTTTCACTGATGGTTCCAAAACTGCGGACAAAGTTTCGTTTGGAATATTCATCCCTCATAAAAATTTATCAAAAAGTGGAATGATTCACCCGAAATCCTCTATTTTGACAGCAGAATCAACAGCAATTTTCATTGCATTACTTTTAATTAATGAAGAACCTGATAATTATTTAATTCTTTCTTACTCGAAAAGGGTTTACAAAGTAATCAGATAAAATCTACCATCAATATGTGGTATCTGAAAATAAAAGAATTATGGATAGAACAACAAGCCAGAAACTTCAACATTAAGGAATGCTGGATTCCGGGACATTGTAATATCGACGTTAATGAAAAAGCGGATCAACTTGCAAAAAATGCAACTATACCATATAAATTGGAAAAAATTCAGTATATTGACTTAATATCATATAATAAGGAAATAATCAGAAATAAATTTCAACAATTCTGGGACCATACCTCAATTAACCAAGGATCCAGACTTAAAGGCATTCAACCAAATATACAAAAGAAACCTTGGTTCTGTACTAGTCAATCCTTTCCCCGAGGGTCACTTACGTCCATCATAAGATTAAGATTAGGCCACTGTTGTGTTCAGACTCATTTACATAGAATCGGGGTTATCGATAGCAACTTATGTGATTGTGGGAAAGTAGGAGATATAATCACTTCCTTTTTGAATGTGAAAACAACAAAACTAGTATAGATATACTATATTCTGATTTATCATACAGAGAAATTTTACCCCCATTTTCAGATCAAATCGTACTTAGAGACTTGAATCATGAAAAAATCAAATTACTAAGCAAATTTTTTGAAAGAAGTAAAATTTCAATATGAATTAATTATTTAAGCTAATATTATATGGAAATTCCACTACTAACTAAGGGCTACTCTCTTATGTATTTGTTTTCAGTGTTTTGAATTATACCGATACCTGTAATTGTGTTAATAGACATTACTTCCTACTGACAAAAATAACTTCATCCTTTACAAATTATCCTCCATAACAATCAAAGAATACCGGATCTGGTGAAATTGATACCGCAAGGAGTCAGAAAACCAAAAAAGTAAAAGAAGAAGAAAAAGAAGGGGTCGCTATGATGTAGCGTGGATATCATTCGCATACAATCCATAATTCTCTATAAAATGTTGAATTGTGGTCTGTGTAAACATTGAATTATGTGTGTCCCTGGAGTAGCTTTGAAAAGAAGTCGTTTTGAGGTTATTATGACAATAAATCTATGAGGTTCTAATGGATAGAACTTTAAACGTTTCAGCGACTACATATCGAGTTTATGTAGTGAAATTTTATCAAAAGATGAACTTAGTCGGATTGACTACAATATGTATCTAGAATTTGTTTGTTTTTGGTGGTTATTCATGAAAAATTCAATATAGCTCAACAAAATAATGACAAAGCAAAAATATAATCTGCCTTGGAAGCGAACTGGCGCATATAGAACAATTTTGAGAAAACATATAGAGGGACGAGTCCTTAGAAAAATTAATTCTAACAATTATGAACTCTTCTAGTTTATTAAAGGACCCCGCACAAATTAAATGGGAAATGGATCCCCGTCGAATTGGCTGAAATTTGGATATGTTTTAGTTTATACCCTTCTGATCAAAAGTCTGCATTTTTAGGTAAGGTAGGTTGCAACTAGTGCAGATCTTCCAAGCGATCACATTTGATTTTGACCCTGTATGATGGCTATGATTTTGTTTGTGATTTATTCGAGTAATAAGTCTCGGGGTAAATCGCCCATTACATTCGTAACAAATAAGAATGTTTCTTAAAGCCATATTATTCCAAATAATGGGAGTAAAAGAATCTTCAAAACATTAGCTTTCGTAGAAACTTGACATTTATCGATAATTCAGAAATTGTTATTATTCCTGTTATTATTCCATTACACAGGGTCAAAATCAAATGTGATCGCTTGGAAGATCTGCACTAGTTGCAACTTTTGACCTTCGATACCTAAAAAACTGTCCATTTTCAGGTCTCGAGCCAATAGAGACTTTTGATCAGAAGGGTATAAACTACGACATATCCAAATTTCAGCCAATTCAACAGGGATCCATTTCACTATGACCACTCAACGAAGTAATAATAATATCCAATCCAACCCTTCTACGACTGACTTTAAGTCTATATTTGCGATTCATTGCGACTACTTTGCAACGTCGAAATGACGTCCCAAAAGTGCGCCTTTTTGCCGTATAAGCTTACATTTCGACGTTTGAACTTATTACAGGGCATAAGAGCGTTTCAATCAAAAACTGTCATGCCACTCTCAAAAAATTACCGTGCTCCGTTTCGCATCGAACGGCAATCTATAACTTTCAGTTCTAAGTATACAAATTGCAATTGAAATGTTTCCCATTTGAACCTATCCAGAGTAGTGTTCTTCTGAAGAAAGGTATGTCATTGAATGAACTGTATTTATGTTGTGTGAAGTGAGACCGCCGATTATTGATAAGGGTGCGTTTCAAAGTAGTCGATGCTTCGTTGCAAACGGGGTGTTGTAAATGACGAGCGAAAAATCGCGGCACTTTGAAACCAATCCAGCCCATAATATCCGTTCTCTTGCGTATCGATCGCCCACCGAAGAGTCACGGAATCGGATTCGGCACATAGGTACATGGTTTTGTGGAAACCGAAAATGTTAAATCCGATGCGACTTCCTAGAAGGAATAGGTCAATGATAATGAAACATTTTTTTTCCAAGAATATCAAAATTATACTTTTATAATTATGGCCCGAAATATACAATTTTCAATTTTCCTGTTATTTTTTTGGTGAACTGCAGTGTATTTTCAAATAATATTGAAGTGACAGTTTATATTCGAGTACCTGCACTAACTGCATTTATTTTATTAAGAAGACATCATGAAAATGAAATGTATTGCCAACCAGTTTTTGGCATACTTCACTATTATTCAAAGCACTCTTGATTCATATATTTCACATCCGAGTTCTCAAATAATATATTTCAATTGATTTTTTCAATGGCTGAATTCATTCAGATTCAGAAGATAACTGATTATTGTGTTTTTAAATAAAAACTTGTCCCATAAGCTTTAGGACTGGCGTCAGAAAACCCATGTAATTCGAAATGTATTACTTCATGTAGAAGATATAATAAACGGGGAATATTAATATTATTGAGCCCAAGAATATATTTTGAAAATGCTTCCCATTCATCACATAAATCTGGAGGTAGAGTATCATCCCAGTCTAGTTTTCGGTTCCAAATATTTTTCATTCATATTTTTCCAAGTACTATGACTGGACCTATAAAACCTAATGGATCGAATAAGCTTGCAATGTATGAAAGTACAATTCTTTTTGAAAGAGGTCTATTTTCCTCGACAAGAAAGCTGCGAACCTTGAAAATGTCCAATGAAGGTTGCCAAGAGATGCCCAAAACCTTATTCAAATATATGTCTGCATGATTGTCTATCTCTGCTTTCGAACCTATCCCTCTTGATGAACTCTGAACCTCATTATCGGTGTGTGATTGAGTAGAATCTTGAACCTTGAGAAAGTCGTTAACATTAGATACCCACTTATGTAGTTTGAAACCTGCTAAAGCCAACAAATCTATCAACTCATCACGTAGTTTCTTGACCTCCTCGAGAGAATCAGCTCCTGCAAAAATGTCCTCCACGTAACACTGATTTAGTAGCGCCTGTGAAGCTTGTGGATAGGAAATTGATCGATTATGTGCGAGTTGAATCAAATACCATGTTGAAAGAAATGGAGCGCAGTTTGTACCATAAGTAACTGTTTGTAGTTCGATACACCTCAGTTCATCGTCTGGATTATCGCGCCATAAAATATTTTGTAAATGACTATGATCGGGGTGTATAAGTACCTGCCTAAACATTTTGATTAAATCAGTTGTGAAAACATACCTAAAAGTTCGAAACCTGCATACAATATCAAACAAATCTGACTGAACGGTGGGACCTTTATACATAACATAATTCAATGAAATGCCTGTTGTGGTCTTCATTGATCCATCGAACACAACTCTCAACTTTGTACTTACGTTTTCTTCCTTAAGTACACAATGATGTGATAAAAAATATTTTTTGTTTAAATTCTTAGTTTTCATTTCCAGTTGAACATACCTAGCATGATTTAGATTGATATATTCATTTATGAATGCCTTATACTGAAAGCGCAAACTTTCATTATTTTATCCAACACATGACAGTTATGACTGTCATTATTAATGTCATTTTAGAGAAGTAAACTATCAAATAACACACTAGTGAGTTATAATCCATAAGTCACTAGTGAGTGAGTATTGATTTTCTATTGCTTTTCTATCTTCAAGCTCAAGGTCAATATCCTTCCCATCAATAGCATCTTCTATTTCTTTTTGAACTGAATCGTAATCATCGAACGCCTTTACTAATAGAGATTCACGAATAACTAATTCATTGACATCTATGTTCGAATCTGACGTGAGAGAATTGACGAAATTTTCAATACGAGTAATCGTTCCCTTGTAACGACCCCTTGCCCTATTTTTTGTGAGCTCATATTACCTACCTTTTTCTACTTACTCCGTGACGATTATGTTCCTTTTGGGTTAAAAATAATAATAAAAACGTTACTACAACAGTGATCACCTGAAAAAATATCAAATTTCAATTGAAATATAAATTCACACAAATCTTGACAAACGTCAAAAAAATCTTTTAGGAAGTAAGAAATAGAAAGTATCTAATAATTATCACTTTCAATAAACCAGAAAAATCTTCACTATCGATTGTACGAACGAACGAACGAACGTTTCAAATGGAATTTTGGAAAGCAGTTGAACATATACTGAAATGTGACCTTGGTTGGAAGATTTCCTTTCTACCCTTCCTTGCTGCAATTCTTGTAGTGGAGACTGAATACCTTTCCACACCAAAATATCCTTGTAAGAACTTGAGATAATTTCTAGAATGATTTTTCCTTTTCCTTGTAATAGAATGATGTGAGACTCTGCTTCTTCCTTTCTTCCTTGAACTTTTATCTCATTCCAAAGATATGACCGTTACCAAATCCGGCTCACATGGACCAAATTGTGTGTGAATTGACTTCTTGGTTCTCCTTATAGATGTGGACTGTATATATCATGTATTGAACGGAGTTTCCAAATTGTAATAATCCTTTAGACCTTGTAAAGTAGTACATTCATTCAAATTATCTCGTATTGAAATCTTACAGCAAAAATTATATGTCAATAAAGTTGTTTGAATCAATAACTCCTATAAGATTTTCACCCTGTATTCGTGAGTTCAGTCCTGCTCATCTTTGATGACTTGATTCCGTGAACTATTCTGTTCGTTTTGTTTTTTGGGTTGTTTAAAAAAAAGATATTCTGATGAAACTTGTCAGATTGACATATAATTTCTGCTGTAAGATTTCAATACGAGATAATTTGAATAAATGTACTACTTTACAAGGTCTAAAGGATTATTATGATTTGGAAACTCCGTTCAATACATGATATATACAGTCCACATCTATAAGGAGAACCAAGAAGTTAAGTCACACACAAATTGATTATTATACAACCTTTTTTCCAGTGAGAGAAATCTATATTTAGCCATTTCGAATGATTGCCTAAATTCAAATTTTCAATGTCATCTTTGAGGGGTAATTTTTATTTAAGAACAATCCACTTAAACAATAAAGTGACTTTTCCAATAAAATTTTCGAAACTCGTGCTATGGTGTGACTCTCAAATTGTTTTATGTTGGTTACAAGATGTACCAACAAGGTGGACAACATTTGTATGTAATCGAGTGTTAAAGATACAAGAGCTTACTCCTAATGCAAAGTGGTAGCATGTATCTTCTGATCAAAATCCTGCTGATCACATTTCACGTGAATTGAATCCAATATCTTTGATACATTGTGAACAGTGGTGGTACGGGCCAGATTTCCTTAATGAATATAATTTGGAATTAAATATTGATTCCACTATAAATTTTGAATCTCTTCCTGAACGAAAATTGATTACTCTCAACTCTTCGACTGATTGTTCGAATGTGATGGAAATATTCTCGAAATTTTCGAAATTCCGTCTGCTTCAACGAACAATAGCTTATTGTCTGCGTTTCGTAAATAATGGTTCAAGAGTCAAAAGAAAACTTAATGGTCCTCTTCACATAGATGAATTACAAAACTCTCTAAATGTTATAGTTAGGTGTATTCAAGGTCATCATTTCACAAAAGAAATTGAAGATATAAAATCAAAAATTTCCATAAAATCAGGTCCTCTAGCACAATTAACTCCTTTTCTCGATGAGAAAGGTGTACTCCGCGTGGGAGGAAGGTTATCTCAGTCCAGCCTTTTTTTTTCACAGAAACATCCTATGATTCTACCCCCAAGGAATCATGTAGTTATATTACTTTATAGACAGGAACATTTGGATTTATATCATGCAGGACCACAAACTATTCTCTCTCATCTCAGGTTGAGGTATTGGCCTATTCATGGTTTGAGACCAACAAAGAGGGAAGTTAAGAATTGTGTCACTTGTTTCAGGTTCAGAGCATCCTCTGCTCAACAAATAATGGGTTCTCTACCTTCAGATAGAATTTCAATTGTACGTCCTTTTATGAATGTAGGAGTTGATTTTGGTGGCCCTATAGCAGTGAAAGAATCTTGCCTTCGAAAATCAACTATTTCCAAGGCATACATTTCATTATTTGTATGTATGGTAACGAAGGCAGTTCACCTTGAACTTGTTTCTAGTCTATCCACAGAAGCATTTCTTTCAACACTAAAAAGATTTATAGCTAGGCGTGGATGTCCCAAAATCATATTCAGCGACAATGGGACTACTTTTCAGGGTGCTAACAACTCACTTAGGCAGCTTTACGATTTTTTTCGACGGAATAAAGACTCTGTTGAAGAATTTTTAACTATTAGGGAAATATAATGGAAATTTATTCCACCCAATAATCCACACTGGGGAGGATTATGGGAAGCTGGAATAAAATCTACTAAATTTCGTCTTAAATGGGTTATGGGAAATAATGTTTTAAAATTTGAAGAAATTACAACTCTACAGATTGAAGCCATTTTGAATTCGAGGCCTCTTTCACCCATTTCAACAGATCCATATGACTATACCTGTCTAACACCTAGTCATTTTCTGATAGGAGAATCAGCACTATCTTTTCCAGAAAATGATATTTCAAGTATTCCGGACAATTATCAGAAAATTAGACAACTTTTTTGGAAACGATGGTCCACAGAATATTTGAATAGACTTCAACATAGACCAAAATGGATAAAGGAATGTGAGAATCTAAAAGTAAATGATTTAGTTTCAGTAAAGGAAGATAAAATTCCACTAATTGAATGGCGATTAGCTCGAATCATAGAGGTAATCCCAGGATCGGATAAAAGGGTTCGTATCGTGAAAATCCGTACATCAAATGGAATTTTCACTAGACCCATAACAAAATTATGCCCACTTCCATTTTGTTCTGATAGAATAAATCAAGTCGGTGGGGAGGTTGTTTGAATCAATAACTCCTATAAGATTTTCACCCTGTATTCGTGAGTTCACTCCTGCTCATCTTTGATGACTTGATTCCGTGAACTATTCTGTTAGTTTTGTTTTTGGTTGTTTAAAAAAAATAGATATTTTGATGAAACTTGTCAGATTGACATATAATTTTTGCTGTAAGATTTCAATACCAGATAATTTGAATAAATGTACTACTTTACAAGGTCTAAAGGATTATTATAATTTGGAAACTCCGTTCAATACATGATATATACAGTCCACATCTATAAGGAGAACCAAGAAGTCAATTCACACACATATTGGAAACCAACATTTGGAAATATTGATATAAGAAAATATATATTAAAGTTGGTATATACAGTGTGGGCCATAAGGTTTGCAGCATAAGAAGAAAAATGTATAATCAGATTTAGAAAAAATACGTTATAGTGGGTCGTTTCTGCATATTGGAAAACCAAATAATCGTTTTTGACATACGTCACGTGACAACCAATACGGTTGCAATTTGGAAATAGAATATTACGTAACAAGTGTTGTAAAAGGCATATTATGCACGAATGGAAAAATTACGCACTCACCGCTACGAGGCTTCGTGTGTAATACCATGAGTGCGTAATCGCTTTACCTACGGCCATATACAGGATGCCGTTTCCGAGATCCAATAATTCACATTTTTTTTTGGTGTGTTGGCATCGACTGCTATTGTCATTAGCCACGTGTTCTAGGTAGGCCTTGGTACTAACTCCATACGCCACCTTAGGAGCAGCACTGTTAATTATTAAGGCAGCAGTTAATTATTATTATTATTATTATTTGTAAAATCATCTTTTTCTAAAAGAGACGCCTATACAGATGGGCTTGAAACGCAAAACAAATACAAAATTTGATCCAAATCATCAGAGCCGTTTCGGACATCCACAAATTCATATTATTATTATAAGTAAAATCACGTTTTTGCATAAAAAGCACCTATATAGATGAACTTGAGTAGCAATACCTTATTTAAATACAAAATTTGATCCAAATCGTTGAAGCCGTTTTCGAGATCCAAAAATTATCATTATTATTATTATCAGTAAAATCGTGTTTTTCCAAGAAAGACGCCTATATAGATAAACCTAAAAAGAAAAACCCTATCTACATACAAAATTTCTCCCAAATCGATTAAGCCGTTTCTGAGATATATCAAACTGTGCGTTTTGTTTACGAAAACTGTGCGATTTGTTTACCGTGTGTAAGGAGCTATTTACTGAGGCTGTGAGTCGTGTGTTTTTGCCTATTTTCTGCAGTGGCCGTAGGTAATGGATATTTACGATATAAGTGTCGTAAAGATTCATATTACGATATGAGATGGAACATTTGACCCATCGATTATCGTAATATGAATTTACGACACAAATATTGTACAATATTTCACCTACTATCAATAATGTTAATTATTTACTCAAAATTAGTCAATAATCCTTAAATTAATGATATTAGAATCATGCAGCAAGCAAGCGTTGCTCCCATTTTTGATTTATTTTTCGAACTCTCAACTTTGACACGTTCATTCCAATTTAGTAAAATTTCATCGACATTAGTTCAGACCATTAGAGAATAGATTCAGATATAAAATCCGCTACAAATTAAAAAATTCAAACCTTATTACCTGATAAATCCCGCGATAGATATTCAAATTTATAATAAATTAGTTCTTATTATCCTTTTCCATTAAATAGACTGACACTTAAAAAGAGAAACAAATGAATTTCACTTTACCGCACTAGATAATTTGTAAATATAGCAAAACATTATTTGAGAGAGTTGTTTATATTTCAATTTTATTCAATATTTTTTATTGATTAAACAAACGCTGCTTTATTGTTTACACCTAATATTTAAGGATCATTATGAACTTATGTGATCAATAAAATGGTCTTAGATTCTTTCCCAAATGGTAGTGCAACATTTTAAAAACTAGTTTTTACTGTGACTCTTGTTGTTGCAATAGTTCCTATCTTCCAAACTGGTCAGATTTTCATACCTTTTTTAAATTTGAAGAGTTCACATAGGACACTTTTCTCGACCGCGATCAAGTTTTGTGGGAAAAGAAGAAAAACAATATGTATTCCACAGTACAACGTGAAATGCTTGAGATTTTCCATCTAAGCTACCTAATTTTTATTATTTTCTAGAAAAATACCTTCTTTTTCCACAAAACTTGATTGCGGTCGAGAAAAGTGTTCTCTGTGGACTCTTCAATTCAAAAAGGTATGGAAAAATCGGACGAATTTGGAAGATTACAACAGCAAGAGTCATAGTAAAAACTGGTTTTTGGAATTTTGTACTACCATTAGGTAGCAAACCTGATAAGTTTCCTTTTATTGATTACATAATTATATAATGATCCATGAAATTTTGAAAAAAGCAGCGTTTCCTGAATTAATAAAAAAATATTTAGGAAAAATTGCGATTTTCAATTCTTCCAAATATGTTTTTTAAAGCACCTTTCTCAAATAACTTTTTTTGCTATCTGTACAAATAACATTTGCCAATGAGTAATGAAATTTTCCAAATTGCCGCTATATTGGTGGACACGTCAATGATTACTATGTTTTCCAATATGCAGAAACGATACCATACAACGTATTTTTTCTAACTCCATTGATAAAAAAAATTCCCATATGCTGCAAACATTATGGCTCCCACTGTAAAATTAATTTCCACACCACATCATCCTATTTTTTTAATTGTGACTGTTATGCAAAACAATGGTATTTGTTTTTTATTAATTTTTGTCCGATGCCACAATACTTTTTTTTACCCCTGAACAAACACAATATATGTATATATATTGTTATTGTATATATAATAGTAATAGTAATGGTAATAGTAAAATTTTAATGAGATGATGAGTAGTGAAATGAAGTTGAAAATATAATTTTATTTTTTTTGTATACATGAATTTCTGTTCTTTTCTTTAGTTCTAATGAAAGTAGTTAGCAAGTAGTAGTAGTAGTAGTTAGAAATTAGTTATTCTTTTGCTTGTATTTGATATTAGTAAAAAGTAGTTTTTAGTAAAAAGAAGATAAATTATAGTATTCAAACAGTATTTCAGAATGCCCCCGGCCAAATACTTACTCTCTTTGCTTTTAGATATTACCTTTCTTTCTCTCTTCAGGTCGTCAGCTGCTCAGTTGGTATGCCTGTTCTTTTCTTTAGTTCTAATGAAAGTAGTTAGCAAGTAGTAGTAGTAGTAGTTAGTTAGCAAGTAGTAGTAGTAGTAGTTAAAAATTAGTTATTCTTTTGCTTGTATTTGATATTAGTAAAAAGTAGTTTTTAGTAAAAAGAAGATAAATTATAGTATTCAAACAGTATTTCAGAATGCCCCCGGCCAAATACTTACTCTCTTTGCTTTTAGATATTACCTTTCTTTCTCTCTTCAGGTCGTCAGCTGCTCAGTTGGTATGCCTGTTCTTTTCTTTAGTTCTAATGAAAGTAGTTAGCAAGTAGTAGTAGTAGTAGTTAGTTAGCAAGTAGTAGTAGTAGTAGTTAAAAATTAGTTATTCTTTTGCTTGTATTTGATATTAGTAAAAAGTAGTTTTTAGTAAAAAGAAGATAAATTATAGTATTCAAACAGTATTTCAGAATGCCCCCGGCCAAATACGTACTCTCTTTGCTTTTAGATATTACCTTTATTTCTCTCTTCAGGTCCTCAGCTGCTCAGTTGGTACGCCATATGAGAATCTCCCAATCTCAAGGTAGAATTCAGGAAAAAGAAATGTCAATGCAATGCAATGTAATTTACCTTGGAAATAAACATGTAAATTCAACTCAAATATTATTTCCTTTGTCATAATTATTGTGAAATGTGAACAACTCTCATAGTAATTCAATAGTTTTTCATTTCTTATACTACCTCTTCATACGAAAAATAACTTACGTTTTAAAAATATCAATAATAGGCAAAATCATACATATTTTACAAATATTCGGGGTTCGGTGCCGTTACCGTGCTTACAGCCACGTCCCCTGAGTATTTTCCTTTGATGAATTTACTCTAACCTATATACTTGCAAACTGTATATGGTTGTTATGATTTGATTTGCATGGAAAGGTTATTTAATAACTAATAAGATTAATAAAAGTTCTGAAGTGAAGCGCACTGTTTAGCGGTTGAAAAGTTCAGTAGGTGGAGAAATTTGAATTGTACACTGGAAATATTGTTCCTAGAGTTTTCATTGACTGTTTAAGGGTTAAATACCTTTTGATGTTCGCAGGTTTCAGTTTATCTGTTCTGCAGCTGGCAAGTTGGATATCTTCATAATATATTACTGAAGGTGAGTAAATTTTATATCTCTGGAATGCATACGTTTCTCTGTTTCTGATATGAAAAGGATTTCTTTCTAGATGGGTGTTTTTGGTTGAATTTTGATAATTTTGCTCCAGCTTTTTCAAAAAAAATCTTCCGATCCCTTCTTGTTGATTCCTACTCTTTTTTTCGTTACTAAGTAAGGTTTATCTGAATTTCACAACACACTCCCGATCACTTTTTGATTGTCAGTCACTGTTATAATTTATTTCTGATAACTAATTAAACTACTTACAAATATCTCTATATCATATTATCATATATTTTTATTACTGATTCAATTCAATTTCATACCCAGTCAACATTTTTTTGTACCTGAGATGTGTCAGAAACCTACTCTCTGATGCATGAAACATTGCACTCAAAGTTGCCTAAATATTTCAGAAGCATCTGTGAAACTAGAGTTGTCCGCCCTCACAGATGTTTCATTGAAATGTTTCATGGATAAAGTTTCAAATACATATATAGAAATATTCCAGGGACCTTTCTGCAATATTCCTCATATCTTTAAAAATATTTCAAGACATTTCAGAAAATTTGTATTGCAATGTTCCCTGAATGTTCCATAAACATGTTTGAAACATAGACATGAATGCCTTCACACATTCCATTTGAATTGTTTCAAATTATGTGCGAAACATACTGGAAAAATTCTGAATATTCACTGCTACATTTCAAAAATGTTTCAAATTCAATGTTTCTGAAATATTTGATTGAGTGATGAATTTTATTAAAAATCCTTGCACTTTTCGAAGAATTGATTGGAAAAACTCCAGCAAATAAGCTATTTTCCAAATCACTGACTATTGAATTTTCAGTACCTATTATAATAAGTATATTGAAACAAACATGTTTTGTTAAAAATATAAATATTTATTCCCCTATAAAATAATACAAAAACATAAAATATATTCTGTCGGTAATGAACATTAAGAAACAAAAAAAACATATTTCGGATTAATTGTTTTCTTCAATATGAGTGACTTCTTGCTTGTTTTTGATCATTTGACGGTCGTACCGCAACTGACTTTGGCGTAGCCAAGAACTAATCTGTATTTCAAAGTCCTTCCCAAATACATTTCCATACCGTTTCTTTGTTGCATCTAAAATATTTCAAAAAATATGTAATATCAAATTGACAATGGAAAATATGATGATGAATAACCTTTCAAAAGAGACAATACCATTAAATTTGTTTTACCCAGTTAGATAACATTATTTTGGCTAAGCCTCTTCTTATGGATTCTTCACAGTGTTTTCCTCCACACATATAAAACAGTGTGTTTCCTACAAAATGCAATATCAATGAAGTATAATATGATTATCCAATTACTTACTAATTGTCGTTTCCTTTCTTCTGACTTTCTCATATCATTGTCGTAGGCTAATAATTTTTCAAATTTTTTTAATGGCTTCTTGGGTACCAAATCAAAATTACTGATCACACTTTGTTGATGATGTTCATTATTTGATTGGTATATGTTTTCCATTCTTTTCTGCTGTTCTTTTATCATTGTTTTGATGGAAACACTATTTTCAAAAATCATATTGAGAATATACAGGGGGTCCCTCCGGGAACTGCATCGATCAATATATAGAAAACCATAGGTGGGCCAAATTTGAAAATTTGAGAGTTCACTATTGTTGATGAGGGCTATCTGGCTAAAATATTTTCAAGAATGTGGCACTTCCCTTGTGCCGGAAGTGGACCCCAACTTTGTTATTTTAAATGGGACACCCTCTATATTTTCAAAGTTTTAGATTTTATGCATGATTCTGAACATGTTTTATGTATAATGTCCTATACCCAAGTCTAACCGTTTTCGAAATATTTCAAATTTTAAGTTGAAAATGGCGTTTGCAGAACGAAAAAATTTTTTTTTTTATTTCTGGACATGATCATCTATTTTCGGTTGAGTATCGATTTATTCGTAGGAGAGGACCCAGTTCAGCAGAATTTTGATATCAATTCGATTAGAGTTATACAGGGCGTTCGCTAGAAAATGATATAGAACTGGTTGAAAAAATTATTGTAAGTCCATTTTTTCATATGGAACCCCCCCAATTTTATATTCTTATTCGATTCGGCATCGAAAATGAAGCTAACTTTGATTAAGGTTATCTGTGCCTACACTCAACAGTTATCGAAATATTGGCGAATTAACATGTCTCAGTTCCAGGAAATCTCGTATCCTTGAGTTTACTTATTCTTAGTTGGCCATGGCGCCCGCGGTTGCGTTGGAAACAATCACCTGCCATGGAAATGTCGTTGTAATCAATCATGACGCCTCATTTGAATTGTTCTAATGAAGATTACTTAAATCTATTTATTATTTATGACGAATGTAATATGGTTATCTCAAGAACATGCGATATATCTGCTATTCGGTATCCGCAGAAGCAGAAACCCTCACAAAACACTGTTAAACGAACTAGAGAAAACTTTAAAAAAATTCCATCTGCCTAAACAGATAAGTAGATAAAGTAATTCTAAAACAATTCGAACAAAAGAGAATTAACGATATTGAGAGGTATACAAAAATTATTTGGTCAGTAAATGTTCGAATTGACGCCCTTCAACTTCCAGACATTTTTCACATCTCACTAATAATTCTTGATGTGTCGCTTTTCGTATTGAATCGGGTCTGAGATTCTCAAATGAATTCCTCACACGTTGCATACAATCTTCCATGGTAGTCAATTGAGTTTCATATACTTGATTTTTAATTGCACCCCAAATGAAAAAATCGAGTACTGATAAATCTGGAGAACGGGGTGGCCAAAGAAATGGTCCATTGTTGGCTATCCACTGGTCTTGAAACAATTCTTGTAAACGAGTATTGACAAAGCGACCATTATGCGGAGGTGCCCCGTCATGTTGATAAGATAGGTTTCTATGGTCAGCGATTGGTAAAGTATCCAAGTACTCGTTTTCGAAATTATGTAAAATATTCAAATATCTTTCGCCTGCAAAAAAAAAGTACATCTCATCCTATTCTTGTTTCGAAATTGACATCTGTTTTTTACTTACCGTTTAAGTTTTCTTGATAAAAATGCAGTGCCACGACGCTACCGTTTCTTATCGCACAATAAACATTGAACTGCCAAGACTCTTGAAAATTCAATTCCCTGAATACATGTTGATTTGAGTCACTCCAATAATGGCAATTATGTCGGTTGAAGACACCATTCTTTGTAAATTTAGCTTCGTCTGTCCATATAATATTATCCAAAAATAATTCGTTCCCTTGCGACCAAGTTAAAACGAATTCACAAAATCTTACTCTTCGTGGAAAATCTGTTTCTTTCAGGTGCTGAACTATGGAGAACTTATATGGGTGAAATTTATGTTTGCGCAGTATTTTATGTACTGAGTTTTTTGACAATCCGATTCTCTTGCAACTTGTCTCAAAGATATTGTTGGATATGCGGCAAAATATCCCAAAATGGCAATTTCAATATCTTCATCATCAACAATTGGCTTATTTCTCTGCACTCTTGCTTTGACCGATCCAAAGTTTTTGAAGTTTTCTATAATTCGTTTAACAGTGTTTTGTGAGGGCTTCTGCTTCTGCGGATACCGAATAGCAAATATATCACATGTTCTTGAGATAACCCTATTACATTCGCCATAAATAATAAATAGATTTAAGTAATCTTCATCAAACGAGCCGGCATGATTGATTACAATGACATTTCCATGGCAGGTGATTGTTTCCAACGCAACCGCGGGCGCCATGGCCAACTAAGAATAAGTAAACTCAAGGATACGAGATTTCCTGGAACTGAGACATGTTAATTCGCCAATATTTCGAAAACTGTTGAGTCTAGGCATAGATAACCTTATTCAAAGTTAGCTTATTTTCGATGTCGAATCGAATAAGAATATAAAATTGGGGGGGTTCCATTTGAAAAAATGGACTTACAATAATTTTTTCAACCAGTTCTATATCATTTTCTAGCGAACGCCCTGTATAACTCTAATCGAATTGATATCAAAATTCTGCTGAACTGGGTCCTCTTCTACGAATAAATCGATACGCAATCGAAAATAGATGATCATGTCCAGAAATTAAAAAAAAAATGTTTCGTTCTGCAAACGCCATTTTCAACTTAAAATTTGAAATATTTCGAAAACGGTTAGACTTGGATATAGGACATTATACATGAAACATGTTCAGAATCAAGCATAAAATCTAAAACTTTGAAAATATACAGGGTGTCCCATTTAAAATAACAAAGTTGGGGTCCACTTCCGGCACAACGGGAAGTGCCACATTCTTGAAAATATTTTAGCCAGATAGCCCTCATCAACAATAGTGAACTCTCAAATTTTCAAATTTGGCCCACCTATGGTTTTCTATATATTGATCGATGCAGTTCCCGGAGGGACGCACGGTATGTTTACAGAAAACTTCTAAAAATGCAAAATAGAAACTTATTAAAAATTACTTCCTATTTGAATTTGTTGAATTGGAAGTATTAAAATCAAAATAAAGGCATCGTTCAAGAGATAACTTACCACTATTTTGTATTTTTAATTTTATGAGATGTATCGATCTGCTCATGTGGTCAATATCATTTTTCCAATTGTATTAGTGCTATTATAAGTGCTATAAAATATTGGGACATTATGATTTGAAATCAAATTAAATAGTGAATAATATACTAACTTGATTTTTTCAGAATATGATCTAATATAGTATAGGGCCTATAGGGGGCATCAATGTCTGATCCTCATCCAAGCTGTCTGAAAAATTAAAGAAATTAAGAAAAGTATATGTACACTTAGATGATTTTTTAAGAAGTAAATTTTTCTGTAGCATTCATTTAATTATGACTACCTTCCTTTATGAACTCTTATAAAACCTTGTTATGTAATAATTCACACTACCCTTAATAGGACAAAAGAAGAATTATTATTCAATAGTTATTCTATATATTATTATTATCTCATTACAATAATTATATTTGTGTTTTCACCAACCTAATCCATATGCACAAACACTTCAAAGCAGGTAATTAATGTAATAAAACACATAACAGAGGTGATCCACAGACCTCAACAAGCCGGTATTATTTAACCTGTAAATCCTGCAATGGGGCCAATGGGCGACATCTGAAGCAGTGTGACAGTCGATGCATGAACTCTGAAACATTCCCGAAATTTTTCAAATAACACTTGGAATATTCACTATTCAGGTAATTTTGAAACGTTTCAGATGTTTGTGATGAAAATAATTTTGAAATGTTTCAAATTGTGTTATTCGGAGATGTTTCTGAAATGTAACAATATATTGTTTTGAATATTCACATTTGATGTAATTTTGAAGCGTTTCAAATGTTTACAATAAAAATAATTCTGAAATGTTTCGAAATGTATGATTCGAAGATATTTCTGAAATTTACCAATATAATATTTCAAATATTCACAATTGAGGTAATTATGAAATGTTTTAAATGCATACAATAAAGATAACTTTGAAATATTTCAAAATAAATGTTTCAAATGTTATTAAACATTTCTGAAATGTATCAATATAATGTTTCGAATATTCACAACTGAGGTAATTTTGAAATGTTTCATACACATCTCATGTTTACTGGGTAGAGTTTTCACATTTTCTAATAGTTTATTTATTTTACATTTAGTTAATGATATGACTCTTTTTTGACTTTTTCTTCCCTCGTCCTCCTTTATGAACTCTACTTGTGATTGGCTGTGTGACAAGTTTCATATACAAGGTGTATTTAATTCAATTTCTTCAAATTCTAGTTTTTGTTGAAAATTGATACTTTTCCTAATTTTTTTAGTCCTTTTGGACTTGATTTGAATTGTTAAGAGAGGGTTAACCCTATTAGTGGCTATTGATGAAACAAGGCGCAGGAGAAATCAAAATACTCGGAGCTCGCTCAATGATTTCGAGATTTTTTTTCACCATCTGAATTCAAAAGGTTGGATCTAGGTATCTCTTAGAGTACTTTTTCAATTTTTGTTAAAAATGGCCGTGAAAAAATTGCAGAAATTTGACCATTCACCATTTTTTATCTCATTAGGTAATTTTTTTTTCAAAAAAGTACTCTGAGAGGTGCCTGTCTCATACATTTATCTTTCTTGTCACAAAAATTTGCAAGAATTCATCCAAAATCGCACCGTCAAAGTGATTTTTGCTGAACCCCTGCATCTCTTTTCTCCACTGATTCGAGCGCCCTCGCAAAAATATGTACTTTTACATGGATACTATGGATGTTTGAATGGATTGTTGTTTCATTCATTGAATTTGGAAATAATACTGAAGCTATTCACGAAATTTTAGCACAGGAGATGAAACCAATAGGAGTTGTAAATGGGATTATTGAAGTTTAGAATAATGTATAATGAATAACTACTGAAATTGATGAGCATTGGTTGTATTTACACACGACAATTTATTCGCCAATTCTGTTGTTAGTTTATGAGATATACCAACATAATGACATGAAATGGTTCAACCTAAGAAATTTTATCCAACGAACAGGTATATCATAACAGACCGAAAGTTACTAGAAATTGCCTTAAATTTCAGGAATTATTGGTGAATGAATATTGACGACAATTTTCCATTTTCACCTGTCAATAAAATTCAAGTTCACAAAATTGACGAATTTATTTGATCATATCCATTGACACTAATGACGTATCAATGGTTTTCCAAGTATTTTGTTTTTGTTATTTCATTACGAAATATGCAAACGACGGCCTAATTAAAATTGTACCCGAAACAAACAATTTTCGAACAAAAATGATGATTCATTTTTCAATATGAAGAACCCAGGACTAGATAAAATGTATCACTTGAGAAAAAACTAAAATTATCCCTGGCGGAATTTTGACAAGCTGATAAATAAATAGGTGGGAAATGAGAGCGGTGGACATTATAAGGGGGATATATACAGCACGTAAATAAAATAAGAAATAAAATATTATTTTTTAAAAGATAATCATAAGAATATCATGAAGACATGAAATAAAGGAAATAAAAGTGATGAAGTATATATATTTTGATTGGCAGCTTCTCATTTATTAAAGTTCACTCAGCTCTGTAAACACTCGTTTTATTTCATTTTAGGGTCCACCGCTGTCATTTTCTACCTATTTATTCATCAGCAAGTGTGATATTTTATTTAGTATGTATGAAATAATGTGTTAATGTAGTACTCCACATAATGACATGTTCTTTTGATGATTAAAAAAATAGATGGAAAGGCAGAAGTTATTCCTATTCACGTAGGGAGTTCAGCTGAATCTCGTCTCGGGTTTTCTTTAATTATTTTTGTTCTCTTACATGTCTACATATTCCAAATAAACATGTACTTCATTAATAAATAAATTGAATAATTTAATTTGATTTTTTTATCACTTGATATTATTAAGCATCATTTCCTTGTTACTGTACTAATTTGAGTAAGTTCAGTTGTTAAAAAAAAACAACTTTGCACCAAAAATTTTGAAGTTTATTTCAGTTCAAATGCAAAATTACCACAGGTAACCTAATATTTGGGCAGTTTGTAATATAAGACGATTTTTGATGAACCGTTGTATACATGACGTCGTTCAAATGAACAGTGGTCTATTTCGTGCCAAAAATTATTTCATTTTCCGTCAACCCATTATGATTGATAAGGCACAAATCCGACCAGTCTTGGGTTTGAATATATGGAGTGAAGCACCCAAACACATATTGAAACTCTCGTGGGTGATACTCCGTTCACAAGTTCACTGACTTCTCTGGAACACCGCGGACAAGTTGTCGATCTGTCTCTTTTTCATGCATATTTTCATGGACGGATGCTCTTCCGAAATATCATCAATCGTTCCACCGTTAGGGGTCCCATCGAGATCAGTCCTCACATCCATATGCCGTTACTTTGGAGACAAGCCGATCATCTCTTTCTCAAGATCGTTCAAAAAAATATAGGCCATTCAGAGGTAAATATTTGTCTACTCCCTATAACATGGATTTTCATTATATATATTTCAAAATATAAAGATAATTATGGATCGTTGATTTAAAAAAGATTTATATATATATTTTTACTTTACGTTGAAGAATTTTCAAAGAAACTCAAATTTTCTTTGTGGACACAATGTTCGTTTTGAAATTCATGTTGACGTAAAGATTGAACATAACTAGACTGAAATACAGTTTTGTTTTAATTTTGTATTGGTCGTAGAAAAAATAATATATGCAACGATCATTTAATTGCTACTAACGATTGCGCACGAGATTAACGACAGTCGCACGAGATTTACGACACTCGCCTACGTCTCGTGTCAACATGATCGTTACATAATATACCTACTACCTATTTATCCGGTGTTATCCCTGATTCTATAGATATATACAATGACTTCCAAAATGAAAATAGTTATTTTTGATAAGTGTTGAAAGTGGCATTTTATTTTGTGGGTAGGGAATATTGCGAAACGAGCGTTAGCGAGTGGAGCAACCCCACGAGCAAAATAAAATCACTTTTAACAAATGTATCATACTCATTTTTTTGTTCAACAGTTACTGCTAGTGAGAAAAAACAAAAAAAAATAAGATCTATGAGGATTCGAACACACAATCTTTGGATTACAAGGCAAGAATCTCCAAAATAATAAACCCCAACGCACTTTATTTATGAAAGTCATCATTTGTCAGTGACGAAGGACCTTCTACAGTTGGACTGAATACTACTTCGTTTGTAACTTCAAGAGGAATTAGTATTACCAAATTCACAAACGCCAAATAGATGTGTGAACTTTTATTAATGATTTATCTTGAGCAGGTGTTCTGATTATGATATCTGATTGAAGTGTTTCTATTAGAGAGATCTATATATTACTAAGTATCCATCATCCCATCTGTCATTTTACTTTCAACACTAGTGTTAAAAGTGATTTTGTGAAAAAGTCAGTTTTTAGTTCATATGTCAATGAATTAAAAACATCATTTTTAATGACAGTTGTACAAAAAATTATTCACAGAATTGACACACATCTCTATGTAACCCTTTTACGTCTGATTGCTCTACGTATTTTTTACACATGAGGAAATTCGAAAGTCTCGTACGAATTATATCGCCCGTTCCCGTGTGAAACGCTGACCATGCTGATGCAGGATCTCGCGATTCCAGGAAACTGATGTGCAAGCATCTTAATCTTTATGGGAAGATTCATTTTAGAATTCAGTTATATTTTTGCTCTTGTACTGTTCAGACCTATTTTGTTGATAAAAATTAGTTTTAAAAAAAGGATACTCGAAATTGAACGTATCGAACGTGCTGTTTTCGTATCTGCGATTAATCGAGTATCGAACTTGTTGTTTTGTTCTTTGGAGGTGTTTGTGAAGGAGCGGCTCTTCAAAAATCAAGAAACCCAGTCCATCGAGGACCCCTAGCTATTCTCGACAGGCAGATCATCGGGGACTGGAACAAAATCGTCCAGTCTCGCAAGGAAGTCTTTTGGAAATCAAAAATCGAGGAACCAGTCGTCTACCTTATAAAAGGATGCTCAAGTTCTTACAATTTTAATGTTAGTTATTTTTAAATGAACATTGATAGTTTGACACAAATTCTAGGAAATTTAAGTCTTAATAACGAAAACACTTCAGCTGATCCTATAGTTTCGTTGCCTAGTACTTCTAATAATTAAAACAAGAAAATGGCTAATACATTCAATCCTCAATACCTAAAGTGTGTACCAGAATTTGATGGCAATCCTAATGATCTAAATAGATATTTATCAGTTTGTGATTCAATAATTACCAATTTTTATAATGCTGCCGAACCGGCAAATTTTCAAAATGTTTATTTGCTGAACTGTCTCATTTCTAAATTATCTGGTAATGCAAAAATAGTAGCCAACATAAAAAATTTTTCAAATTGGCAAGAACTTAAGGACACATTAACAAGAAATTTTGCCGATCAAAGGGATGAAACTTGCCTGAACATAGATATGGTTTTGCTCAGGCAAGCCCATAGCGAAAAGCCTCAAGAGTTCTATGATAGGTGTTTAAATATATTGAACCTTATGTGTAATTATATTGATGTACATGAAATCACGGTGGATCTAAAAAGTGTAAAAGAGATCTATATAGTAACTTGGCATTGAAAACCTTTCTTTCTGGGCTCAAGGAACCTTTGGGTACTACCATACGCTGTATGGAACCCAAATCTCTCAGTGAAGCATTACAGTGCGTCTCACAAGAAGATAATGTATATTATTTTCAAAATTTTTCAAATAAAAATACATTTAGAACCAAATTTTCGCCTCCTAGAGCACCAATTCAAATCAGACAACTAAATTCTTCTCCAGTTAATAATTTCAGTATCAATCAATTTCCTTCACAACCAATACCGATTCAACCTAGAGCACCAAGCCAACCTCGAAAATTCTTTACCAACGCAAGTTTTCAGGCAACCATTCCAAAACAGGAATGTTTTCAGGCCAAATCAAAATCAAAACCAAAATTTCCGAAAATCTACACCCATGAGTGTATCCACTAGAAATACGTATAACAAACCAGTACCGATGAGTGTTTCGACAAGAAATACCTCTAATTATCGGCCGGGCCCCTCAAATTCATTCCAAACCCAACCTCAGAAAAATGTTATTTCAGAGTAATTATTTAATACGGTGGTTAGCGACTACCAAAATGATCCAAATTATACCGAACAAGAATATTACGCCGAAGAAGATTATACGGAACACTTTGACGAATTTCAATATCACGATAACGAAAATCAAGTTACCGACTTTGATAATTCTGAAGAAAAGTTTCAGGAAATGTCAACAACAAAAAACCAAACTTAGTCCCGCAAGTTATTTCATTCAATAATTCTAGTTCTAGTGAATTGTCATATATAACTTTCCCTGAATATGATGCGAAATTTCTCATTGATTCGGGATCCACAAAATCTTTCATCGATCCAGAAATTGCTCAAAAACTTTTTCCAAATTTGATTGAATACGATCCTTTTATTGTTACGACAGTTTTTCAGAAATCTGCTCATAAATATAGCGCATCCATGCCAGCTTCAAAATTATTCAATTTACCAAAACAAAAACATTTAAAATTTTTCCTTTTTAAATTCCACAATATTTTCAAAGGATTGATTGGTCTTGACAACTTAAAACTTTTACAAGCTAACCTAGATTTTGGTAACGGCTATCTTATTACTCCTTACGTGAAGATAAAACTTAGGTTTCAGGAAACAAAAAACAATCTCAATTTAATTACGATTGCTCCAAGATCCGAGCAAGTGATACAAGTCAAAACATCAATTCAGAATGGTGAAATAATAATACCTCACCAAAGTTTTCATAATTGTGAAGTTGCAGAGTGTCTTACTATCGCAAAGAAAGGCAAAGCTCTCACTACAATTTTGAACAATACCACAAAACCAGTAACCTTAAATTTTTCTTATCCGATCACTGTTGAACAATTCGATAAGTACGAAGTTCAGAAAATTAATTTTCATAATTTTGACGATTCACCAAAACAAAATTTAGATTCTTCAAAAATTCGTTGTGACCATTTGAATGACGAGGAAAAATCCAAAATACTTTCATTGTGCAAAGAATATTCGAATATTTTTTACTATGAAGATACTGACTTTTACAAGCCGCGTTAAACACCAAATTCGAACATCTGATGAGGTACCAGTATATACCAAATCATACAGGTATCCATTCACTCACAAGCAAGAAGTCGAAGATCAGATCAAAAAAATGCTAGAACAGCGAATAATTAGGCCAAGCAATTCTCCTTGGTCATCGCCAATTTGGGTTGTTCCCAAAAAGGTAGATGCTTCTGGGAAGCAAAAATGGAGGGTGGTCGTTGACTATCGTAAGCTCAATGAGAAGACGATAGATGACAAGTACCCCTTACCGAACATCACCGATCTTTTGGACAAACCTAGCCAGTGGTTTCCACCAAATTGAGATGGAACAGGACGATATTGAAAAAACAGCTTTCAATACGGAACATGGGCATTACGAGTACCTCAAAATGCCATTCGGGTTGAAGAACGCGCCTGCAACATTCCAGCGCGTAATGGATGATATTCTTCGTGGTATCCAAAACGAAAAATGTTTGGTGTACCTCGACGATATTATCATCTTTTCAACGTCCCTACAAAAACATCTCGATAGTCTCAAAGCCGTCTTCAATCGGTTGAGGAGTTCAAATTTTAAAATTCAGCTGGATAAGTCAGAATTCCTACGAAAGGAAGTAGCTTATCTGGGCCACGTCGTGACCCCTGAAGGTGTCAAGCCAAATCCAGATAAAATCATTGCCATCAAAAATTTCCCTGCCCCAAAAACTACCAAACAGATCAAAGGATTCTTAGGTCTGTTAGGCTATTATCGACGCTTTATAAATAGTTTTGCTAGATTAACTAAACCACTAACTAAATGCCTAAAGAAGGGCACAAGAATCGAGCATAACGCAGAGTTTTTGGAATGTTTCAATACTTGCAAGAACCTTTTGATCAACTATCCAATTCTGCAGTACCCCGACTTTTTGAAACCTTTTAACCTCACCACGGACGCAAGTAAATTTGCCCTGGGAGCTGTTCTCTCCCAAGGTCCTATTGGCCAAGATTTCCCAGTTGCATACGCATCTCGGACCCTGAATGACTCCGAGCAAAGTTACTCAGTAATTGAGAAAGAGCTGCTTGCGATCGTATGGTCTACCAAGTACTTCCGTCCATATATTTTTGGGAGAAAGTTTAATATCATTACTGATTACAAACCTCTTCAGTGGTTATTCTCCCTGACGGACCCCAACTCAAAATTGTTGAGATGCCGGATCAAACTGGACGAATACGATTACAACATACTATACAAAAAAGACAAATTGAACACCAACGCCGATGCTTTATCCCGTGTTGAAATCCATACTAAGGATACAAAAACCTTCTGGGAGGAATTGGATGATATATTTGACGAATCACAACACCTAGCAAACCAAGGTGTTATTTTCGGTGGTCAACGAAACCCAGTGAATCGCTGCCTTGAAACCCCGGAATATCAACCCTCTTCTGATATTCAAATCATTGGAGAACCCAGACAAAATACTCCTACCATGACACCCTCTTACGAAATGAATGAAGACAATGAATTTCCCGCCACAAATAATGAAGAAAGCGACATCCTTTCTTCACAGGCACTACCTGATACCAACCGTACAGGATAAAAACCTCTACCAACGGAAGACAATGAGTTAACTTCCACAAGTAGAGAAGAAAATGACGACATTTCCTTACTAGTCCAACCTGATACCGAACGTACGGGAGATGAACCCCCACCAAAACCCGAAGACCACGAGGATAACACTATTCACTCAAATGCTGAACAGAACCCTGTTGTAACAATTCCAATAGCGCAATGTGCCGTGAACCTAGGGCTCAATCAATTGATTATAAGCTCAGTTCTTCATTCCCCGGCTAAACCCAAAACTACCATTTTATTCGAGAAAAAGATGAGGATTCATATTCAAATATCACAAAATGATACAGAAAATGATATCCTAAGTTTTATTAAAGAATTTATCGTCCCAGGGGTGCAGTACCATGTCTATTTCATTCAAAAGTATTTCAAGTGGCCCTCTATCAAATTCAAAAGGTGTACGAAAAAGCTTTTGGACGTCACAAAAAAAGATGACATTCAGGAAATTATTCAAAACCATCATGAAGGTAAATCAAACCACCGAGGTGTTGATGAAACTTTCGCAAGAATAAAAGAAAAATACTACTGGCCGAACATAAAAGAATCTTAGTTCGAAAATATGAATAGGAAATTCATAAAATCTTTTGTGGAATCATCTGCGACTGAAAGACAAACTTTAGTCGCTATTTTCCATCGTTCAAGATAACCTCTTGGGAGGTATTCATGTTGAAAAGGGGAACATTCTCCATGAAGAGCTTAGCAAAGCGAAATAGATTTTTGTCGACCAAAATGTATTGGGGATTAAATGCGAGAAAAGCGAACGTTGCTTCAATGAAATGAACGATTTCTGTGAGTGATATTTTTTAATAACATTCTCCTTATCTAATTTATTTAATGATTTGTTCAAGGAAAACTAGAAAGAATTAAAAAAGTCAGCTATCTGAATGAAAATGCAAATTTTCACTTTCAGATTTTTTCTTTCCTTTTCAGTTAGAGTCTTTTCACAATATCTATCAGATGTAGTTCAATGTCCAGCGTGGCTTGTGCCGGGGAAGTAGTTGTTTTCTGTTAAATATTACAAATAAGTCACATTTTTCATTTTTCAATTTTCATGGAGAATGTTCCCCTTTTCATAAAAGAATCTATTCAAACATATATCAATCAATGGGTTACTTGCCAACAAAGTAAATATGAGCGAAACCTCATCAAAATGAAGCTAAAAATCACCCCTACAGCATCCAAACCTTTCTAAATTGTTCATCTAGACACATTCACCATCGAAAATACAAAATTACTTACAATTATAGACAGCTTTTCAAAGTACGCACAGGCATATCTAGTTAATTCCTTGACAGGTACAGAAATAGCAGATAACCTCATTCAATTATTTTCTCATCACGGTATTCCCAAACGAATTATCGTTGATAATGGTACCGAATTTAACAACTTCCTTATATCTGAACTTCTTGCTTTACACAAGATAGAAGTTCATTTCATATCACCACATCATCCGCAGTCAAACGGAATGATAGAACGGTTCCATTCTACCATTTTGGAACACATTCGCCTACTCAATACTAGAGGATTTTTGAAAACTCCTCCAAAAATGAAAATGTTGTACGCAATTTTAGCATACAACCACTCCATACATTCGGTCACAAAACTCAAACCAATCGATATCATTAGTGGTCACATTTCAACCAATGACTCTTTCAATATCGAAATTGATCGAAAATTATTAAATGATTACACTATCAATCATAAACAACGATCTAAACTTCTCAAAATTATTTGAAAATATTACAATTTTCAGAAGAAAAAGTAACTGATAGACTTAACAACATTTTACCACACCCGCTCAGAACAAAACGTGGTCTTATAAACGGCGTTGGATCAATTTTCAAATCAATCACAGGAAATTTAGATTTCAGTGACGGGGAAAAATATGATCGTCTGATTAACGAATTGCAAAATAATCAAAATAATCTAGTAACGAACATCAAAAGGCAAAATTCACTTTCAATATCATTAATCAGTTCAATAGTGCAGTTCAGCAAGTGAAACATAACGAACAGCTTTTAGATTCAAAAATAAAACAAATTGCGAAAATTGTTGAAAATCAAACACATAAAGAAAATTCTATGTTCATCAAAGACATTATGAACCAGATAATCAATACATACGAGATCATAAACTCAATTTTACAAGATGTCGAAAATTCAATACAATTTTCCAGACTGAACATTCTTCATCCAAGTATAATAAAAACTAAAGATTTGTTCAACGAACTACAAAAAATAAAGAAGATTTTTAACGAACACCAATTACCAATTGAAATAAGTTTCGAAAATACTTTGCTATTTGAAAAAATTATAAGTCTCGAAAGCTATATCTCAAACTTCAGAATAACCTATATTTTACATATTCCCATCACCCACTCCTCAAAATTTGATTATTATCATCTTTTCTCTATTCCAATATTGACTAAGGGTCAGTTTAAGGTTGTCGTACCTCAAAATAAGTATTTAACAAAAAACGAGAAATTGTATGCATTTTTGAGCTATCCTTGTTTGGAGATCTCTCATCAAACCTATATCTGCTCGTCCACTGACATCAGAGAGCTGACAGATGATAATCTATGCGAAATCCAGTTACTCAATGTCCAAAACACCTCCACATGCAAGGAAACTACCATCCATTTATCAAAACCGACCATCAGGCAACTGCACGACTCAAACAAATGGGTTGTCCTGCCGTCCCAACAAACGACCAGACTTAAGTGTGAAAGCCAAAACGAGATCGAAAACCTGCCACCTGGAAGTTACCTATTCGACATTCCAACTGGATACCAGTTATCCTGTGGCGACCAAATTATAATCAATGACCACCAAGTCACCAATAGCGAACCAATCATCCTACCAGACCTAGATGAAAGGAAGACAGATCCACCCAAATCAAGTATAGGGATCCAACTTGATGACTTGAAACTGGACGAACTCCACTCAATAAAGACAGCCATAATGAAGAATAAACCGATAATATCCTTCAAAGACGTAGCACACATCCCAAGTTTTTGGATGATGTTCATCTACCTGGTCCTAATATCAGTCTTCGTATACATGGTCCACCAGAAGATAGGCTTCAGGGGATGCAGAACAAAGACACCAAACGAACAACAACAGGAAATCGAAATGTCTAGGGTTCAACTTCCTCGCTAACCCTCCTACGTTGAATCTTCAGGGGGAGGAATTATATCGCCCGTTCCCGTGTGAAACGGTGACCATGCTGATGCAGGATCTCGCGATTCCAGGAAACTGATGTGCAAGCATCTTAATCTTTATGGGAAGATTCATTTTAGAATTCAGTTATATTTTTGCTCTTGTACTGTTCAGACCTATTTTGTTAATAAAAATTAGTTTTTAAAAAAGGACTTTGACATTCGAAAGTTATATTTTACGCTAAAACAATGCAATTGAACAAAATGCAACTGCGGACTTATTCATAGAAAATTTCCATAAATATCTCTAATGAAGACCCGTAGGATGGTTTTCTCATAATTTGAATGGTTTTTGCAGCGTTGCTATTTACATGTCGTTACATGCCTAAACCACACATATTTTCATGAGTTATATCAATACCAATCAATATACGAAATATCGATCCCAATGAAGAAAGCAAGAATTTTCATTTTTATTACCCATATTTGAGTTCTTCCTTTTAGGGCCGGTTTTTCAATGTTCAGTCAAAGTCTATGCTACGTGACTAATGGTTAGAATGTGAGTTTATTCCTTTATGTGAACAGATGTAACGTTCATTCTAACCACTAGTCAAATTTAGCCGTCAGTCAAACTACGCTAACAGGATATTGAAAAACCGGCCCTTAGAGAATACCGGACAATGTAATAAAATCGAGTCGGCCAGAATGGTAAAAAGCGGTGAGCGTTTGGGTATCTATTTATAAACAGCCTCGAAGCGTTCAAGGATAAACTTACTATGACTGACTATGAGTAATTTTTATTTTACGGCGAAATGTGTTGAAGTGAGACACTTAGATTTCTTTTATTTTGAGACTCCTCCCCTATCAAATGGAATTCGTACCCTCGCCCTTTTACCCGCAAATATACTTTTTTCAGAAGGTAAACCCCTTCTTAATAGCTTACTTGTGTTGAGGAAGTTTCTTTCAAGAAATACCAGTGTTCTTGTAAGAATTCAGTACATTACGTTTGCTGGCCTCGTACTCTTATAATTTATCAATAAATTCTGATTTGTAAGTTTTCTAACTATTTTTAATTGAAATTGTGATATCGATTAGATGAATTAAGGTCAAATCTATTGAGAAAAAGTACCTGTCTGGGCTTTAATGGCTTCGTGAGGGGAATAATAAATACAAAGGAGAGAATTAGTGGGTAAACCCTCATAATGCAACCGTAGACGGATTCGTTTCGGACTCATTAGACCTCTTCAGTACGGTATAGCCAAGTGTAAAGTTGTGCGACACTTGAATGCAAGATCACACAAGTGTTGCACAACTTTACACTTGGCTATACCGTACTGAAGAGGTCTAATGAGACCGTAGACCGACAACCGTAGACGGATCCGTTTCGGACTCATTAGACCTCTTCTCTAATGGTGTTTTAATGATGTAAATTTCTTTTAATTTCACGTTAGTAAGTATTAATCAACTGTTAAAACACCATTTATTCATCCATTTTATATTGTAGTTAAAATCTTGACAAAGAAAATAAAGATTTTCGAAAGCTCGATTTAAAAAAACGAAGAATATATAACTAAACTGTAAACTGACTGCTACCCAAATATTTTTGAAAATAATATATATATATATATATATATATATATATATATATATATATATATAGGGTGTTAATTGAGTACGTTGACGAACTTCGGAAGAAGATTCTTAGAAAGTTTTCAGGACGAAAAGTTCATATAAACATATATCCCAAATAGCTAGGTTCTCGAGATACAGGGTGATGAAAAAACATTTTTTCAAGATTTTTTGGGGTTAACTTCGAGATTTTCGACAATAATCAGTTCAAATTAGGCAAGTACAATCCATTCAATAGTACGTACGATGCAAAATAAATCTGTTCTCAAATAATTCACAGGGCCCTCCTTTTTTCAGAGCCTTGTTCAACCCTTCATAATTTTTTTTCCGCCGTCACTGAGATATTATGAGACAGGAATAATCGATATCGTTCCATTGAACATCTTTTTGTTTACTTGTAGTTTTTCATTTACGTATATATGGTTCAGTAGCTAAAATGAAAATATTAATGCGAACATTTTCCAGTTTCGCATTACATGAAGAAATTTGAGAAGCAAATATTCTCACAAACTTCGAAGGGTGATTCTTTAAAAGCTTTCAAGACGAAAAGTTCATATAAACATATGTCCCAAACAGCTTGGTTTTCGAGATACCGGATGATAAAAATATATTTTTTAGACTATATTAGACTTTATGGAGTAAGATATTTTCGACAATTAATAATCAGTTCAAATTAAGGAAAGTACAATCTGTTTTATAGTACGCACGATACAAAGTAATTCATTTCTAGATTAATTCACAGGGTCCTCCTTTTTTCAGAGTCAAGAATTATTCAACCCTTCTGCCACCAGTGAGAAATTGTGAGAGAAGTATAATCAATGATGTTTCATCATCATTTTGTTGTATTAAAGTTTTTAATTCACTTGTACAGTTCAGGAGCCATATAACAAAAATATTAATGCAAAAATTTTCCAGAGTCCCATAACATTAGAAACATTTGAAAACAAAACATTCTCAATTATTGTTAATTGAAAGAAATATTTATTCAAAAGTAAATATTATAAAATAAAAATTAAAAAGACAAGCTTTTATTAAAATATGGTGAAAATTAAAAAAAAATTTCGTTGTTTGATCCACTTCTGTGAGGAACAAATTCAAAGGCTTCCGCGGACACAAAATATAGATAATCTTGCACAGGAAAATATTGAATTTAATACCCACAGAAGAGTGGGACCCTGTGAATTATTTAAAAAATGAATTATTTTGTATCGTGTGTACTATTGAATTGTACTCGCCTAATTTGAACTGATTATTGTCGAAATTGTCGAAGTCTACTCCAAAAAATATTGCAAACAAATTATTTTCATCGCCCTGTATCTCGAAAACCAAGCCGGTTAGGACGTAATATGTTTATATGAATCACACTTCGAAGTTTGTGAGAATATTTGCTTCTCAAATTTCTTTATATTAGCAATACTGGAAAATGTTAGCAATAATATTTTCATTGTAGCTTCTGAACCGTACAAGATAATGAAAAACTTCAAGAAAACATAAAGATTAAATGAAACAATATAGATCATTCCTGTCTCATAATATGTCAGTGATGACGAAAAAAAATCTGAATTGTTGATTACTGTCGAAAATGTCGAAGTTAACTCCAAAAAATCGTGAAAAAAAATATTTATCACCCTGTATGTCGAAAACCAAGCCCTGTGGGACATATGTTCACATTAACTGTTCGTCCTGAAAACTTTCAAAGAATCTCCTCCCGAAGTTTGTCAACATACTTAATCAACAGCCTTGACTTGTTAGAAACAAATCTCAGGAACTATTTGGGACAGCAGCAAAACGCAAATGTACATTATATTTCCAATATTTCAACAGTGATTACTGTCACAGAGCAACAATACTGTATTGTTGCTCCATGTTTCACATGCATGTAAATCTCGTTCTTCTTTTCACACATCTTTTATCAATCAATCTCAATGACATTCTCCCTGATGATGACAGTAATCACTGTTGAAATATTGGAAATATAAGGTTATAAGAGTACACTTGCGTTTTGCTGCTGCCCCAAATAGTTTCTGAGTTTTGTTTCTAACAAGTCAGCAAATACTTCCACTCCGCTATACATATATAGTTTCGTCTAACTATCGTTGTGACATTCTGACGCAAATTTTGACATCCGTTGACGTTGTGACATCCAAAATCGGATGTTACAACGTTTTCATAGGCCAATCATCATATAAAAGTGGTGTGAGTTTGCAGACAAAGTTTCAGAAGGAGGTCAAAATACAGTAATTTCAAAACGTAAATGTTCATTCGTTTCAGCAATTTATTGTCTAAGTGGCGCGCGGGAGAAGCGGTTTTGTATATTATGTATACTGCGGAAGGTTTCACAAAGTGGATCATGTAACAGTCAATTCAGTGTATATTATATTTTAAAATATATCCTTTGTGACATCCTAAACTTGGCACAGTGTATGGTTAGTTGTTAATAGGGCGATTCACTTTTGTTTCGATATTTATGACGTTTCCAATAGTCAGTTTATGCGGGTAGCTCATCAATTATTGATGATAAATATTGAAACATAATGTGTAAAAAATATGATAATAATAATGATGTCTGTTCGGTACAAATTTTGCAAATTTAAAACCAATTTCAAACATAGCACAGAACTGGATGAGAATGCACTATTATTGCATACTATGTTATTAATGATAACATAATAATAATAGTGAATGATGGACACGCTGCTCTCCAAAATGATACCGGCTTGCCGTGATGCAGCAGAAATCTTAGCTGGAAGAATGCAAAAGGCCGTCATCCTTGGTTCACTCAGTCTGCTCAGGATACATGTGGGAAGTGACTGTTAGGTAAATGTCACCAGTGCGCCCTCCGAAAGTATCGGGGCTCGGAGACCGGGCCCGACTGGAATAATCCAAACGAATGAAAAAAATAATAATATCCACAAGTATAACGCCGCTCTACGAGTGTTGCACTACCACCTACGACACTCGTACGGTATAGACGAGACACCGGTGTTGCCTTATGCTCCGGGGGATATTGAGTCCGTTGTGGAGAATGATGAGTGCCATACTATGTTATTAATGATAAATTAATAATAAATGGTTGAATACGCTGCTCTCCAATTCGAAAATCATACCAGCTTGCCGTGATGCAGCAGAAATTTCAGCCGAAAGAATGCAGAAGGCCGTTATCCTTGGGTCACTCCGTCTGCCGAGGGCACATGACTCTCGGACCCTGTAATGGGGAGTGACTATCTGGGTAAATGACAAGAGCGCCCTCCGGATGTATCAGGGCTCCGGAGAAAGTGCCCGACTGGGATAATCCTAATACATGAAAAAAAAAAGTAAATAAAATAATAATAATAAGCAGCTTCCTAAGGATGAGCCAATGCATGGGGTTTTCTTTAAGAACATTAAATTTAAGACCTTGACTTACGCATTCCTCAGGTCAAGTGAGCCGAAGTCGGAGACCGAGAGATATAATGGCCTGCCAGGATGGTGTCTGTAACACCCTGGTCTACCGCAGTCGCGTGATGGGTATAGAGGTCCTCGACACTAGATGCAGAGCGTATCGTGGAGCGCCTGAGACCATGATGCATTTAATGTCTGAGTGTCAAGCTTATGCGGTCTCAGCCTATATCCACAGGCATATAACGTGGCGTTACGAGTGTTGTGCTACCATCTACGGTGGACACGCTGCTCTCTGATCTGAAAATCATACCGGTCGTAATGCGACAGAAATCTTAGCCGGACGAATACAGGAGGCCGTCATCCTTGGTTCACTACGTCTACTCGGCACATGATTCTCGGACCCAGTAATCACTCACCTCATGGACGTAGGGAGTGACTATCTAGGTAAATGATACCGAGCGCCCTCTGTATATATTGGGGCTCTGGAGAAAGGACCCTACTGGAAAAATTCTAATAAAGAAAAATAATAATAATTATAATAGCCTCAAGAATGCAGAAGACCGTCATTCTTGGTTCACTCCGTCTGCTCAGAACACATGACTTTCGGACCCAATAATCACTCACTCCACGGACGTGGGGACTGACTATCTAGATAAATGACACCAATGCGACATATGGATGTATCAGGGCTCCGGTAAGAGGGCCTGGCCTCACTTGGATAATCTTGACGGAAAAAATAATGTTTTGTCTGTTCTGTACAAAATTTTGTGATCGATTCTACAGTTACCTCAAACATGGCTCAGAACTAGGTGACAATGCAATATTATTGCGAGATTTTAATAATAATAATCATTTTAGTTCGAAAATATGAATAGGAAATTCATAAAATCTTTTGTGGAATCATCTGCGACTGAAAGACAAACTTTAGTCGCTATTTTCCATCTGAATGAAAATGCAAATTTTCACTTTCAGATTTTTTCTTTCCTTTTCAGTTAAAGTCTTTTCACAATATCTAACAGATGTAGTTCAATGTCCAGCGTGGCTTGTGCCGGGGAAGTAGTTGTTTTCTGTTAGATATTACAAATAAGTCACATTTTTCATTTTTAAATTTTCATGGAGAATGTTCCCCTTTTCAACAATAATAATCATGTTTGTCAGTTCGGTACAAATTTTGCTCAGAGGAAGAAAACAATTCTGCATAACATGTTTATATTATTTATACCGTGTGACACAGACTCATGGTATATGCCCTTTTCTCCGTTGTTTCTGTAGCTATATTTCTGAAATTTGGAACATTGAATATGCTCAGTATAGGGCACTTTTGACATATTTGGAAAAAAATCCAACTCTTGGTTTTTCCGGAAATGACATCGACTTTCGATTTTCAAATAGAACACTCTATATATTATTACATTTTTGAAATCTGCATAATTTTCTGAATCCAATGATACCTCGTAGATGATATTTCATTTGTCAGAACAACCATTTTATTTTTCGTTCTAGAGAGCCATAAACTCACAGGCAGTCTTCTAGCTGGAAGACACGAAAGTATCACATACTACCATAGGTCAGGAAATTGTTCCAGTAATAATTCCTGAAGTATTCACATAGATACCAAAGTGTGATACATCATTGAAAAGGATTTTTTTGGCCTTTATATTAACGAAATCAAATGTGTGGCTTTCTATTTGGAAAAACCAATTTGCGTTTTGATCTATCTGGGATACAAAAAGTAACGAAATTGCAACTGTGTGTCATGTTACAGAAACTAGACCATATAAAAGTCCGTACATTTTTTAAATTATTTTTTCACGCGGAGTAATAAGGTGTGAATAACTCATATGTTTTCAAGTAATATCGTTAATAATATCTCCGAAAATAACGATAATGAACTTACATGACCCTATATTTTTCAAATGGTTAAAGTAATATTTATTCAACCATGTGAGGAAATATGGGGTGGTTCATTACAAAAAGCATAACTTTGGTTTGGGCACTTTTTTGGACCACCTGGTGTACTTCTGAATATTTCTTCCCAAGAAGGAAGCCATTTTTAAGTTGCGCCGTTTAGGAGCTATCGACCACCGGAGTGCAGTTGCAGGACCCTGTATAAGATTTACACTCTTAGTCGACAGTCGAATATAATAAATGAAATGAATATTATTATTATTGGGTATGATCAATAAAGTATCGAGTGTTTTTTGGTATCTTGAGTTCTGCGTTTGTCGAAAAAATTTTGTGTGTAATTCAAGCACAAAGTGTTTTCGCCGCTCTCCAAAGACTACTAACTCTCTTTAGTAAGCGGCAGTCCATCGCTTTGTGCTCTAAATACACAAATAGCTATTTATTCATTCAGGTTTTTGTAATGCACTGATTTTCCGAACTACTATATGAAAAACATGATGTTTTTTAAACTAGTTTAGTTCACAGCCCTTTACTGTTTTGGAATTTTCACATTCATAGACTATCTTGTGAATATCTGATTTGAGCGCTAGTAGATATATATATATATATATATATATATATATATATATGTATATATATATATATATATATGTATATATATATACATATATATATATATGTAAAAAAACTCTTTAAATTAAGATATTCTCAACCTGATAAGTAAGAATATCCTTGGGGATGCAGTCAGGAATAAAAGGCCTCGTTGAAGTAACACTCTGGTGTTAAATAGTCAAGCTTTCAAAATTTTTTAATTTCTTTATCAAGACATCTGAAAATATTAATGGTGTAAACATAACACTAAAAATATGACAATATGAAAAACAACTTACTAACGTGAGGATAGTTTGAAGAAAATAGCATGTGCTTTTCCCTTGGTCATTGTATACACAATAGGTTTTACGGAGAAGATATGAAAAATATGCACTGGTTTATAAAATCGGAAAAATTAAAAAATGACACAGTGTGCATTTTGTCTCGATCGAGAGAAAAGCAAACGTAATACATTAAAATATATATATATATATATATCTTGACAATTTTTTTGGGGCAGCAGCAAAACGCAAGTGTACTCTTATAACATTATATTTCCAATATTTCGACAGTTGTTACTGTCATCATCAGGGAGCTACAAAAATGGATGAAACTATGGTAAAATGGTGAGGATGAGAGTCCAATACTTACAATGTTAGGGAGATTGGTCCCTAATTATGTAAAACATTTATAACAATTAAAAATCTAAAAATGTGTCGGATGCAGACAACACCTGTAATATACCACGAGGAGCGTGGGAGAAGAGAAAATTATTTGGTTAGAAATTATTAAAATTAATTATATGTCAAAAGTCAAAAGTCCAATTTTCATAGACATATAATTAATTTTAATAATTTCTAACCAACTTCTCTCTCTCTCTCTATATATATATATATATATATATATATATATATATATATATATATATATATCCATTTTCATCACAAATAAACCTACACGTCTAGTCTCTTCATCTATACGTATCCACCTTTCTCAGTATATTCTTCATATCTGGCCGTAGCATTTATGAAATTATTTTCTGAAATTCCGGGCAAGAAACCTTGTTTATGTTTCAATAACAAATCATTCGACGGTTTGAGCCATGAACATACTTCTTGTTGTGGAACTGGCAACGTTGTGAAGATGTCACAAGAGCCATGAATATTTCACAGATGTCACAAAACATGTGGAATGAAAATATATATCAGATATACGAAGGATGTCGAAGAGATAGTACAAATTTAATCAAAATTATTTGTATGGTTGATTTTTTTTTCGGAAACAGCAATATAATTTTAATTCCAAAAAGTCATATTTTTATTTTTTTCAAAATCGATTTCTCTAGGGTGGATGTCGAAACGTCATATTTTTTACCGGAAGTCATAAGATACGGTCTTCGACTATATATATTTATATATATATATATATATATATATATATATAAATTATTGTTATTATTATTTTTATTAATATTTTCCTCAGGAATATCTTAGTCGGGCCCTGTCTCCGGAACCTTGATATATCCAGACAGCGCGCTGGTGCTCTTAACCCAGATAGTTACTTTCAACGCCAATGGGGTGGGTGATTACTGTGTCCGAGACGCATATGCCCTGAGCAAACGAAGTGAACCAAGATAGACTTCTGCATTTTTTCAGCTAAGATTTCTGCCGCATCACAGCAAGCCAGTATAACTTTCAGATGAGAGAGCAGCGTGTCCATCATTCCACCAAGTACTCCTATAATCAGAATCGCCATTTTTAACAGAGTGGTTTGGGTAAAGCCTGTGGAGTCCAATGACTAAATCTCGACACTTAGTCCTTTTTTATCTTTTTGGGCGAAGTTCGTTTCGTCAGGAGCCAAAAACTCTATGACGAAAATCGTCGCCTGAGGGCGAGGAATGAGTTGTTCCAGTAGATTCGGCACTTTTTATTCTCCACAACGGACTCAATATCCCCTAGATGATTGTCCTAGATGATAGAACAACACTCGTAGAACCGCGTTACGTGAATGAATGAATTACGGTCTCAGGAGCCCCACGACACGCTCTGCATCTTGGGTCCAAGACCTCATCCAGACACCATCCAGGCAGGCCATTATGAATACCCCGGTCTCCGACTTCAGCCCAATTGACTTGAGGAATATATTTGGATAAGCCAAGATCTTAATTGTTCCTGAAGAAGATCCCATGCAAATTGCCTTATCCATATGTAGTTGCAGGAATATTTCAGTCTCCGCAGCTTCAATGTGAGCTTTTTGCTGAACGGGCTCCAACTCGGTAACAGAGTTTGGATTAACCCTTCAAAGTCGAAAACGAGGCAAAGTTCATCGACTGCACGGGCTGCTGCCTTGAAAAAAAAAAACATCACGATATTCTATTTATACAGTAGCCGCCGGCATAAAGTTCGCAGCATATAGAAATCTTTTTTATTATTGATTCCTCAAAAAAAAACATTCTTGATAAAAACCTCTGCTTCATCCCAAACCTGAATTGCAAACACCAGAATTGATTTTTTCACGACCCTATCCGAGAGAGATTAAAAAACATGCTTTTTTTCAGAAAAATATGATCACATTTTCACGGTAGAATTGAAAGTCAGGTGGAAATATTGTTCAGAATTAAATATTGATCCAGAAATTAAAATCAAAGCCCATTCTCCCTCATCGCTCTGTACGACATAAAATGCTGGACGAATGGTGTATTCTCAGACATGAAGATTAAGGAAGTGTTGCAAATTAGTTCTTGAAGAAAACTTAGCCAAGAATCCAACAGATATAATTCAACGCTCGTAGGGGACACTAGTTTTTTTCTGCTGATGACGAATATATCTATTGTATAGGTTGAAGTGGGATGCTGGATTATACAATAAATTTTTCATTATTTGTTTAACGGTCTTCCGCCTACTATCAACAATTTTTCTTTTGAAAACTTGGCTAACTTAACCTAACCTAACCTAACCCAACCTCACT